>JASXTE010000013.1:12925000-13352500 GCA_030280995.1 Hemileia vastatrix
CAGTCAAAAGAAATGATCACTGGGTGGGATCCCTTCAATAAGTAAAAATGATGGGAGACCACCAGTGATGCGCCACCACTGCAAAGAGACAAAGAAGCCAGTCCAAAGCCAGTTTAAAGTCATAGTTGACTAGAACCTGAATAGCAAAAACCAGGACTAGGATTCAACTAGGACAAACAAAATACTTGAAACAGAAATTATGAGGTAACTGTTGATAGAGCAGCCAGCCCATCAGTTACCCCCACACTTGCCAAGATAAAATCTAGAAGCCCCACCCATGGGTACCTTCTAAAAAAAATTTTTCAACAAAAAAGATGCACAGCATCACCAAATTCAAAAATTAAAGAATCGTCCATAGTTTATTCTCATTGCGGAGTCAATCTTCTTCACTTCTAGTGCCTCTTCGGTAAAATCTCTTCACCTGATAAGCAGCCACTCTCTTCTTTAAGACTGCACCATCCAACTCTTCCAAAACATAAGAACCTCCAGAAACCTGAGATCTGACTCTGTAAGGTCCATTCCCTCTGTCAGCAAATATTTTTCCCCACTGACTCTCCAAACTTCAATTATACACCAAAACCAAACAACCAGGTTTCAAGGGATTCCTGAGTCTATGAGCCAACTCTTGTCTCAGTATCTGACTGATTGATTCCTTATCTTCATCATTCTAGAGTATGCCTTCTCTTGACATTCCTCTCTACATTCCAACTGTTGCATCCTGGCACAGAGAAAATATTCTGTTGAGCACAAATCATCCCAATCAATTCCAAGATAAGAAAAAGCTTCCAAATCCACTGGTAGAACAGTATTCTGACCAAAAATTAATTCATAAGGAGAATAGCCAGTTGTCCTCTTCACAGTGACCCTATCAGAAAATAACACCAAAGGTAAATAATGCCTCCATTTTTCAGCACTATCTCCACACATCTTCACCAAAGCATTCTTGATAACTTGATGGTCTCTTTCAACCATGCCTTCCACTTCTGGATAATAAGGTGTAGCCACCCTGACTTTAGAACCAATACTTTCCACAGATTTTTTAAATTCAGCTCCAAACTCTGGCCCACCATCAACAGTTGCCAGATTCATCAACCCATATCTAAACACCCATTCCTTCTTCAAAAACTCTGCCACATTTTTAACAGTCAAATTAACCAGAGGTGCTGCCTCCACCCAACCAGACAAATCATCCCTGGAAACAATTAAGTACTTATACCTGACCTCTTTAATATGGACAGCATCCAAACTGACTCTTCGAAACACAATTGATTCTGCAAGAGCGCAGACAACTGCTTTAGGTTTCAAGTGACTTCTTCTTTGACATTCTTCAAAAGATGGTACCCAACCCTGCACAGCCAACTTCATACCCCCCCACCAAAATCTGTCTTCTATTCTTCTATAAGTCTCCTCAAAGCCTCTATGTCCAAGGTCTTCATGCAAAGACTTTAACACCAACTCTTGACCCTCCTTCTGAGTCACAACAACTTGAGGATTTGTATGTCTCCTCCTCATCAACCTTCTTCCTGACACATAGAAGCCAGGAATCTTCTTCTTGATTTCCACCCAAGTATCATCATCACAAATATCTGGCCTCTCCAAGGTTGACAGATTTTGAACCATAATAAAAAAAACCCCAGTCTGACCCCAGGTCTCATTTTCAAAATCCAACAAAACAACATCCAAGGTTACAACCCTATCATTAAAATCACCAGTGTGCAAATGAGCAACATGACCAGCCCAACCAGAACACCAATCCCTAAACTTTGGTACATCCTTTTTCTTCCACTGAATCTTATGAGAATACAGTTAACTAACAAAAATACCATTTTATACATTTGAGCCATCCCAAACAACAGCCCCATTTTCATCAACAAAATCATCCTGATCTAGAGAATCAAGATCAGAACCATCCATTTTAGCCTCTTGGGGGAGAAGAGAACAATCATCCAGTTTAACCTCATGGAAGAGGTGAGAAAAATCTTCAGCAGCCTTTGTGCTGGCCCTAACCACTGGGACATCTTAATCAAATTCTTCAAAGTCTAAATATTCATCTTTGGGTGGTCTCCTTGATAATCCATCTGGCATTGTAAAAGTTTTTCCAGGTTTATGTACCAGGTCAAAAGAGTAATGCTGAATAAATGCCACCCACCTAGTCATTGGAGCATTTGGAAGACTAGGTGTGTTGATCATTTGAACCAGAGATTTAGCATCCATCTGCAGCTCGAAATTCTGCACCCACAAAACATTTTGTAGCTTCTTAAAAATTTTTGCTACACTGCACAATTCCAACTTGGGTTGAGAATATCTAGATTCAGCCTCATTAAATACCAGAGACTCATACCTTAATGGCCTGACCTTCCCATCTTTATCTTCCTGAGACAAAACAGCACCAGCAGCAATATAACTTGAGTTCACCGCCAGATAAATTTTTCAGCTTCAATCTTTAATAAAAATCTTTATATACACACAAACTCCCAAAAATCCCCTGACTTTAGTAGTATTTTTAAGCCTTTGCCATGACTGAATTTTATTAACCTTCTTCTTTTCCATAATCTTTCCTTCTTTACATACCACATGACCAAGAATTTCCAAGGCAGGAACACAACAACAAAGCTTTGACCCAGAAATGGTCAAACCAGCCTCTTCAATCTTAAACAATACTCTTTCTAGATTAATTGCATATTTTCAAAAAAATCTCATTATACCTGGATTCTCTTTCAGCACCTCATTCCCATAATCAGTGGATGGTCCTTTAATTCCACCTTCATCAATAAAAATACCAGCATGAGTAGGAACCTCATCCTGTAAAATCCAAGCCATTTGTGCTTGATATACTGCTACTGAATTAGTTGCTCCTTGAGGCAACCTAGTGAGCTAAAATCTTCCCACAGGAGTCTCAAAAGTTGTGAGTGGCCGTGAATCCGTGTGAACTTCCCTTTCATCATAGCCACCCATAATATCACCCAAACCATAACACACCCTTCCAGAAAAAGCTTCCACAAAGTCTTCTGAACTTTGTGGCATCCCCGCATCCTTTATAGTTACTCTATTCAAGGATCTAAGATCATGCACCAATCTCAACTTCCCATTATGCTTCTTAACCCAGAAAACTGGATTGAGTAACTAGATTTTGATTGTTCATACAACCCAGTCCTGACTTGTTCTGTAAAAATTTCCACAAAATCATCCCGGATAGAAAATGGAATTGGAATAGGTTTTATTTGTCAAGGTTCATGACAAACCACAGGAATCAAGTAAGGTTCCCCATAAGAGTTCTTTAACACACCCCTTTCCACTTCAACAAATGCCAGTGCTTTCTCCCCCAGCACAATAATGTGCAACAACAAATTCTTTTCCTCATCAGACAACCAACCATCAGGACCAAAATTAACAACTTTCAACCTTTCCACAGTCACCCTAGCAGTTTCAACAAAATCTGGAGGATTCTTCAGCAGAGGAGTAAAGTATGGATCTCTTGAAAAAGGAGGTCGCTTTAAAGGAGAATTCAAACCTACAGACATAGGCTCATTGACAGGCCTAATCTTCTGCGCCACCTTCAACTTGAGGGATCTTAAGGACATCTTTGCCACCAGACCTGGAACAAAAACCAAGGGTTTCCCCATTTCTCACAGGTGTGGCCAAGGTAATGTTTTTGAAAGGTGTAGAAGAAGCCCTAGCAGTGCACAATTGTGAGGACTTACTTTTACCCCCCAATCTCACCACTCCAAAACTTTTCGGCAACCCCACATCTTCATCTTCACATCCATATTCCAAATCTTTAAATCTTGATTCATCTTCTGAATCACATCTTCTAAAATTGTGAAGTTTATCCTCATGTGGGAGGCCCATAAATTGATATTGCTGATCTTCTTTTTTCAAATTTTTGTGCAGTTTAACCTCTTTCTGGAGGCCCAAAAATTGATCTTGATGATCTTCACAAAAATGATTCTTTTCTTCTTTCTTGATTATCTTCAGATTCTTTTCTTGATTTTCTTCAATTATCTTGAAATTTTTATTTTCTCATGATTTTTCTCCTTTCCTACAAAAATAACCAGGGGTTTCCCCAATGCTCACGGATGTGGCCAAGGTAATGTTTTTGAAAGGTGTAGAAGAAACACTAGCGGTGCACAATTGGGAGGACTTACTTTCAGACCCCAATCTCACCACTCCACAGCTTTTCCAAATATCTTTCAATAAAGATATATAACCCATCTTCTTTTTTGAGCTTGAATTAAAATTAATTGAAAATATTGAGAGAGAACAGATACTTGATAAAAAACTTGAAGAATACTTGCAGAGAAGAGTAACATTAAAAAGAGAAAGTTGGAAATCCACTTGGTATATCTCCAAGGGAGCTGACCTACTACAACCTGGGATTTCCTCATCTTGGGGAGAGGTTGTAGCACTAGGCACCACGGGAAATCTAGGGGTGAATTGCTAGCAATCCCCTCTCTTTAAATTTAAAGTGTCCCTTAATTATGCCAGGTTTATGAATACTTTATAAACATAAGTAAATTAGAGTTAGATTTACATTTATTCTCAGATTGATTATAGACAGAATATCAACTGATTCCAAATTATGCACAAGTTGATCATCCAGAACTTGATTTTGGTCCTTTGTTAAGCACAAATTGAGCACAAATTGATCTAACCTAAGCTTATGCATATATAATAATTCAGGATACTTGCTCTATTAAATTTGATAATAAAATAAAATATTGATGAATTTATATATAAAAAAATATTATGTAAGATATTAAATTATAAATTTAGTCATCATAGGAGGGCACTTAATAGAACTTCATTATACTATGTGATACCTTAATACTGTATCATGCAGTCTGAAACATTTTGAATTAAATGTGTCATTATGGGAAATGAAATTGCTTGGACAGACACTTTCAAAATTAATACTGACCATAATACACAAGTATGAAACCTTGGAATCTATCCAATAAAAGATTTTCCTTCTGATAAATGGATTTTTCTCTGTTACTCCCTGCTAAAAAGTGTCCTTGTGAGGTTTGTCTGACCTTCAGGGGAGTAATTTGGCCACATCAAACTACTTCTATTTCCATGATTGACCAAAACATCATCCTCATTTCCATCTAAAGATTTGATCTCATCTGAATGTGGCTGATCAAAGGGGTCCATCACAAGTTTAGCCAAAATTTTGGTGAACACTTTTTTGATGGATAGTGACTAACTGGTGCTTTCCAAAATTGTCCACCTGAAGTTAGGCTAAACTTCAGGAGGATAAATTTATTATGAATACCAAATTAACTGAAGAATACTTTTGCCCTAGCTACTCTGAATCATAAAAGTGTCCAACTGAGGTTTAGCCATAATTCAGGTAGACACTTTTGGAAAGGAACAGTCTGATGGGTTTAATATCTATATATGGCAATAAGTATCAGTTTTTTATCAACATGGAACTAGAATTAATTTAATATGGCCAAAGTGTCCACCTGAAGTTTGGCCAAAATACAGGTGGAAATTTTTATGAGGATTACTTGATGAAATGAAGAAGACTTGCAATTACTTTCCATCATAAAATTTTCAAACTTAAGTTTATCAAAAATTGTGGTGACACTTTTTCCAGATCCAGTCATATGGGATCAACTCTCTATATGGCAATGAGAATTAATTTTTAGTCAATCATGGCATTAGAAGTAATTTGATATGGACAGACTTTCCACCTGATTTTTGGCCAAAAATAAGTTGGAAATTTTTATGAGGAATACTAGATTAACTAAAGAAGACTTGCACCCTACTACTGTCCATCATAAAAGTGTCCACCAGAAGAATTCTCAAACTTGTGGTTGACACCTTTGGCCTGGTCCATCCATATGGGATCAATTCTGCATATGGAAATGAGGATTTAATTTGGTCAATCATGGTACTAGAAGTAATTTGATATAGATAAAGTGTCCAACTAAATATTGGAAAAAAATCAGTTGAAAACTTCATTTAGGTTTTCAAAAAATCAAATTAAGTACAATTTTATTCCTGATGATGCCCATTTTATCCAACACCTCTTCTGAGCCTTGAAAGTAGGCATTTGGCTTGAATTTTGAATTTCATATAAAATCCCTATTATTCAACCTATTTCTTTTTATCCCTTTTTTTTCTTTTAGATATCAATTAATTTTATGTAAAACAAATAATTTTCATAATTTTTTACCTATATTTAATAAAATTATTTAAGGTTTAACATCACCCTGTAAGCATTTGGCACATGTTTTTTTGCTATACTAATAAAAATAATAATATACTGGTAACAAAAAATTGATCAAATGATAAAATATTAATAAAACAGAAAGATAAAATACCAGTGGATATGTTTTAAAAAAATACCAGTTGCACTGAAGAAGAGCTGCACCCTAGATACTCACCATCAAAAAAGTGTCCAGCACAAGTTCGGCTGAACTTGTGCTGGACACTTTTGGTCAGTTGCAGTCATATGAGATCAATTCTTGCTATGGCAATGAAAAAAAAAATTTTGATAAAAAACTTCACTAGAAGTAGCTTTACATAGCCAAATTTTCTACCTAGATTTCATCCAAACCACAGGTGCACAATTTTTTATCTTTGAAAAAAATTCAATTTAGTACAATTTATCCCTGATGGCTCTCATTCGCTTCAACACCTCTACTGGCCTTTGATAGTAGAAATATTACTTGGATTTCTTTTTTTATATTTGATCCCTTTAACTTAATGTTTTATTCCTAATATTGATTTTGGATACCAATTAATAATTTTTAAAATAAACTATTTTCATATTTTTATACATTTATTTAATAATATTATAAATGGCATAACATCACCTGGTATGAATTTGGCACATGAGTTTTTTCTATACTTATAAAGATAATAATATAATGGCGACCAAAAATTAATCAAATGATATTAATGAGTGAGGAACAAACATTAAATACCAGTAGACATGTTTGTAAGAAATACTAGATGAACTGAAGAAAAATTCTACCCTAGATACTCTCCATCATAAAAGTGTCCAGCACAAGTTCGGCCGAACTTGTGCTGGACACTTATGGTCAGGTGCAGTCAGATGGGAGCAATTCTCTCTATGGAAATGAAGATAAATTTTTGATATAAAGTTACACTAGAAGTAGTTTGATATGGCAAAATTTTCATGCTGAAGTTTTGGTAAAGCTCAAGTGGATTTTTTTTTATTTTTACATAAAAGAAAATTTAGTGCAAGTTTAGCCCTGATTGTGCTAATTTAATTCAACATCTCTTTTTTCTGTTTATGGCAGGAATTTAACTTGGATTTTAATTTTCATCTTTGATTTCTTTTATTTTACTTTATTCCTCTCATATTGCTTTTGGATAGAAGTTTATTTTTTTTTAAATAAATCATTTTCATATTTTTTTACCTTTATTTAATAATATTATAAAAGGTGTAACATCACCCAGTATTCATTTGGCACACAATTTTTTGCTATACTGATAATATTAATAATATAATGGTGACAAAAAATTAATCAATTGATAGATATGAGTGAGGCACAAAGATTTAATAACAGTGGAAATGTTTATAAGAAATTTCAGATGATTAAAAATGACTTGCACCCTGGCTACTCTTCATGATAAAAGTGTCCAGCACAAGTTTGGCCAAACTTGTGCTAGACACTTTTGGTTGCATGCCGTCAGACGCAATCAATTTTTTTTATGGAAATGAGACTGAATTATCACTCCATCATTGCACTGAAAGTAGTTTTATATAGACAAATTGTCCCCTGGAAGTTTGTCCAAACCTAAGGTAGACAATTTTTTCCTTTGGTAAAAAGTAAATTTGATCCATGTTAATCTATGATGGTGCCCTTTTTTTCTGAAGCCTCTACTGGCTCATGATAGCAGAAATTATACTTAATATCTTTATTTCATGTCTGATCTCTTTAATTTTAATCTTACCCTTTTATTTATCCTTAAGCTTTTAAATATCAATTTTTATTTGGTAAAACTGATAACTTTCACATTTTTTTACATTTATTATATTATATTATTAAAGTTGTAAAATCATCCAGTGTACATTTATTACACATGTTTTTGCTATCCTAAAAACATTAATAATATAATGGTGACTAAAAAATAATCAAATAATAAATATGGATGACACAGAAAGATCAAATACCCATAGACATTTTTAAAATGAATATAAGATTAACTGAAGAAGACTTGCACCCTAGCTACTCTCCATCATAAAAGTGTCCAGCACAATTTCAGCTGAGCTTGTGCTGGACACTTTTGGTTGCATGCAGTCAGATGGGATAAATTTACTCAATGGAAGTTAAAATCAATTTTTGCTCAATCATTGCACAAGAAGTAGCTTTATACTGCTATACTATCCTCCTAATTTTTTGGAAAATCTCAGGTGGGCACTTTTATTAATTTAAAAAAAAACATATTCCAAATCTAGAACTGGTGGTGCAAATTTTGTCTGAAAACTCAAATTATCTTTGATGGCAGAAATTTTATTTGAATGTTTAATTTCATATTTAATCACTTTTGTTTTACTTTTATGTTCCTCTTTTTGCTTTCAAATATCAATTTATTTATTGTAAAACTAATAATTTTCATATTTTTTTTACTTTTATTTAATAAGATTATGAAAGATGTAGCATCTCCCAGTATGCATTTGGCTTACAAGTTTTTTCAATACTAATAACATTAATATTATAATGGTGAAAAACAATGAATCAAATGATAAATATGAATGACACAGAAAGATCATATACAAGTGGATTTGTTTATAAGGAATACCTGATGAACTGAAGAAGACCTGCACCCTAGATACTCACCATCATAAAAGTGTCCAGCATAAGTTCGGCCAAACTTGTGCTGGACACTTTTGGTTGCATGCAGTCAGATGGGATAAATTTACTCTATGGAAATGAAAATGACTTTTTGCTCAATCATTGCACAATAAGTAGTTTGATATTGCCAAAATGTCCTCCTGATGATTTTTCAAAACTCATCAGGACACTTTCTTTGGTTTAAAAAAAAAGAAAATATAGTGCAAGTTTAGCCCTGGTGGTGCACATTTGATCTAACACCTCCTCTTGTTATGGATAGTGGGAATTTTCCTTAGATTTTTTTTCTTATTTTATCCCTTTTATTTTACTTTTTTATTGCTCATATTGCTTTGGATATCAATTTTTAATTTTTAAAATAAATAATTTTCATACTCTTATACCTTTATTTAATAATATATGATTAAAGGTGGAACACCACCTAGTATGCATTTTTCACACAAGTTATTACTATAGTAATAACGTTAATAATATAATGATGACAAAAAATTAATCAAATGGTAAATTTAAATGACACAGAAAGATCAAATTCCAGTGGAAATGTTTATAAGAAATCCCTTTTGAGTTTAAAAAGATTTGCTGTATGCCTACTTTCAATTATAAAAGTGTCCAGCACAAGTTTGGCCAAACTTGTGCTGGACACTTTTGGTTGCATGAAGTCATATGAGATAAATTCTCTCTATGGCAATAAAAATGATATTTCACTCAATTATTGAAGTAAAGAATGTTTAATATTGTAAAATTGTCCCCTGGAAGTCTGTCCAAACCTCAGGTCAAAATTTATTAGCTATACATAAAAGTAAGTTTAGACCAAGTCTTGACCTAGGGGTCCCCAACTGTCCCAACACCACTTCTGGCTCTTGATAGTAAAAATTTTACTTGTATTTTTTATTTCGTATTTGATCCCATTTAATTTCATTTTACTTTTCTATTACTCTTTTTAATTTTAAATATCAATTTATTTTTTTAAAAACTAAACATATTCATATTTTTTTAACTTTATATAATAATATTATTAAATTTGTAACATCACCAATTTTGTATTTGGCATGCAGGTTTTTGCTATACTAGAAACATTAATAATATATATGGTGACAAAAAATTAATTATAAGATAAATATGAATGATAAAAAAAAGTTAAAACCCCAATAGAAATGTGAAAACCAAAAAACTGATGAACTGAGAAACACTTCCACCCTAGCTACTCTCCATCATAAAAGTGTCCAGCACAAGCTGGGCCGAACTTGTGCTGGAAACTTTTGTTCAGGTGCAGTCAGATGGGATCAATTCTCTCTGTGGAAATTAAATTAAAAAAATGCTAAATAATTACATTAGAAGTAGTTTGGTATGGCTGAATTATCCACCTTGAGTTTTTCCAAACCTCAGGTAAAAATTTTTTATCTTTAAAAAAAATTAAATTTTATCAAATTTAGCCATGATGGCACCCATTTGTTTCAACACCACTACTGGCTCTTGAAGGCAGGAATTTTTCTTGAATTTTTCTTTTTCATATTTGATCTCTTTTACTTTACTTTTTTATCACTCATTTTACATTTGGATATTAATTTATAATTTTGGAAAAGAAATCATTTTCATATTTTTTTAACAGTTTTTAATAATATTATAAAAGGTGTAATATAACATGGCATGCATTTGGCGCACAAGTTTTTTCTATACTAATAAAATTAATAATATTCTAATGACAAAAAATTAATCAGATAATAAAATATGAATAACACAGAAAGATCAAATACCATTTGACATGTTTTAAAAAAATAACAGTTGCACTGAAGAAGACCTGCACCCTAGCTACTCTCCATCATAAAAGTGTCCAGCACAAGTTCGGCCGAACTTGTGCTGGACACTTTTGGTCAGGTGCAGTCAGATGGGATCAATTCTCTCTATGGCAATGAAAAAAATTTTTTGATAAGAAACTTCACTAGATGTAGTTTGATATAGCTGAATTATCCACCTAGAGTTCATCCAAACCACAGGTACACAATTTTTTATCTTTAAAAAACAATAAATTTAGTACAATTTATCCCTGATGGCTCTCATTTGCTTCAACATCTCTACTGGCCTTTGATATTAGCAATAATACTTGGAGTTTTTTTTTCATATTTGATCCATTTAACTTAATTTTTTATTCCTCATATTGCTTTTGGATATCAATTAATAATTTTTAAAATAAATTATTTTAATATTTTTATACATTTTTTTAATAAGATTATAAAAGGTGTAACATCACTCAGTATGCATTTGGCACACAATTTTTTGCTATACTTATATAATTAATAATATAATTAAGACAAAAAATTAATCAAACAATATGTACGAGTGAGGCACAAAGATAAAATACCAGTAGACATGTTTGTAAGAAATACCAGATGAACTGAAGAAAAATTCTACCCCAGCTGCTCTCCATCATAGAAGTGTCCAGCACAAGTTCGGCCGAACTTGTGCTGGACACTTTTGGTCATGTGCAGTCAGATGGGATCAATTCTCTGTATGGCAACAAAAAATTTTTTTTATCAAATTTCACTAGAAGTAGTTTGGTTTAGCTGAATCATCCACCTGCTGTTCTGCCCAATATCAGGTGTATAATTTTTTATCTTTAAAGAAAAGTTCACTTATTACAATTAAGCCCTGATGGCTCCCATTTGCTTTAACACCTCTACTGGCTCTTGATAGCAGGATTTTTACCAGTATTTTTTTCATATTTGAACTCTTTGACTTTTATTTTACTCTTTTATTCCTCTTTTTACTTTTAAATTTCTATTTAATTTTTGTAAAACTAATCCTTTCCATATTTATTTATGTCTATTTTAAAAAATTATTGAAGGTATAACTTCACATGGTATGCATTTGGCACACAAGTTTTTGCTATACTAATAACATTAATAATATAATGGTGATAAAATATTAATCGGATGATAAATATGAAAGATACAGACTGATCAAATACCAGTAGACATGTTTATGAGAAATACAAGATGAAGGAACTGAAGAAAATTTCCACCCAAGCTACTCTCCATCATAAAAGTGTCCAGCACAAGTTAGGCCGAACTTGTGCTGGACATTTTTAGTCACGTGCAGTCAGATGGGATCAATTCTTTATATGGCAACAAAAAAACATTTTTTTATTAAACTTCACTACAAGTAGTTTTGTTTAGCTGAATCATCCACCTGTTGTTCTTCCCAACCTCAGGTGTATAATTTTTTATCTTTAAAAAAAAGGTCACTTATTACAATTTAGCCCTGATGGCTCCCATTTGTTTCGACACTTCTACTGGCTCTTGAGAGCAAGAATTTTACTAGTATTTTTTTTTCATAATTGATCTCTTTGAGATTAATTTTACCTTTTTATCCCTCATATTGCTTTTGTATATTAATTTATTTTTTGTAAAACAAATCATTTTCATATTTTTTTACCTTTATTTAATAATATTATAAAAGGTGTAACATCACCTGGTATGCGTTGGGCACACGAGTTTTTGCTATACTTATGATATTAATAATTTAATGGTGACAATAAATTAATCAAATGATATATATGAGTGAGGCACAAAGATCAAGTACCAATGGACATGTTTATAAGAAATACCAGATTAACTGAAGAAAAATTCTACCCTAGCTACTCTCCGTCATAAATGTGTCCAGCACAAGTTTGGCCGAACTTGTGCTGGACACTTTTTGTCACATGCAGTCTGGTGTGATCAATTCTCTCTCAATCATTGAACTAGAAGTTGTTTGATATGGCTAAATGGTTCTGCTGAAGTTTTTTTAAACCTCAGATTGGCACTTTTTTGTTTTTCAAAAAAGCAATTATAGTCCAAGTTTAGCCTCACTGGTGGACATTTGCCCCAACATGTCTACTTGCTCTTGATGGCAGTAATTTTATTTTAATTTTTTATTTCATATTTGATTCCTTTAATTTTACCTTTTTATCCCTCATATTGCTTTTGTATATCAATTTATTTTTTGTAAAACAAATCATTTTCATATTTTTTTACCTTTATTTAATAATATTATAAAAGGTGTAACATCACCCGGTATGCATTGGCACACGAGTTTTTTCTATACTTATAATATTAAAACATAATGGTGACAAAAAATCAATCAAGTGATAAATATGAGTGAGGCACAAAGATCAAATACCAGTGGACATGTTTATAAGAAATACCAGATGAACTGAAGAAAAATTTCACCCTAGCTAAGCTCCATCATAAAAGTGTCCAGCACAAGTTTGGCCAAACTTGTGCTGGACACTTTTGGTCACATGCAGTCTGATGTGATCAATTCTCTCTATTGCAATGAAAATGAATTTTTCTTCAATAATTGCACTAGAAGTTGTTTGATATGGCAAAATTGTCATCCTGAAGTTTTGGTAAAGCTCCAGTGGATTTTTTTTATTTTTACAAAAAAGAAATTATAGTCCAAGTTTAGTGCCACTGGTGGGCATTCACCCCATCATGTCTACTTGCTCTTGATGGGAGGAATTTCACTTTAATTTTTTATTTCATATTTGATCCCTTTAATTTTACCTTTTTATCCCTCATATTGCTTTTGGATATCAATTTATTTTTTGTAAAACAAATCATTTTCATATTTTTTTACCTTTATTTAATAATATTATAAAAGGTGTAACATCACCCGGTATGCTTTGGGAACACAATTTTTTGCTATACTTATAATATTAATAACATAATGGTGACAAAAATCAATCAAATGATAAATATGAGTGAGACACAAAGGTCAAATACCAATTAATCATTAGTTCTTTTTAATATTATAAATTTTTTGATTAAATAAAATGGTAATATGGAATTATATTTTTCATCCGCAATTCCACTCTAATGATTCCCACTGCACAAAAAGGGTTCACTTGGTCCTTTCTTTACTGCTTGTGCATATATTTTATTGCCCACAGTACTAAAAATTTTTGTAGTGATTATCCCACATCTGATTCAGGAATATTTTTAAACAATATAAGTTTTTTTTACAAAAGACCTTATCATATCCAATATCCCACAAAAATACAACCTGTTTTTGTATTAAAGCCTGTTAATTATTAAGAAATTGTTTAAATAATTAGATTAGACCCTGGCACAGCTAGATCACTACCAACCGACCTAAAGTCTTTTCAATATTGAAAACAATTAAATAAAATTATGATATCATACTAAATTATGCGCACCAACCATAATTCAGCACTTCTCATTTGCTCTGCTACAAAATGAGTGCATGTAGCATTTTTCTAACGTCGGACTGTTTTTCATCCTTCCCTCACACCTTTAGTCCAGAATGAAAATTTAGTATGAGTTTTGGTCAAAATGGTTTGCCAGTGTTATCTGTATGCAATATGAATTCATATTGCATATTTTTATTTATGCATAAAATATACTCGTTAAGCATCATTTTTTTTGCATTTTTCAATCATTATGCATATTTATGCATATTCATATGCATATTCTTTATACAGATTTACATGCATATTAATATATTTTATTCATATACATATATGCACCTTTTTTTTGCATATTCAATATGCATGTTTTTAATGCATATTCAATATGCATATTTTTATGCATATTTATTCTTCATAGTCATTATGCATACACTTTGGATAGGCATTTCACATCAATTTTTAGCATGCAATAAGTATCCACCATGCAAATTCAAATGCATATGCATCTATATCATGCACGCAACATATATTCAAGTTTAATATTTGAATATTAAGGTATGCTAAGTGATGTTGTTCAACCTTTTTCCAAACCTGAGATTAACTGATGTTCAATGTGGTTCTTAAGCTCTGCTCAAGGAGGGATTGTTCTGGATTCAATCTGTAACAGTTTATTTTTTCAATGTTTTTTCATCAGATTTAAAAACATCTTTCTGACAGTTTCAGGATGGTTTCCCAACAGTTTCCTGAAAAATTCCTGATAGTTTCAAATAGAGGGAACTGCTAGCAGTTCACCCACAGATTTCCCGTGGTGAGGGAAATCAGCCCTCATCACCATAAAAAAGACAGACTCTCACTAGAGCCTGAGCCTCACTCCAAAAAACCAGAGGCAGCACCCACTTCTTTTCTTCTCCTACAACAGTCCATGCACTGACACATTGAATACAAGCCAGGCCTGGTCTCCCAACCATCATCTCCAAGAGATGACAACCTCATGTGAAGTCTCCTTTCATCTTCACCAGTCAACTCCAAACTGATTCCCATATCAAACTGATAGGCAATTCTCTTCTGGAAATCCATCAAGAATGGTCTACCCAAAACATCTTTTAAATTACCCTTGGAAATTTAAAAATGAACCTTCCCTGAGGCTCCACCAACATCAAGCTTCACAAACTCAGATGTTCCAACCAATTCAGTGACATGGCCACAAATCCCTCTCAAATTTCCACCAATTCCTCTCTTGATGGGGAGGCCCAGATAATTAGCCTCAAAAAAAGAAATCAGGTTAATGTGATAACCTGAATCAACCAATTCCCTAGCCTCCCTGCCATTCAGAGTGATATTGACATAACCCAGAGGTGCAGATAAATTAGTTTCCAACCCCTAACCAAACTTTTCAGAAGAATCAAATATGTATTCCACCTCCCCAGAAGAAACCCTTCTCCTGGTCAACAACTTTTTCTGTCTATCAGCCAACCCAGGACTGATAGCATACAATTCCCCATAAGTGAGGGAAACCTGACCCTGATTCATCCTTTCCAGGACAGAGTCCATAAAATTAACTTGACCAGAAACCACTGGCCTCTCAAAGTGAGCCATCTGCTTCACTACCTTTGTCCTAGAAATTTCTTGAGGACCAGAACCACCAAAAGATTTTCCATCAACATGAATCAAACCAGATCCCTCACATGAGCCTCTAACTCCAGCAGGCTTTGGCAATGAAGCCAAAGGGACATCCTCCTCAGAGTCAGAATCAACATCCATAGGCATTGGCTCACCATTCATGTCCAATTCTCCAAAACTTGGGGGGCCATATCAGCTATTCCCTTCTGCATCTTGTAAATTCCTCTTTGCTGTACTTTTTCCTATCTGCACTCAGCTTAGGATCCAACATTGAAGCCTTAGGCTTTGGTTGGGCCTGAGAACTGCTCTTAGGCCTTCCCACCTTTCCTGCTTCCACATCATAAACACCAGCCAAGCATTCCCCACTTGGCTTTCTACCACAAGAATACAATTCCAAAACACCAAAGGAAGATGTGAATGAGACTCTATTAGCCTTTTTTCCCTTTCCCTTTCCATCATCTCCACCTTTTCCATAATAAGAAGCCTAATTAGGCAACTCTTCAAACCTTGGCCTCCTGGAGTTGAGATTATGTCTCCTCCTTACCAAGTCAACTGGAGCCTGACCATCATTAGGCTTGACAAAATAACCATCAAGAAACTTGAACACCTTTCCATCAAATTCCACCTTCCCCTCAGACACATCTCTATTTAGTGACCAACAGTACTTGGACTTGTACCCTTTTCTGCTACAATAAGAGCAAACCCAAGGATCACTCCTACCAGCCCTCCTATCAAAATACCTAGGCTGAGAAGGACCCCTATTGGCCTTCTGAGCATCCTGAACAAAAATATGCAGCTGCTTTGATAAATCAGACAACTTCTCCACCACAGGGTCCATCTCCTTGGGCTTCTCAGGGGCCTTCTCCTTTTTCACCACTTCCTTCTTTCTGGACTCCTCCACATCTTCAGCCAATGCCTCACTGACCTTGCTAACATATTTAGTGCTAGCTTCTTGGCAGGAATCCACTGCCAACAGTTTCAGATGTCCTTCAACAAACTCTTTTTCCACTCAAAGAGCAGGCAATTTCTGATTGCCATTAGGAAGAACCTTCATCTTGTCCTTCCTAGCCAACTCCTTTGACATATAAATCCTAACATTCCTGGCCAAAGAAGACCAGAAAAAATCTCATGCAGAGTCAGTACTCTCTAACTCCTGCATTTCCACCAAATATTCCACCACTAGCTCTAACTGAGCCAGAAACTTCCTATATGTGTAGAGGTTATCCACACCTCCATAAGACTGCCATTCACTAGCAATAATGTTGAGATCCACCATAGAGTACCTGGATCCCCACCTGTCTGTCATTTGCAGACACAACTTCTTCCAATCCTTCCTTCTATAGCCCTCCATTGCAGAAATGTCCTTCACCAGTACCCTGTCACCAATGTAAAAGATGACTTGCTTCACCATGTCCAAGTGAGAAGCCGCATCTACATTCCCAGCAGCCTCTAAAAGCTTCAGAAACAGCTTTACATCCTCCCCCATAAACATAGGGCCCTTCCAGGACTTGATCCTGAAAGAAGGCCTAACAGAAACAGGAGGTTTAACGTCCTCAGCAGTACCAGCAGTGCCTCTTCCACCACTTGAGAAAAAGGGTCCAGAATTCATGGTCCAATGAATTCCAGAAAACCAATTTCCAACCAAAGAAGAGGGTCCAAAAGTAACATAAGTCCAAAAAGCTAACAAATCCTCACCCCACGTTGGGCGCCAGAAAGGTAGAAAATCCTATAGTACTAGCTATAGGCCTTGACCAAGGGATTTGGAGTAAAACTGGAGAGAAAAACCCCTGTCCCTTTAAGAAATACCAGGAGTGATTTACTTGCTACAGCAAATCAGAGACTGTTACAATACCCCTTCGAAAACACTTCTTGACTGCTTAACAAGTCAAGACAGTAGCCAATAACAGACCACTGAGAACCAAAGAACCTGAAATGCAGAAAAATCTACACCAGAAAAACAAACACTGTGCCCTTGTTGCACAGGAGACAGCAATAATACTTGATGTAGGTTGCAAAGCTACAACAGAGAAAAAAGTTTCTAAAGTTGAGTTAAATGAAGAACTAACCTTGAAACAAACACAGCCAATTGTGGCCAAAAAACAGTGAAAACTGAGTGAGGAACAAGGATATCACTTCTGGATGGCTGTATGATAAAAAGGTTGCATCAAACTGTCTTATTCACTAAGTAAACACAGACCACTATCTAAGAGCCCATGCACACCAACAAATTTGGCATTCTTGACTGCCAAATTGCATAAAACCTCTCTAGAAACGCTTCCCAGCCTTCTAGCACCAAGGCTGGCAGTCCTCCCAATGTCGGGAGGCCTTCCTGAAGCCGCCAGACCACCCTGAAGTCAGGAAACCACCAAAAATACCTAAACTACTTAGAAAAAACTACTGCAACTACTAAAACTTTAAAACACATAATTAGGCTATAACAACATTGAGACATAAAATGTAGAGAAAATTTATCTCATTCTAACAGTACTAAGCACTTAACCCTAAGACTTAATTTTAGCCCTTAAAACACAAAAAGCAAAATTAAACAGCTATCACTACACAATATAGGGGGTAGACTTGCTAGCAAGTCCCCAACCTGAACTCAGACTGAACTCATACTGAGCTCATATTGAACTCTACTTGAAGAACCACCTAAAAATTTTCTGCTGAGTGGTGTTCATCCCTGATTGTATGGTTCCTTTGTCAATAGCTCAATGTGTGTTCAAACTGTGGTGAATTTTAGTCCAAGGTTGCGGACTTGCTAACAAGTCCGCCCCCCATATTGCATGGTGTATCTTTTTAAATGAAAAATGAGAAATTATCCCTTTAATACTTAAAATCTGAAAAATGTCAAAAAGACATAAAATAGAGAGAAATCCCAGGGCTATTCAATGGTAGTACTCACATCCCTGTAGTCCCAATATTTGCTGAGTAAATTTAGAAAAACTTCTAATTATTAAACAATGCCATTTAAGTCATATCAAAACAACGTCAAATAAACCAACAAAGGGCTCTGCCAACATTGGAATACCACACCGTTAAAAAAAGAATTTAAGATTCACTTTTCCCATGAAATGTGGGGGTGTAAGAGTGTAAGTTGGTGAGCAGAATGAAGGACGTGGGGGGGAAGCCGGAATGGCTGATGGAGAAAAATAGAAAATGTAGAGGTGCAATGGGGATCCTGGGGGGGGGAAGAACTATCTTTGAGGTGGTAATTGAGGGATTGTAGGGAAGTAGGGGGTAATTCAAAAAAAATATATAGGATTTAGGGAGTAGATTGGGGAATTCAAGACAGTGAAAAATCGGGTATGTGTGATCTTTTCAAAAAAACATGTGGGATTTAGAGAACTGGGAGAGGTCACACTGGGGGATAATGGTTAAATGTATAGAATGGGGGTATATAAGATTAAAGAGTAGGATAAAATGAATTCTTTCAAGGATTTTTTGTTTTAATGAAAAGTGGGTGACAAAGAGTGGGTGGAAGAAGATTTTATAACCGACAGGGGTAGATTTTCAGTGATTAATCTACCTGAGTTCAAAAAATAAAAAATGGGTGTCAAAGAAAAGAAAAAAATCATCCACTCTTGATGAAAATTTATATTAAAAATGACATGAATTTAAAAAATTATTTTAATATTCTTATGGAATCTGGCCAATATTTTCTTTCATTATTCATGAATGATGGATATAAAACTTAGATGAAAAATAAATATTTTCTTTCATAAAATTTGTGCAAGCATTTTTACTATGTACTAATTATGTGTTATGGTCTCTATATTTCAATATTTCATTATGTGGAAATGGATTGAAGTACATATATTATGTAAATTTGCACCAGATTATATGTGTAAGAAAAAGAGATGAAAAAAACTAAATATTTTTTGGAACTTTAGAAGTCTATAATAATCAACATAAAATTTTTTTGAACTGGTTGAAAGTTAGATAAAAATTTATCAGAACGTTTATTAAGAAATTAAATTAAAAAATTTAATCTTGGTCTATCTTGAAGAACTGAGATAAGCTTCTTGACTTATATTATGCATCAGACCTGTATATAGCACTAAAAATTTGTAAAAAAGGTGATCTTTAGCCTACCCAGAATCATAAAAAGGTTACAGCAAGGCTATTCAGAAGTACAAAAAAATGACTTGCCTACCAATCCTCTTTTTTTCCCTGTGATAATACTAAGCAATAGACACAATCCAAGATAGTTTGGTTCTCCTTTCTAAAATTAATTTAAAAATAAGGTTCCTGCCACTCTATTTTTTAAAGACAGTGAAAGCACATATTTTAAGTGTGGTTATATATTTTTGGGGAAGAAAGTAGAATGAATTTATAGATATCTTTAAAGAAAAGGGATAATATATTCTAATATAAGTAATCTATCTGTTGTCTAGATCTAAGTCACTTTCTCTTGAAGGGCTCTATCTAATACTAACTTTACTGTAGTAATATAAAAACTCTACAGCGCTACTTCTGGTATGCACACCCATTTTATAGAAAAAATAAAATATATCTATATTTCTGTTATCTCTAAAATATTTTAAATGTAATAATAATCTATTAAACACATGTATTCTACTAATATACTTCACTTTATTCTCCTTTTTATTTAAGAGTGAGTTCTCTTTTATATACCTTGCATGTTCGGTGCTCTTCTCCTATGCTTTCTTCCCCTACTGGTTCTCCTACACATGATCAGTGCTACTACAAGAATATAAAACAGTAACTAAGTATCTCAATAATCTAAGTACATTTTTTAGCATAAAACCTGGTTCTAAGAGAGCTTGAAAAAATACTGGAAGACTACTATTAGTGCCTGATGCTTCACCTTTGCGTATATACCCTATAATTCTTGAGATTACTAACTACATAATAGGGGGTATCAATGTTCAGGGATCCACAATTAGATTAATTGCAGATAAAAATCCTTATACCCCAATTATCTTCTGCAATTATTTTTGCTAATAATTGGGTTATTAGACACTTTATGTGTCAATGTTCACCTCTTATCCGACATTTTTCTACTCAATTTTTCATAACCACATCTTGCATAGGGTAAAGAGAGACATAAGGATAGCATCCACAATTATATTTCATGTGACTTGCTGACAAATCAATCATGGATGTGATGAGTTTGGGATCAGGAATTAGGAACAGAAATTGGGGTATAAGAGGCGGGATAATGCATTATTGTGGATTCCTTATCCACTAGCCCCGGGGCTAGTGGATAAGAATCTTCCATAATTAATAATTTCTGATCCTGGGAAAAAAAATTCCTGATCCCTAATTGCGGATCCCTGAACATTGATACCCCCTAATAAGTACTGTACTGCAACCCATACCTATTATAAAAACCAGTGCTTTCCATGTGAGTATACACTAATTGTGAAACCCTCCACCCTGCTTAATAATCTTTTGTTCTTCTAGAGCTTCTTTTTCCAATCTAACTGTGAAACCTCTACCCTCACTTGAAACTACCCCTTAATCCATACTATGCCTCTAGTTCTGGCCTTGGCTTCCTCAAGTACATATCATTGTCTTGCCTTATAGTTTGTTATGAAATTCCTTTTATCTCTGATTGCCGCTGCTTGTATATCCATACTTACCCTAAAAAGTGTGCGGGAGAGTCTACTTTTCCTGCACTTTTGAAGACTTCTTAGTTGTGCGTCCATAACCATCTTTCTTGAAAACCCCATTGTTGCACTTTGTGAGAACTGAGTCATTTGCTGCAGTCCTGAGACTTTTCTGCATTTTTTCAAGATGTGTGCCACAACACTTCCTTCAGGTCTGTATGGGGTTTAAAGTGGTGTTTATTAGTTGTAGCTCCCCCCAATAACAAAAATATTTGTTGGAAGATTTCTGTTGGGGTTTAAAGTGGGTTTTATTAGTTGTAGCCCCCCCACCAACAATAATATCTGTTGGAAGATGTTGTAGAAAATCTTATAGTACTAGCTATAGGCCTTGACCAAGGGAGTTGGAGTAAAACTTAAGAGAAAAACCCCTGTCCCTTTGAGAAATACCAGGTGAGATTTATTTGCTACAGAAAATTAGAGACTGTTACTATACCCCTTCCAACACACTTCTTGACTGCTTAACAAGTCAAGACAGTAGCTAATAGCAGACCACTGAGAACCAAAGAACCTGAAACCTGAAATGCAGAAAGATCCACACCAGAAAACCAAAACACTGTGCACTTGTTGCACAGAAAATAGCAATAGTACTTGATGCAGTTTGCAGAGTTACACCAAAGAAACCAGTTGCCAAATTTGAGTTAAATGAAGAGCTAACCTTGCAACAAACACAGCCAATTGTGGCCAAAAAACAGTGAAAACTGGGTGAGAAACAATGATATCACTTCCAGATGGTTTTATGATAATTAAGGTTGCTTCCTAGCTGTCTTATTCAGTATGTACACACAGACCACCATCTAAAAAATCCATGCAGAGCAACAAATTTGGTGCTTTTAACAGCCAAATTGCATAAAAACCCTCTAGAAATGCTTTCCAGACTTCTAAAACCAAGGCCAGTGGTCTGCCTGACGTCCAGAGGCCTGCCTAGAGGTGTCCAGACCTCCCTAAAGCCAGAAAACACCCAAAAACCTCCAATAAAGACCAAAATACTTAGAAAAATCCACCACAACTACTAAAACCCTCAAAACAAAAAATTAAGCTATGACAACATTGAGACATAAAACATAGAGCCAAATTAGCTCTACTTAATGGTACTAAGCACTTAACCCTAAGACTTAAGAACAAAATTAAACAGCTATCTTTTAGAAATGAAAAATGAGGAAATGACCCCTTAAAACTTAGAATATGAAAAATGTCAACGGGACATAAAATATAGTGAAACACCGGGGCTATCTAATGGTAGTACCCACATAACCATATTCCCAATATTGACTGAATAAAACCAAAATAACACGTAATTTTATGAACGATTCCAATTAAGACATAACAAACCAGTGCCAAACAGACCAACAAAGGCCTCTGCCAATTTTGGAAAACCACAATGTCTGATAGGGATTTAAGTGAGGTTTATAAGTTGTAGCCCCCCCCCACCAACAAAAATATTTTTTGCATGATGTCTGTTAGAGTTTTAATTGTTTTTTTTAATTTAAAGCAGCTTGAATATGACAAGAAGAGGAAATGGATGTCTAAAAAAGAGCTCTTATATCAGAAGGCAGTGGGAGGCCTGGATTAATGATGTGGGAGCTGATTTTGAAGAGGTTTGGTACCAAATCTATCTGTTTCAGGAGGGTGTTACATCTAATGGCCCTATCTCTGAATTCTCTGATTCTTACAACACTGGGACCTATTTCATAGCTCATTTTTCACCAAAATCTTTAGTAATTCAAACTTCTAATCATGAAATTCATCCAGTGAGTGTGAAGTATTTTCAACTTCAAGAATTAAAGTGCTTGGGGATTTTGGAAGACTCAAGAAAATGTTGTCAATACCTTAAAATGTTGAGGCATATAATAGAGACTAATTCTGATTATAAAAAAGGAGGTGGTGAGGGTAATATGTATGCTGCCGGGGATAGAGCTGCTACTCAACATTTATTTGACATTAGTAAGTAAATTTATTAATCTTTAAACTTCATTATACTTATTAAATCTCCAGGTCTTTATATAAATTTAAAAATATATGTTGAAAAGGTATGGGAGGCTTTAGGATTCATCTTTTCTTTTTACACCTTTTTATTTAAGCTTCTGGCTTCAAAGTACTATCATAACTCTCTGAAACTTGTGACTGAACTAGATATTACTTTCTATGATGGTGTTAATTTTTTTTGAGGTAATTTAACTTGGAGTTCTGGAGGCTTCTCCAATGTCCCACAAAAAGATTTGGATGTCAGTGATATTAGCCTGGGTGCTAGGTGGCCAACAACTTAAGATGTAATTTTGGATGAAGATTCTTGGAAGGAAGGCAAACCTAGACAAAATGGATGCCACTTAATGTTTCCAGAGCTCAAGTACATGGTGGAGTTTGAGAAGTGTGATGGATTATGGGTGGTTATTTAGCCTGCTGTCAAACTATATCATCAAACCACTCCTGTAAAATATTTTGGTAAGTTTACTAGTCTTGGTTCTTCAATTCAAATGAGTAAAAGACTATAAAAATTTATTAAACAGTAAAAGTTCTTTTACCAGATGTTGTGATGCCTGATTATATAAAAATTAAAGAAAAAGAAAAGTTAGAATACTTAAATGATGGCTTTCTTAAAAAATTATTGGATAATACTGGTTTTTTAGTAATTGATAATTATTAATATTATTATCAAAAGGCATGTATATCATTAGAAAAATACATTTTAATTTTATCAGAATGGGAAAATTAAATACATATAGATTGAGGGATACAAGAGGAGAGTAATAAAAGGATATGAGGGGTGAAAGAAAAAAAAATGAAAGATATTAAAAAATTTAAAGGAGTTGTTCTGAGAAATGATGTAATGTGATTGGCATAATGATAGATTGTATCCCAGTGTAAATTTAGTTTTGTGATTTGAGGGGGGGGAGAGCTGCTTCTGGTTCAGGATCTTCTTCTTCTTAAAAATCATACCACTCATCCTTCAAATCAGCTAGGATATTATGAAGTTTTACACAATTCATTATCCGATGATTTGCTGTTTTAAGGCCCAATTTATTTTAAAATTCAATTCTAAGCTCATGGAGACTAGAAAATCTTCCCTTTAAAATTCCAATAGCATGTCCAATTTGTACTCTTGATTGTGCAAGGTGATAATTAAACTTTTTTTTTGATTGTTTTCTAATGTTGAACCTTGGATAGCAGGTATAATGTATTTTACACTTGCATATGCTGAGTCTGAAAGGAGGTACTGAGACTTGTGAAAGTATTTGTCAGGATTTCAAGAAATCCTCATTCTTTAGAACAAGGAAGAGTCATGAAATGAGCCAAGGCAGCCACTATGAAATATAATAAATTTTTTATTGACATTGCACACAAGTTGAAGGGTAATAGAGTATCTAGAAAGAAGATAAAAATTAAGTTCATGAATGATGAGAAATTTGAGAACATTTTAAGAAACCTTTTTTTGTGATCAAAATAATGGTTTCCATCATGAGCACGCTTTTGGCTCAAGGGTATAGTTGTACCATCAAAAAAACCTACACATCCAGGGAAACCTTCAGCTTTCATTACTTGAGAGGATTCAAGTTGCTGTTCTGGAGTTGGTGAAGCAAGTTTTTGAGACTACAGGGAAAGGATAGCAATCATATAGCACGTGGTGTATAATATGACAGTATTATATCCTATGGTAAAGAGACTATCTAAACATCTTACAGCAGCACTGTCAGCCAGGCTTCTAGACTTACCCAGTAAAATAATTAATTATTTACTGGGATGAAGCCATGCCTTTTTATTTCTTATTTTATTATTAATTAGAATATATTTACTCTAAAATTACTTGTAATAAATTAACTAATTACAATAAGTAAATTTAGTAAATATTTAAAATTAATAATAATGTCCCTTATATTTTTTATTTTTTATTTCCTAACACCGTGCTCAATGGCAGGTCAAATGAAACAAAAATTAATATTGAAATAATATAAAAATATAAAAAATTCAAATTATTTATATAAAAGTGACATTTACAGAAATTTTGAAATAAATCAAATAATTTTGACATATACAGTATATAAGTTATTTTAATACACTCTTTATAGAACAACCTTAATATTTGAAATATTTTATACTGGAATTTTCTTTTTTCTCTCATACTCCTGTACATAGGATTTTTTAGCTCCATGCTCTCTCTCCCTTTTGCCTATATAAGGCCTCCCCTTTTGGTTGTTTAAAATTGTGAGCAGGAAATCTCAGGAGCCCAGTAACTTGTTATAATAATTTATTGGAATCATTTAAGGGAATAAAATTATGTATTTTATGTAGTTACAATAAAATATTTAATTGAATAATAAAATTATATAAATATTTTATGAATAAGTAAAATAATTATTATAATTTTTTTATTATTAAGTAAATTTTTTATTACATAAAAAATATTATATTCTATAAAATCATGTTGCATTTTTATGTATTTAATATTTATAAATTAATAAATTTATTATTTATAAAATTATATTATAAGTATAATAATAAATTTAACTTATAATTTGATTTCAATTTAAGTAATAAAATTTATATATTAGGAATGTTCAGGGATCTGCAATTAGGGATCAGGAATATTTTTTCCCGGGATAAGTGATTATTAATTGCGGAAGATTCTTATCCACTAGCCCCGGGGCTAGTGGATAAGGAATCCACAATAATGCATTATCCCGCCTCTTATACCCCAATTTCCATTCCTAATTCCTGATCCCAAACTCATCAAATCCATGATTGATTTTTCAGCAAGTCACATGACATATAATTTTGGATTCCATCCTTATGTCTCTCTTTAATCTATGCAAGATGTGGTTATGAAAAACTGAGTAGAAAAATGTTGGATAAGAGGTGAACATTGACACATAAAATTTCTAATAACCAAATTATTAGCCAAAATAATTGCGGAAGATAATTGGGGTATAAGGATTTTTATCCACAATTAATTTAATTTTGGAACCCTGAACATTGATACCCCCTATTAAATGTATCTTATCATGTATTATTATCCATAAATATTGGGCGCTTTTTTGACCCTTAATTGTGTCAGTAAAATTACTTTATAAATCAAAACTCTTATTTAATATTAGAATATTAAATTCTCACTTTAAATTAGTTATATTATTAAGTTAATTATTTTTTGCAACTAAACTACTTCTTAAATTACTTAAAATAGTTAAAATAAATAAATTAATTTATCTTTATACTGAATTAAATTAACTACATACATTTTGGCATGAAAATAATTTTATTTGTTTTAATTAATCCTTTTAAATATTATTGTAATACCTGCTTAGGATTTTTTTTCTCATAGTTCTCAGGTTTCATACTCACATAGTTACTCATTATACTAATTATTTGTTTTGGGACTTGATGGTGGGAAAAATAGTTACTTATTCACAGGTTTAATTTATTGTTTCAATTTTTTCTCTTAATTTGAATGTTTTAATTGATTTCCTTTAATCTTTTGTTTCACATTCATATTATTTTTGTATATAAATTTGAGGCGCTTCAGAGGTATCCTTGCCTATAAAATTGCCTTGGAATTTACCTTTGGCAGCCATCACTTACATTACAATACTTACAATACTTTAAATACTTTATTACTATTTTTTGGCATTAAAAGTCTAATAAAAATATTAAATAAATTACTATAGGTTGCTTTAATTTTATTTGTAATTATAATTGTTATTTAAGCAGAAATCAATACTTACTTGATAAATAATCTCCATCATACCAATAATTATTGTTGTGTCATTACTCACAAGTGTCGTTGCACCTTCCTCTCTTTTTCAGTTATTTTATTTCTTTTATTATTTTTTATTTTATTAATTCCATTTATTATCCTTTTATTTCCTCTTCCTTCTTCCTCCTCTTCTTTTCTTCCTTTTCTTCTTCTTCTTCTAGATGATCGGCCAATTTAAATCATCATTTTTACTTACACTATAATTTATTTAATTACTATCCAATAATATTTTTATTACTACAACTTATTGTTTTAGTATTTTAAACTGCTTAACTCTAATCAATTTAGTTATAATAATAATTATAACTTTTTTTAACTTTTCATTGAGTAATTAATAAAAAGATAGTCCTCTATGTACCTTGACTTTGAAATCCCCAAAAATCCACCTATCACCACCGTTGGACCTCTGTTGAAATCTTGTAGACCAAAAGTACCCCTTGAAAAGCACCATTTCCATTTGAACCAAAGTGACATTGTGCAAAAGCAAGTTGAAAGGCAGCATTACACTGTTTGTTATGGGAATTATTAGGGGGTATCAAAGTTAGAAATCTTCCATTTCAAAATACCTCTATTTTCCACCAAATCAACCAAGATTTTTTTTAAATATGCCATATTGTACCCCCTAAACACCTTTTTAGTGCAAATTAATATCAAGTCTCTGGCTTTCTTATTGTGCTGTGGAATACCTTTTAAAGAATTACAAATTTCTAACTTTGATACCTCCTATTATGGAAGATAGGCTGATTGGAGATGAGTTGAGAAAGTTTGAAAAAGAATTAGGAGAAGTTTGAAAAAGTTGTGTGAAGTTTAAATGAGGAGTTTCAAGAATTGAGGCAAGATCATTTCTGGGATCATGATAAAGATTTGGCCTCTTGTAATGATGTAACCTTTTTTGGAATGATAAGACATATAAGCTAAAGTGTCTTCCAAACCAGAGTCAGAATCAGAGTCAGCAGCCAAAGTTAAAGTGATAGCATTCATAGCTGAGTGAATTTGCTTCCTAGTAGAGAGGTGCTCCATCATTTTTGGTAGAAGGTTTAGGTGATGAGTGGGAAGTGGAAATTTACCACCAAATGATCAGGTAGGGTGTGTAGATAGAAAAAATGTTTTGTGTTTGCCACCAAAATTAAGTAGCATAGAGTGAAGAGAGACTTAAGGATGGCATCTGCAATTGTATGTCATGTGACTTTCTTACTAATTAATCATGGATGTGATGAGTTTGGGATCAGGAATTGGGAATGGTAATTGGGTTATAAGAGGTGGGATAATGTATTATTGTGCAACCCTTATCCACTAGCCCCAGGGCTAGTGGATTAGAATCTTCCACATTTAATAATAGGGGGTATCAATGTTCAGGGATCCGCAATTAGGGATCATTAATTTTTTTACGGGGATCAGACATTAATAATTGCAGAAGATTCTCATCCACTAGCCCTGGGGCTAGTGGATAAGGAATCCATCTTAATGCATTATCCCACCTCTTATACCCCAATTTCTGTTCCTACTTCCTGATCCCAAACTCATCACATCCATAATGGATTTTTAAGAAAGTCACATGACTTATAATTGCTGATGCCATCCTTAAGTCTCTCCTCACTCTATGCTACTTAATTTTGGTGGCAAACACTTAAGTTTTTTTTCTATCTACACACCCCAACTGCACATTTGGCGGTGAATTCTCACTTCCCACTCATCACCTAAACCTTCTACCGACAACAATGCACCTCTCTTCTAAACTACTTCACTCCACTATGAATGCTATCACTTTACTTTTAGTTCTCTACTATAAATATGACTCTGATTTGGAAGATGCTTTAGCCTATTTGTGTTTTTTTTCCAAAAAGTGTTACCTCACTTCCAGGGGGCCAAATCTTTATCATGATCCCCGATATGATCTCTGCTCCATTCTCAAAATTCCTCAACTAAACTTCACTCAACTATTTAGCGCTTCTTCTGATTCTTTCTTCACACTTTATCAACTCATCTCTGAACATCCTATCTTTCATAACAATTCCCATAAAAAACAGCGTAATCCTGCCATTCAACTTGCTGTCGCACTATGCCGCTTTGGCTCAAATGGAATTGGTGTTGCTGTAAGACGTTTGGATAATCTATTTAACATAGGATATGGTACAGTGATATTATACACCAAGCGCTGTATGATTTCTATCCTTCCCCTCAAGTCTCAAACACTTTCTTGGCCAACTCCAGAACAGCAACTTGAATCCTCTCAATTAATGCAAGCCCAAGGTTTCCCTGCCTGTGTAGGTTTTTTTGATGGCACAACTATACCTTTGAGTCAAAAGCAACCATTATTTTGATTGCAAAAAAAGGTTTCTTCAAAATATTCTCCAAGTTCTCATCTTTCACAATCTAACTTTTTATCTTCTTTCTAGATACTCTATTGCCGTTCAACTTGTATGTGATGTCAATAAAAAATTTATTGCTTTTCACAGTGGCTGCCCTGGATCATGTCATGACTCTTCTGTCTTCCAAAAGAATGAGGATTTCTCAATCCCCTGACTCATACTTTGACGAATCTCAGTACCTCCTTGCAGACTCAGCATATGCAAGTGGAAAGTACATTATACCTGCTTTCAGTGGTGCATTTTCAGAAAATGACCCCAAAACTGCCTTTAATTATCACCTTGCACAATCAAGAATACGAATTGAACATGCTATAAAAATTTTAAAGGGACGATTTTCTAGTCTTTGGGAGCTCAGAATCCAATTTCAAAAAAAATTGGAGATCATGACTTGTGTTATACTCCACAATATCCTAGCTGATTTAAAGGATTAGTGGAATGATCTATATGAAGAAGAGCATCCTGAACCAGCACCAGCTCTCCCCACCCTTGATTCCCAAAACATTCAATCAACTGGCATACGCTCCATTATAATGCCAATCACTCTCCAACATTTCACTTCACAAAACTTTTAAAATTTTATTTTGGTGCTCTCCAAATGTCCACTTTGTGTACTTTATTCACTTGGTTTGGTATTTTTGTTTGATGCAATTCATTTTTTTTTTGAATTTATGTTGTGGTCTTCTAACATTTTCAGATGCCTTTTTTGCTCTATTTGGCATTGTTTTGGTATGTCTTAATTGGCATTGGTTGAATAATTGAGTATTTTTCTGGTTTTATTCAGTGAATATTGGGACTACAGGTATGTGGGTACTACCATTGGATAGCCCTAGTTTTTCTCTATATTTGATGTCTTGATAATATTTTTCATATTCTAAGATTTAAGGGGTCATTTACTCACTTTTCCTTTCTAAAAGATAGCTGTTTAATTTTGTTTTTTGTGTTTTAAGGGCTAACCTTGAGTCTTAGGGTTAAGTGCTTAGTACCATTAAGTAGAGCTAATTTGGCTCTATATTTTATGTCACAATGTTGTCATAGCTTAATTTTGTGATTTAAGGGTTTTAGTAGTTGTGGTGGATTCTCATTGGTTTTCTTTCACCAGCTCAACATGAAATTGCATATTTTGTCAGTGTTTTTTTTTTCATTCATCACTCATATCCTTTTCAACCTCTCCTCAAACATCCGTCAAATATTTTCAATTCCTCTATTTCATTCCTCTATTTCTCATCTCATCTCTCCAGGTATGTCATTTATTTCTTATTTTTGATTTTTTTTACTTGCTAATAATTTATTTTTTCTCTTTTTTTTTCTTTTTTTTTGTCCTGTAAGTGCTTTTTTTTTGGTTTTCAAGGTTAGACTAATTTTGTTTTTTGATTTTTATCTTTTTTTTCTCCCTTCATCATCCCCCTTTCCCCCCTCCTTTTTCCCCTTCTTGGCCACCTCATGTCCCCCCCTTTACCCCCTCCATCATCCCCCTTTCCCCCCTCCTTGTCTTCCTCCATACCCCCCTTTCTCCCCTTCTTGGCCACCTCAACTCCCCCCTTTAATCCCTCCTTACCCACCTCAACCCCCCCCCTTTAGTCCCCCTTTACCGTCCCTTTACCCCCTCCTTGCCCACCTCAAACCCCCCCTTTACCCCCTCCTTGGCCCCCTCAAGCCCTCCCCTATACCTCCTCCTTGGCCCCCTCAAGCCTCCCCTTTACCCCCTCAAACCCTTCTAAACCCCCCCACCACCTACTTATCAAATTGTTATCGATTTGATAAGTTAGGTGAAGGGGGGGTTTGAGGCAGGTCTGAGGGGGGATTTGAAGGTGGTTTAGGAGGGGTTAAAGGGGGGGTTTGAGGTGGGCAAGGAGGTGGGAAAGGGGGGTTTTTGAGGCGGACAAGGAGGTGTGAAAGGGGGAGATTGAGGGGGTAAAGCGGGGGAATTTTTGGAGGGCATTTTTTAAAAAAAAAAAGACTAATATCTGCTTTTAAAAATTTTTTACAGATTTTTTTTTCTTTCCCTTAGTTTCTGGATGTTTCCCCCTGTTTCAAGAATTAATCAGGTAATTTAATTTTTTTTATTTGTGTTTGTTTTTGCTAATAATTAATTATTCTGAAATTTACTGAAATCAATTTTTTTTTATATATTTAAATAAATTAACATTTGGAATTTTCTCTTATATTAATCCAGAGACTGGGGTTCCTATTCCATCACCCTCTTCTGATGAGGGACATGGCCTTTATTTTCCTGACCATAAATGTATTATTGATTTTGGTAGTGCCAATGGAATAGTTGAGGCTATATGGAATTCTTTTCAACATAGGCATCAAACAACTAAAGCACCTCCAACTTTAGTTTCTTGTAAAGAGTTTACCCATTTTGGCTGTTCATTCCAAATAAATCAAGAGCTTATTAATTGTATTAATAATCAAAAAAAAATTAGATAAAAAAATAGTTCTTAGTAGATCTGTCAAGTATTGCAATTAAAATAAAATAATTTTTCTTTCATAAAATATTTTCTTCCAAATTTTTTTTCTTTTTTTTTCTCTTTAATTGAATTCATTTATTTATTTTAATTTTTATCTTTTTCTTTTTTTCTTAAATTTTCCTTTTTATTTTCCTCTTTTCCAATTTTATTTATGCTTTTTAATTTTTTTTCATTTAATTTTAGATTTGTCTCTTCCAATTTTTTTAAAGTTACATCAAGATATATTACTGTTTTTATATAATGGTGCATCATTATATAAAATAGGAAAACTTGATTGGGACTGGTGAAAATAATTGGTTGTAGAAATTTTCAATTTTCAATTTTTTTTCCATTTGATTTCTTTGATTCCTTTGATTCAATAAATTGCAGGGGGGGGGTATTGCCCAAATTTTATATCAGACTTTATAAAAAAATTTGATGATACCCTTTCCTTAATTCAATAAAATACAGGGGGGGTATTGCCAAATTTTCATATCAGACTTTATAAAAAAATTTGACTTGAAAATTTGATGATACCCTTTCCTTAATTCAATAAAATATAGAGGGGGGGTATTGCCAAATTTTCATATCAGACTTAAAAAAAATTTGACTTGTAATTTTTGTGATACCCTTCCCTTAATTCAATAGAATACAGGGGGGGGTATTGTGAAATCTTCATATCAGACTTTAATAAAAATTTTGACATGTAATTTTGGTGATATCCTTCTGTTAATTCAATAAAATGGGGGAGTATTGACAGAATTTCATATAAGACTTGCAAAATTGTTTACTTAAAAGAATTTCGGTGATACCCACCCCTTAGTTCAATCAAATGCAGGGGTGGTATTGTGAAATTTTTAAATGTGACTTGAAAACTTTAACTAAAAAAGAATTTTTAACATTAAAAATTCTTGAAAATTTTATTTAAAAGAGAATTTATAACATTAAAATATGAAAATTCAACTAATGATGGATAGAGTAAAAAATACACTAACACTACGCAATATAGGGGGTGGACTTGCTAGCAACTCCTCAACCTGAACTCAAATGGAACTCAGATGGAACTCAGACTGAACTCATACTGAACCCATACTGAACTCTACTTGAACACCCACCTAAAACTGTTCTGCTGAGTGGTGTTCATCCCTGATTGTATGGTTCCTTTATTAATAGCTCAATGTGTGTTCAATCTGTGGTGAGTTTGGGTCCAAGGTTGCGGACTCGCTAGCAAGTCCGCCCCCCATATTGTGTGGTGTAAGTTAAGATAAAATTTTATGTACAATTAATTATGAACAGTTGAAGTGTGAGATAAATAAAACAAACTAGTCATCAAACAATTTCATTAAATGTTCAATTTCCTCAACAGATTTATTAGCTTTAACACATTCTATCAAGAAATCTTTCTTTTTGGAATTTTCTTCATGATCAAGCTTATATTTCATCTGCTCCATGAGGTTTTGTTGCTCAAGTTTTTTCTCCTCTTTCTTTGATTTTTCAATACTTGGAGATAACTTGAATTTCTTCTCCTCCAAGTCTTGTGCCCTATCATCCTTCCGTAAAGAGAGTTCATACTTCTTCTCCTCCAAGTCTTGTGCCCTATCATCCTTCCGTAAAGAAAGTTTGTACTTCCTCTCCTCCAAGTCTTGTTCCCTAACATCCTTCTGTAAAGAGAGTTCATACTTCCTCTCCTCCAAGACTTGTGTCCTATCATCCTTCTGTAAAGAGATTTCAAACTTCTTCTCTTCCAAATCATGTACCTTGTCATCCCTTCTTAAAGAGAGCTCATATTTTTGCTTCTCAAACTTTAGAGTCTCTTTAGCAACTTCCACTTGTTCTAGATTTATAAGAAATATTAACCAAAAGTAGAAGAAAAGCAGAGTAAAGTATTAAGAGGTTCAGTATCACTTACCAGCATCATGTTTCACCAAAAAATTTTTGATAGAAGAAAAAGGGGTTTGAGATGAAGTATCACTTTTTATTCTTCTTTGAGAGTGTAAATTTAGACTACTTGAAGCCCTTCTCTTTTTGTTCAAGGTCACATTTTCCTCCTCATCATTATTACTGGCTTCTGACTCAGTTGATTGTGGCTCCTGCGTTTGTTCTTCAGCCTATTTATAAATAAGAAAAAGAAAATAAAAAAATAATTGGTAAGATAAAAGAAAAAAACATACTTGAGTTAGATCAGGTTGGTTTATATCACCATAAGGATCTATTGAAAAGATATCTTGATTTGTGGAAGTGAACTGAGGGGAGACTTGAGTAGAACAGGAAGGAAAAAGATTTCTTTTGACATCATGTTCAGAGATAGGATCTTCACCATCCATTATGTTTTCAGGATTAAAATCAGCTTACTCTCCAAAAATCAAATCCATCTCTTTAAAGTAAGGACATAAAGAATCAAGTTTATCATCTATGGATTTGATGCCCTTACTGATATCAAGGTCAGTAATACCAAAACTAGTAGAAGATGAAAGAGTCTTTGCCTTCTGGTACTTGGCTTGATAATGCTTGAAGAGTTCAGACATCTGTTTTGGAAAAAGATCTATACTTCCCTTAGTCTTATTCCGTAATTCATTGGCCATTTTAAGATAACCATTTATTTTTGATGCGGGGGGCCATCCTACTTTAGTCGCATTCTCAGTACCAAAACAAGAATCATAGTTAGATTTAGTTTTTAGCCAGTTGATAAGAATGAGATGATCATCTTTTTTAGTTGAACAATTTTGGATTTCTCAGCAGAGTGGGGGAAAGAGGGAGTAGTGGGATTTGAAGAACAACTAGGCAATGGCTGCCTTTGAGAAGATCTATGATGACAAGGCATTTTAAGATAATTAAAGATGAAAAGGAGCAGAAACAAGCAGATGAGAGAGTGAGATGAAAATGAGCAGAATCAAATAGATGAAATGGGGAGAAATTCTGAGCGGATAGAAGGAACTAAATGGGATGAGAATGGGAGTGCCCAGCAAGGTAGAAGGCATATGCAGAGAGTAGTCCAAGATGTGGTTATGGAAGAAACTTGTGCAACATGTGGTTAGGACAGAAAGTTGTCCAAGATGTGGTTATGAAAAATTGAGTAGAAAAATGTCAGATAAGAGGTGAACATTGACACGTAAATTGTCTAATAACCCAATTATTAGCAAAAATAATTGTAGAAGATAATTAAGGTATGCAGATTATTTTACGCAATTAATTTAATTGCAGATTGGTCAACATTGATACCCCTATTGTAGATGTTATGAATGAAAGTAGGCCAAGATGTGGTTATGACAGAAAGTTGTCCAATATGTGGTTATGAAAAATTGAGTAGAAAAATGTCAGATAAGAGGTGAACATAGACACATAAATTGTCTAATAACCCAATTATTAGCAAAAATAATTGTGGAAGATAATTGGGATATGCAGATTATTTTCCGCAATTAATTTAATTGCAGATCAGTCAACATTGATACCCCCTATTGTAGATGTTATGAATGAAAGTAGGCCAAGATGTGGTTATGACAGAAAGTTGTCCAATATGTGGTTATGAAAAATTGAGTAGAAAAATGTTGGATAAGAGGTGAACATTGACACGTAAAGTGTCTAATAACCCAATTATTAGCAAAAATAATTGCAGAAGATATTTGGGGTATAAGGATTTTTATCCGCAATTAATTTAATTGCGGATCACTGAACATTGATACCCCCTAATGTCTGATCCCAGCAAAAAAAATTCCTGATCCCTAATTGGGGATCCCTGATTATTGATAACCCCTATTTATATTTCACTTTGGGCGTGGTGACTGAAAAGAGTGAAATAAACTTTGTCTTTTCCAAAAATAGTACAGCCATATCCAAAATGGTTGGTGCTGTTAATGCAAAGGGAGGTCTGATATATATTATTTTGTTATTTCTAGAAGGCTCAAAACATAAGTAACTAGCTAGTATAAGTTTTATATACAAATATATCTAGGGTAGCTGCGGCACAGTTGAGTGTAACCTATTTCTTACAACACCCGCCCCCTCAACAAGCCACAGAACGCCATCGCTTAAATATGTACATACAAATCAATGTTAAAGTTGAGAAGAGATAAAATAAAAGAAAAAAAAGGGAAATAAACCCGCCGCATAAACTAGTTCCTGATGCTATTCATCTGAGACCTAGTTTCTCACAAGCCGCACTATGTAGAATTTTACCCAAACTTTTGGTTAGGACATCAGCTAATTGATTGCTTGTCTCTACCCAAATGAGATCCGCCTTTTTTTTGAAAAGTTGTTCATTAACATAGAAAAAATCACGCTCAACATGTCTGGTTCTTTTGTTCGATGCTTGGTCTGAGGATATTTTTACTGTCTCCTGGTTGTCACATTTGAGATTAAGTGGTTCCGAGAAGCCTATCAGTTCGTGTAGCAGGTTCTTGATCCAGATGCCTATTCTCGTAGTTTCACTTAGGGCCATAAGTTCAGCATGACTGGTAGAGGTGGCCACACAAGGCATGCGTTTAGAACTCCAAAAGATGAGAGATCCCTGTAGGAGAATGACCATTCCTCCAGTGGATCTTGAAGTTTCACCACCCAAGCTGGCATCCGAATATGCCTCTAGTTTACCAGTGAGATTTGATTGTTTGCCAAGGAAAAGTTTTTTGTGTTTGGTGGCTGATAAATAACCCAATAAATGTTCTAATGTGTTCCAATGTTCACGTTGAGGACACTTTGCAAAATGGGATAGGAGATTTACTGAGAAAGAAATGTCTGGTTGTGTCCCGGTAGCTATGTAACTTAAGGAACCAATGATTGAGAGGTAGTCCTTTGAACAAAGAGGAGGCGCATCATCCGAAGGTGTTGTTAGGTTACAGTGAGTCGGAAGGGGAGTTTCCTTGCCAAATATAGGGCCAGTATGAGAGGCAAGAACACGTTCAATAAGGTGTGTTTGGTGGATGAAGAATCCAGTGTCTGCTCTGGTTGTTGATATTCCAACGATTGAATCAAGTGAATTTTCCCATTTGATAGATAAGCTCTGCTTGAGACATAGTTCGAGTGCTTTCAAACTGTCTTCAGAATCACCTGTGACTAGACCATCGTCCACATGAATCCATATAAAGGTTTTAATGTTGGATTTGCTTAGAAAATATTCGCTGCTGTCGTATTTTGAAGCTTGATACCCGGCTTTTTGGAGAGTGCCACTGAGATGTTGCCACCAACACCTGGCAGCTTGACATGTGCCATATAATGCCTTTTTTAGCTTCAAAAAAAGACCATCATTCTTTTCAAAACCCGGTGGATCCCTCACCCATAGATATTCTTTGAGTGGGCTGTGAAGATATGCTGTGGTGACATCAAAGGAGTGAACAGGCCAGTTGTTGATCGCTGCTATTGTCAAAATGAGATGTTGTGATACAAATGTGGAAGTGGGAGCAAATGTGTCCGTTAAATCTGGTCCAGGGATTTGTTTGAAACCTTTGGAAACATATTGAGCTTTTCATTTTTTGATTGCATTATTAGCATCCCTTTTTTCCGCAAAGACCCAACGAGCATCAATAATTCTGGCACCTTCAGGTGGCTTGGATCTTTACCATACGTTCATGTTTGTCAGATTTTGGATTTCTGATTCACATGTGTCTTGCCACTCTTTTGCTTGTTCAGATTTCATGGCTTGTTTGTAAGTTTTCGGAGCAGGTAGGGCAAAGAAGGCTGAATTGCGTTCAATTTCATGCGTGAGTGATTCTTGTTCCTCGAATGTGTGTTCTTTGGAAAAGGCACCAAGTTCTAAGACAGATGGCTTAGTGGTGGAGGCATTTATCAGATGGTGAATGGACATTTTGTTGAGTGGGGCTGGATCCTGTGGTGAATTAAAAATGGCCCAGGCTGAGGATAGAAGTTTCTTCTGGGATGGGTCCCAAAAGAGCCATCCTTTAGAACCCTGTGGATAACCCACTACAAAACATGAAATTGCATGGTTGTCTAGTTTCTGTCGTTTCTCCTGGGGAATTTGGACAAAGGCATGTTAACCAAACTTTTGGAGAAGATCCAGTTGGGGCTTGGTACCATACATTGCTTTGAAAGGGGTCATGGACCGGCAGGTGACATTCGGTAGGCAATTAAGGATATAGGCAGCCCATCTATAAGCAAAGCCCCAAAAGAATTTTGGGAGTCCACTTTTGTGAAGCACCGTGCAACCCATCTCTTCGATTCTTTGGTTGAAATGCTCTATTTTCCCATTCTGTGCATGAAAGTATGGTAGCGTCAGCTCATGCACAATACCTTTGGATTCAAAGAAGTTTGCCAACTTTTTGTTTTTAAATTCTCCGCCGTTATTGGAACAAAAAATTTTGACATTATTGTTTGTTTGGTTTTCTAGGTGAGTAATTGTCTTTATGATTATATCGGGAGCCTCAGATTTCTGCGTTAGAATGTGGAATTCGCCATATGATGTTGCAATATCTCTAATAGTGAGAGCATATAAGCCATTACAGAACGTCGAAACTTCTAGAGGACCAATCAGATCCGCTGTGATGATACCGAGCTTTTTGGGATCTCTTCCTAAAGAGTCAAGTAAAATTCTTTGTTTGCTTTTGCATACTCTACAAGAATGACATACAATTTTACCAGGGGGGAGCTTGTCTGGTCGACCGTGTGCCATTTTTCCAGCAATCATCCTTTTTAATTGTCTGAGGCTGGCATGACCAAATTTACAGTTCCATTCATATAATTCTGATTCATTTTTGTTTTGAACAATGATAGGTAAGGGGACATCTGGAATTTTGATAGGGATGGATGCATTGGCTTGTAGAGGGTATTGTGTTGTGGAAGGTGTGTCAAGGACAGAAATTGTGTGTTCTGTTTCACTAGTGTTTGTCAATGTTCATTGTAATATAGGAGAAGGAAATAACCATGATCTATTTACATGTTTGGCCTGCAGACGTTCCAGTCCATCTTTCCAAAAACTGAAAGTATCGCCAGAAGTACTCATTAGCATCTTTCCATTCAGTAAAGCTGCGGGAGAGATGAGAGTACCTATAGCTTTTGGACAATAATGAACTGGACCAATATTAATAATCTCCCCATGTTTCCCAGTAAACTGCATTATCCCTGTGCCTGTAATAAAGTTGTTTTCATTTTTAGTCGCTACAGTCAATGGAATTGGTCGAGAAAGTGGTCTGAAATCAACTAACAGTTCACTGTTACCAGTAAGATGATGAGTTGCACCTGAGTCCAACATTGCTGTCTCGTTTGATGTGGAAGCTGGTAGTGATTCTACAGTAACCGATGCAGCTATAGGTTGCTCATCAATAACTTCAACAATTTGTGTTTGGTTTGCCAAAACTTTGTTCTGAGAAGGTTGAGCTGGTAATATTGCCCTATAAAGTCAACGCGGGTATGTTGGTCTGTAGCTATCCATCTTGCTGCTAGAATGTCTCGAGTCAGTAGATGGATTTTGATAATTGGCAGACATAGGTATCGGAGCAAGAATAGGGTAGAAGGCCCTATATGTTTGTGAGGGACCAAAATGGGGAATAACGGGCCTTCTATTATTACCAAAGGCTGGAGGTTGGCTGCAGTTGGATTGTAGATGATCTGGAGAATTGCAGTTCCAGCATAAGGGTTGTCTGGATGCCATTGCAGTAGGAAGATGACTGGGATTGTTTACTTCCATCAGTCCTAGGTTGACTTCAGCTACATGTGCCGTAAGATTATCAGGCAAGACCACGAGAGACGGTGATGTGAGGGGCTGTGACGTTAGAGTTTTCCCAACCATGATGTGGTCCCACACATTTGCCATGACGTGTTGTAGTTCCACGTAAGAAGGGTATTTGCCAGAACATTTGATGCTGAGTTCTTGGTCTTCAAGAACCTTCTCATAGAATACTGGATCACTTTTAATAGTCTGCTGGAGGAGGATGCCCAGGACGGTATCTTCATTGATACATGGACCATGGTTCTTAAAACGGTCAACGCATTCTTTGAACCTAGTGATCAAAAGGGTAGGATCGGCAAAGTCTTTGAGACTAAGTCCGGCCAGTTGGTCCCAGGCATGTAGTTGAGATGCTTTGCTTGGTACATTGAATCTTGAATCAAGCTCTTGATAGAGAACTGATACAGGTTTGGCATCAATGACTAGTGACCTAATTTCAGGTGCAATTGAATTAAGGACAATGGAGCGAGCCATTTTTTCTTTTGATGTATCAGGTTCAGCTATAACCTGTAACAAGTAGAGGCTACCATCAATGTATTCGTCCAGCATAATTTTGACGTCTCTGTACCAAGCATCAAAGTTGGACCCATTGGTTTTGAGAATGTTGGTCCAGGATTTGAGTTCTTGCTTGGCGTTGGCAATAGATTGAGTAACATGACGTCGTTTGTCACGATCCCAGAATCCCAAGTTTTGTTGCATGGGGGGAAGTGGGGTAGCAGAGGTGGCTGTAGGTGCTGAGGTAGGAGGTGGTCAAGTTGTAGATGTTGAGGTAGAAGGTGTTTGAGTGGTTGAGGGTTGTCCAGCAATTGGGCAGTTGGTGGTGGAGGAGGAGGCTTGAGTGTTGGTAGTTGATTGATGTGGAGGGGTGTCTTGATTTTCTGGAGTCGGTGTCGTGTTGGAAGACATGGTGGATTATAGTTTTTTTTTTTTTGATATATTTTAGATGTAAGAATTAGGTGGAGGAAAAAAAGGAAGAAAATAGGAAAAAAGAACCTTTGGATTAAATGCGCGTCCGCACTTAAAATTCAGGATCTGGCCAAGATGCTGACCTAATCGTCGAAAGAGACAGAGAGAGAAGAGAAGAGAAAAGAAGAAGAAAAAAAAGGAAATTGAGAAAAAGATGGAGAATAGAATAGAGACGAGAGAGAGAAACAGATAAAAGAGAAAAAGGAAAAAAATGTAGAGAAAAGGAGAGAAGAAAAAAAAGGAGCCTTAAGAAGGTTGTAAAGGATGAAATGGAGCGCTAATAGAGGCCCATAACCTGTTAAGGCAAAGGGAGGTCTGATATATATTATTTTGTTATTTCTAGAAGGCTCAAAACATAAGTAACTAGCTAGTATAAGTTTTATATACAAATATATCTAGGGTAGCTGCGGCACAGTTGAGTGTAACCTATTTCTCACAACAGGTGCAGTTTTACAAAAAATTAAAAACCTCTGGACAGATCAATGGACATTTGACAGGATATTCAGCTTCCTATCACGAAAAACTTGTCACTTTTACTGTCAAACGTCAATCATTCTGTCCAAATGTTTAGATTTTTTTTGCTTAGGTGCGCCAACCATTGTCGATATGGCTGTAGATGGCTGATTTGTATGATGTGTCCAACTAGCTTTTCCCTCTAAAAAATGCAAAATTTATTGCGTTTTGGCGACGACCTTTCCAAGAACAGCTGTAGATAAAATTATATTCGTACTGCACTTTACAATATAAACCAGTTGTTTTACATATTGAATGTTTCCTTAGATGAGGCTTCGGTTGATTACAGGTTAGGAAACATTCTATCATATGTCCATATTATCTTATTATAATTGCTTTTACTCAACCGAGGCTTCGGTTCATTACAGGATTGATTTTTAATTCATTCTACACGTTAAATATTAATTGTAAGAAAGAAAGAATAGCATATTCGCTATAGTAAGTATGTTGCCTCTAATCATGTTTAACTTGAGCACTCTTTATTTTTTTTCACAACTATCACAAGCATGTTTGTGCCTCTCTAAGCCCACAAGTATTACTTCTGATAATACACTAGACTATCAGCATCGGGCTTCACATCTTGAAAGGGATGTTTTCGAACATCAATCAAATCATCTTTATCAGTTCGACGAAATAGATCGAAATAGTGATTTATATTCTACAGTAGGGATATCCGGCATCTTTTCAGATGATCCATCAACAAGTACTCCAGTATGTTCTCTAGAAAGCTATGTAGCAATAAATATCTTGAATAGCCCTTCCTTACACTGCATATTTTTCCAGCGCTGGCCTTTCAGAGATATAGAGGATAGACAAACTGGATTATTGGATTCGATGTCCTCCAGTATTAGGCACCCTACACCAACTTCGGTGCTCGGCTATATGACACAGCAAACCACTCCAGTATATAACCAAGCTGTTTGTCATTCAAGTTTCTGGTTAAAAGAAAGAATATGATACTAAGAGAGAGACTTTGCAGGATGGTTACGAGAAACTAACGCAAAATCATTTAGATGGTTGGGCTTCTGTCCTACAAGATGTCATAGATTTTGATCACTACCCATTCCATAATCCCAATGTTGCCAATCTTGAACAAGAAAATTCACCTTCAGAATCTTACTTGAAGGATACTCATTATCATTATATTGATTCAAACGAGGATATATATCAACATCCATATGACAGTCAGTTTGGCAATACAGTAAATTCTCTGCTTGAGGATGAACCTAGTCACTCTCCCGATGAAGAGAGACTCAATTATCCTGATGGCCAAAATGAGCGCAATGACCATAACGAGGAAAACGGACAGCGTCATACTGGAAAAGACGGTAAAGCCAATGATCCTGATAGTCAAAATGAACGCAGCTATTCTGACAGTCGAAATGGGCACATTAATTTTGGCGAAGCAAACAAACACGATCATTCTGGAAATGCCGATAAACTCAGTAATCCTGACACTCAAAAACCAGGCAATTATCCTGTCAGTCAAAATCAACGTAGTCATCCAGACAATCCAAACAAACGCAGGCATCCTTCCCTACAAAAAGAGAATGGTCATTCTGGTAACGAAAATAAACTTACTTCAACCGACAGCCAAGAAAACCCAAGTCCTTATAGCGAAGGACTTTTTGCAGAAGTTCTTTCGAAAAAAGGTACTTCTAAAAACGCATTAAACGAAAATGCCCATCATGAGAACCGTATTTGGTATATATCTAGTAGGATAAGATTATCTTTGGGTTTTGCAAAGATCAGAAAAAAAAGTAAGATAGAAGAAACTGGATCTAGACCATTACCAGAGTGGAATAATGCCACAAAACACTTTTCAATAAATACTTCTGTTAACACTCTTCAAGAGCTCTTGTGGACACTTTATTCTTTATCTGAGTATGCATTTGCGGCAGAAACAATCAGTGGCCGAATAAGTCGACTCAGAGGACCTATTGAAATCTACACTGTTTATTCTCAAGGATTAGAGAATTTTTTTAGATCCCACTCTCCAGAAAATACGGAAGATTTTTTGGATCGTTTCAAGATTGCCCAAGCAATACTTCTTCACAACATCCAGAGAATTACTTTTTCACTTGAGACTTTGGAAATTAATGCAATTTCATACAAGATAGATAAAAATTTTTACCTAAAGGTTCATGCAGAAACATTGAAACTAATGGAGCAAGGTTTGCATGTGTCGATTGCACTGCGCTGCCTTGATTATAGTAAAGAGTTCCTGGCCCACCTTAGTTCAATCACAGATGATCCTAGGACAAAATGGGAAGTGTACCAGGAATTTGCTTTTACTATACGTAGATGGCTCAAAAATACTGGGGAAGAAGAAATGTCAAATATAATAGCTTTAAAAAGTCAGATCTCACTAAAAGCATCTGACAACCCATACTTTAACCCAAACGATCCAGACCGGCATCGAAAGATATTCTTGCACCATATTGCAGTTAAGTTAAAACATGCCACAACAACAGATAACTTCATAAAGAAAGAGATGAAGGAAATGTATAGCAAAACTTTAAATGCCAAATTGGACAAAAAAACAAAAAAAAATAAGGGTGAAGATGATAATAAAGTTGAACTCAAATTTGAAGATTTGTTTCCAAACCAGCTTCAGGAGGTCCTAAACTCAAAATGGAAGTTTGTTCCTCCCAGTACAAAAATTGAAGTTCAGGCAAGAAAGCAAGAAGATTTAGATTTTTCCCATTTATACAAGTTTTCTATCAGTTACCAAGCTTCAGGAAGAACTAAAAAGAAAAGTAAGACCATTAACCCAGCTCTAAGAAAGCCTAATAAGAAATGTAGAGCAAATTTACATGCTCTGAAAATTTCAAAGAAAAAAAGCATGCCATTAGGACTATTTCTTGACATGAATACAATTCTAGATATTGCAAATAATTCAACTTTTCAACTGCAGAAGAAATAGTGAGCTTTGGTAAAAAAAAAAGCACATTTCACGGTAAAATGCTTGCTGAAAATTTATTTAGCTTTGAAGGTCTTAATTTTTCATCTAATTGTTGTTATTAGTGATTCAGTTCCTTAATAGATTATTTATTACATTAAGTTCCTAGTACTTGTGTTCTGGTCTTGTGTTCCTGGTCCTTATATTTTTGTTTCCAAGTAGACTTGTATCTGTTTAAGAGATGCCTTCACCAACCATTTTCAGCATCTCAATCTACTGTTTTACTTATCTTCTTTTTCTTTTTCTTTCACCACACAATATGGGGGGCAACTTGCTAGCAGGTCCACAACCTTGGACCCAAACTCGCCACAGATTGAACACACATTGAGCTATTGATAAAGGAACCATACAATCAGGGATGAACACCACTCAGCAGAACAGTTTTAGGTGGGTGTTCAAGTAGAGTTCAGTATGGGTTCAATATGAGTTCAGTCTGAGTTCCATCTGAGTTCCATCTGAGTTCAGGTTGAGGACTTGCTAGTAAGTCCACCCCCTATATTGCGTAGTGTTTAATTTTAAAAGTTTTTTCTTTTATTTCTCTGCTCTCTTTTATCCTCTTTTCCCACTGTCTCTATAACTATAATTTAGAAATAGTGTACTGATTAAGTGGACCAGGTATTTTTTCATGTTAGAATTTTTGTTCCTGAAATGAAACCTCAATCTATGGTTTTACTTTTGAGATCAGAATTTACTCATTTTCTTCTTCTTTTTATTTATTTTTATAAGTCTTTTCTTTTATCAATCTGCTCTCTTTGTTCCTCTTCTCTTGCTGTTGCTGTAACTAAATTTTAGAATTAAAGTACTGATTTAATTGACTAGCCCTTCTTTGTTGTATATGTATAATTACTATTTTCATATTTAGCCATGTTTTTCTGCTGGATTAAAACAAAATTGAAATAGAGCTTAGAGGCATATTTTTATACATTTTCCTTGGCTGCTATATGATTTATTCCTTTCCAATTTTTAAATACTCAATTATTGATCATATACAAGTACTTGATCAGGTAGAATTGGTTATTATCCAGCACATGTTCATTGGTATAAAGTTTTAAATCTTGAAGTCATTCTAACCACATAAGAAAACCAGCATAGGATACTATGATGACTCAAAAGTCATGATGGAAAACATACTAATTAAAATAATCATTTTATAATTTAAGAAATTTATCATACGGGGTATCAATGTTGACCAATATGCAATTATATTAATTGTGGATAAAAATCCTTATACTCCAATTATTTTTGCTAATAATTGGGTTATTAGACTTTTTACATGTCAAAGTTAACCTCTATCTGAAATTTTTATCCTCAATTTTTCATAACCATATCTTGGACAGCTTTCTGGATATCCCAGCCTCTCTACCTTGCTGTGCACTCCCACCCTCATCCCATTCTGTCTATTCTTTCCATCCATTCAGATCCTCTCCCATCAGATCTGCTCATTTCTGCTCCTTTTCATCATTGAATATACTAACATGCCTTATTATTCCATATCTTCTCAAATGCAGCCTTCTCCCACTTGTTCTTCAAATCAAAATACTCTCTCTTTCCTCTGCTCAGCTAGGAAATCAAAAACCATTCAACTAAAAAAATCACAAATCAAATGTGCTTCCCTCAGGTCTGTATGGGGTTTTAAGTGGGATTTATTAGTTTTTAGCCCCCCTCACCAACAATATAATTCTTAATCATTGATTTTTTTTCTTTTTTTCCCTGGGATCAACCCTTTCTCCAATTTCTCCTTTCCACAGCAACATCACAACCACACAAAACCACCCAAACTACCTTAATTTCTAATCTCATTTGTTATTTCTCTCCACTTGATGCAATCTACTATTCATATGGATCTCTTTTACCTAACCTTGGAGTTGCTTCAGCTGCTTATAGTCCTCTCACTAATTCAAAAACCTAGTGGCAACTTGGAGCCACAGAAAACTACTCCAACTTTGAGGAAGAATCATTATGGGCTTTCCTTGCTCTACAGTTAATCCCAAGAGTAGTGAGAGTGACCCAGAAAAATTTTTGAGTGTTGTGATTGACTTAGACAAATCTCCAATGTGGTGAGAGTGAGTCAGACAAATCTCCAAGTGGTGAGAGTGAATCAGAAAAACTTTTGAGGGTTGCAATTGACATAGAAAAATTACTGAGTGGTGAGAGTTAATCAGAAAAAATTTTGAGTTTTGAAATTGACTTAATCAAATTTACAAGTGTTGCAAGTGACTCCAACCAATCTTTGAGCAAGTTTTTCAGATAAAAATTTTATTTTAGGGCTTAAGAAAAGAAATCTAGGTGTGTTATGCTCCAGAAAGACCTAATGTCAGAATCTGTGATTTGAAACCATGTGACTTACTGAAAGGGGATCAGGAATTAGTAATAGAAATTGGGGTATAAGAAGTGGGATAATGTATTATTGTGCATTACTTATCCAATAGCCCAAGAGCTAGTGGATAAGAATCTTCAGCAATTAATAAAATTGGATCCAGAGAAAAAATTCATGATCCCTAATTGCAGATACCTTAGCATTGATACCCCCTAATGTAAATATAAAAATATTATTTTAATAAAGACTAAAAAGGAGAGTAATTCATAGTAATAAGAAAACAATGAAAAAGAGAGAAAGAAGAATAGTTAAGTAAATTTATAAAATAATTATAAGTAAAGTATATCAGTTATGACCACAAAAAATAATCTGGCACCTGTTAGCAGGTGCCCATCCTTAAATTCTATTTTTACTCACAAATAAATGTTATTAAAATAAATGCAAGCTAGAATTCCCATTTTTCAGTGTGCAGTTTTTACAGATGGATTACAGATAAATTAAAGCTGAGATAAATATATGATAGGTGTTTGAAGCTGCTATCAGAAGCACATAATTTTTCACCTGGTGTGTACATATACTAAAGTCACACCAAGAAAATTTAAATAAGATGAATAAAATTAAAAAATTAAAATAATAATTTTGTAGCATAATGATAATTTTAATTAAAGTAATATTTAAAATAATGATTATGATTATATATACTATTAAGATTATTATATAAATAGAAATGATAGTTATGTTAAAGTGAATTATAAAAAAGCAAATGATATACATAGTTAAAATTTATCTTGAATTGAATAATAATAAACCATTGGTTATTATTGTTATTTAACTTATGAGTGATAATGTTTTCGGTACTTTTTTAATGTCATTATGTTTACAATATTTATAAAAATTATACTAATTTTTTGTTAGGAAACTACCAGATAGAATAAGAAACCTCTCTATATATAAGCAATAGGCATTAAATGGATGGTTTCATTATTTTTTGAAAACTTGATACAATTAATATCCTTAATTTTTATATCTTTTATTTTTTATTTTTACTTCATTCCTCTTTGTGAAAACTATAAGGCATATTTGATGAAAGGATTGCTAGTATAACAAAAAAGACAAGTAAAATTCTCATCATAAAAATGTATTATCATGGTTCTTATTACATCCATTGATATTTCAATCATTGTGGACAGTGTTTAATGTATTTTGTTACCATAATTTATGCTAAAAGATTGGGCTTTTTTTGAAATATAATGATTGTCTTCAAGATAAAGTTTCAGTGAAACTTTTTTTTTCTCTCCCAATAATTCCTGTATCTGTTTTGGTTTTTTATTCATTATAATAAATCAGTAGCTTGTAGTTTTTCTCTATTTGGTATCTGGTAAGCAATTTGAGGACTATGCATAATAAATCTGAGTGAAAAAGGTTACTCAGAGTTTTCTTTTCATGTACCTCACATAGTACCTGAATATGACTTTCAGCCATGTTGTTGTTTTTCTCCCCTGTGATAGCAGGAGCACAAGTACAGAAGTAGAAGACATCTAAGAAATAAAATATCAATTTTTTAAAAGAGTTTCCAAAAGAACATCTTGAAAGCTAACATATTCTAAGTATCAATTAGGTCCATTAAAAGCTAGATAATTAAAAAATTTCATAATGAGAACCACCAATGTAGAAAGACTCTTACAGTTGCCTTGCTGTAAGAAGAATCTAAATGAGCTGGATTTTCACGTTCCACATGACACTCAAGGCAAAAGCAGCTCATTAAATCAATAATAAAGAGGTCTAAATCCATACTCAAAGCGCAGAAAGCAATTCTACATAGCAACTGTGACTTTCCTTTGTGTACTCACTATTAAACCGCGCTAGTCTAAACTCTAAATCTAAATTAGCCAATCTCTCAATAGTGTGTCTTAGTCTTTTCCTCAATAAGAAACACACAGCGCAATAGTCAATGTAATAGTCCACTAAAAGGTTTATTAAATATCTGTGGGTTATTAAAAAGGGGTAGTGAGCATGGACGGGATGTTTAGTGGAGGATTAAAGGGTTAATGGATGTTAGTAAGGAGGGTCCAGGTGTGACAGGTGTAATTTTGGTGGTCTGTGGTGTGTGGAATGATGGATGGGTACAAGGTCAATGCAAGGAGGAGTAAAAGATATAAAAGGGGTTGGATTTTGGTTCGACATTCTTTAGAATTAAATTATAAAACGTATATATAGTTAATAGTGGTAAAGCTTTAGGTTAAATCATTATTATTGTATCTTTTCTTATTTTCTCAGTAATCATTTCTAAATCCTCAATCTTTGATCATTGAGTTTTCAACCCTTTGTGAGATCTTAAGAATATTAATATTAACTTTAAATTATATTAGAATTCTTATTGAACATATCTCAAAGCAGTAGCTCTTCCTTTGAGTCATCTTCAAATCACTTCCTCAAACATTTCCTCTGTGCTTCAAAGAAGTTTCTAAACTACTCTCCTCATCTCACTTCCAGGAACACCCTTGACCTTGTGCATAGGTCATCCGGTGACAGTATGATTTAATTCTCCGTAGTTATCATTCTTTGCACTAGTACATCCTTTTTCACGTGTCAATAAAATTTTTAAAATGGCACCTGTTCAACACACTCCTCCTACCATTTTTTTAAGGAGGATACCCCCTTCAGTTGTCTTATAGACTCTGGAGCTTCAATTTCTTTTGTCAGTTTATCTTTTGCCAAGAAGTTAAAGCTGACATTCACAGATATCAATTGAACTCCAATTTTTTTGGTCGAATCAGAGGAACCCAAATATTGGGTAAGTAAGAAAGTTTAATGGGTTTTCAACTTTCCAAATTTTCCCCCCTTCGAGTGGGAATTATAAGTCTTGGACGCTCCAAGAATTGACAATACCATCCTTGGCCATGACTTTTTAACACATTGGAATCCTGAAATTGATTGGTCACGGGGATTGATCACCCCACGCACTAAGTGTATTTCTAATTCTTCAATGCAGGTCAATAGGGAGTTAAAAAACCCGCCTGACAATGTCCTTCTAGAGAGCAAATCTCTGCCAGATGACTTGCAAGCATCTGATCTTTCTCTAAATGAGTGATTGGCTAACCCTTCTAGCTCAATCACTTCACTCAAAGATGATTTAAATTGCCTCAAAGTAGTCAAATTATGCTCTCTCAATTCTGGTCTTCCCTCAACAGTTTCTCTCAAAGATGATGAGGACAACCAAATCAACGTTGAAGCCATTAAATCAACTCTACCGGAAATCTATCATGATTTCCTTGATGTTTTCTCAATCTGCAAGTCCAATAAGCTACCACCTCCTCGACCCTATGACCATCAAATAGAGTTAATAGGTCCTGTCTATTCTTTGTCGAAGGACAAATCTCAAGTTCTTCGAGACTACATTGCAGAGAATTTAGCCAAAGGTTTCATCAGAGCCAGTAAATCTCCAACCAGCTCCCCTGTTCTTTTTGTAAAGAAAAAAGACGGTAGCCTTAGGTTGTGTGTTGACTATAGAAAGATCAACACAGTCACAAAGAAGAATGCATATCCAGTTCCTCATATGTCATTGCTTCTTACCCTTTTTAATGGTGCTAATTTTTTTTCTAAAATTGATCTTAGAGGCGCTTATAAACTTATTTTCATTGAGGAAGGTCATGAACCACTGACTGCAATGCGCACTAGATTTGGTAGTTTTGATTATTTAGTAGTGCCTTTTGGATTATGTAACGCACCATCTAATTTTCAAACTTTTGTTAATGACATATTTCAAGATGTTGTCAAACAATTTGTTGTCATCTACTTAGACGATATCTCATTTTTCTCGAATACACTAGATGAACATATTCATGATGTTTGACAGGTTCTAAATCACCTTTGAGATCATGGTCTCTACGCCAAGCACAATAAATGCGAATTCCATCTTAAATCTATTGATTTTTTGGGTTTTACGTTGTCCACTGATGGTTTAGTCATGGACGACAAAAAGGTCCATATAGTCCTGGAATGGCCTGAGCCCAAAACCGTTAAATCCCTTCAAGGATTTTTGGGTTTGGCCAATTTTTATAGAAGATTTATTAAAGATTATTCTAAAACTATTTCCAATCTTACTTCTATTCTTAGAAAAGATATTCCTTTTGTTTTTACTTCTACATCACAAAAGGAATTCGAAGCATTGAAGACTGCATTTACCACAGCTCCAATTCTTCTACACTTTGATCCTTCTGCTTTGACAATAGTTGAGACAGATGCTAGCAATTATGCTATTGCAGGGGTCATTTCTCAATTCAATCCTGAAACAAAGTTTTTTCACCCTGTTGATTTTGAGTCAGGCAAACTCATTGCAGCAGAATTAAATTATGAAATTCATGAAAAAGAGCTTTTAGCTATTATTCATTGTCTTAAAAAATGGTGCTCTTTTCTTCTCAGCCTAGATAGTCCTTTTCAAATCCTGACTGACCACAATACTTTGAAATACTTTATGTCTTCCAAAGTGTTAACCAGGCTTCAAGCCAGGTGGGCTGAATTTTTGTCTGAATTTCCTTTTTCTATTTCCTATCTACCAGGTAAGAGCTGCATTGTCCCAGATATCCTGTCACATTGGGACAATGTTTACCCACAGCAGGGGGACACATTTGCTGACAAGAACCCAGCAAATGTGAAATAAATTTTAAACAAATCAATAACAACCCACCAACCTAATTCAATGACAATTCAATCTTTCCAAAATCCACTATCCAACATCCTCGAAGCTCAGTCGAAGGACAATTATTGTTTAGGGTTAAAAGACAAAATACTCTCAAAGAAAGGGGCCAAAAGATTTAGTATTGAACCAGGTCTATTAGTTTTTGAAGGTAGAGTAGTCATACCCCACAACAATGAAATAAAATTATGGATTTTCAACAGTTGACATGATTCTCCATTAGCTGGCCATTTTGGGGTTGATAAAACCTACCAGTTAATAGCGAGGGATTTCTTCTGGCCAGGGATGACCAGAGAAATCAAGATCTATATAAGATCTTGTTATAAATGTAATAGGAATAAGGCTCCCCGTCACCAGAAGCATGGGTTGCTTCAACCACTTCCTATTCCCTCTAAGCCTTGGGAATCTTTATTTATGGATTTTATCTCTCAACTTCCTCTTTCTAATAATTTTGATGCTATATTAGTAATAGTAGATAGATTTTCAAAAATGTCTATTTTAATTAAAACCACTACTACTGCTACAGCAGAAGATTTGTCAAAATTGTTTCTGGAACATTTATTTTCCAAACATGGCTTACCTAATGATATTATTTCAGATAGAGGCTCATTGTTTGTATCCACATTCTGGACTCAATTGTGTCAACAACTCAATATCACGAGGAATCTCTCCACGGCCTATCATCCTGAAACCGATGGGCAAAAGGAAAGGGTCAACCAAATCCTCAAACAATACCTTCCAATGTATGTCAGTTACCAACAAGAAATAACTCGACTCATTCTTTGACACGACAATTTCCTTTCAAAACTGTTTATGGAAGACATCCTTCATTCAACTCAATCCATGTAGGAGCTAGTCATCGTGCGGAACATTATCTTTGAACCATATCACGACTCCAAGAAGAACTTAAATCAAATTTGGAATTAGCAATTCGAAGGTACAAGGAACAGGCCGACAAACATCAACAATCTGCTCCTTCTTTTAAACCAGGTGACAAAGTATGGCTCGACGCACAAAACATTTGAACAACTTGACCATCAAAGAAACTGGCTGAAAAACGCTTGGGAAAATTTGAAATTGACTCTGAAGTCTCTAAAACTGCATTTTGACTCAAGCTACCTCCTAAATGGCAGGCTATTCACCCTGTTTTCCACGTATCTCTCCTGGAACTGGCTCAAGAAACATACCCGGGCAGGAACCAACCTCCTCCGCAACCGGTTGAAGTAGAAGACCATCTAGAGTGGGAAGTAAGCCGTATCCTTGATTCAAGAATGCAGAAGGGGAAACTTCAATAACTTTTGGAATGGGAAGGCTTCCTAAATGACTCAGACAAAACATCCTGGGAACAAGCCATCAATGCTTCTAACACCCCTGAACTCCTAAAATCTTTTCATCTTAAATATTCTTTAAAACCAAAACCTTAGAACTCTCTTTTATTTTTCTCTTCTTTCTCTTTTCTTTTTTCTTTTCTTAAAATTCTAAAACTTCTTCTCTTCTAAAATCCTCACTCTTTTTTTTGTTTTCTTTTTTCTTCTTCTCAAATGCTTTTTTCAACCTTCTTTAAAAAAATAAATAAATGAATTAAAATAAATAAAATAATATAAAATAAAATAAACTAAAATTAAAATTAAATTAAATTAGAAAGTTAAAAAAATTAAAATCTTAAAATTCATTCAAATAAAATCTTAAAAATCAATAATTCCTTCAATTTTCTTTCTTTTCTCTTTTCTCTTTTCAAACTTTTCTTCTTTTCCCTTATTTCTTTTTTCTTTGAACTTTCAAAATTTTTCACGAACTCAGTTACGACAATCTTTCTCAAACTTCACTTCAACCTTTAAATCTCTCTTTTAAAAGTCTTCAAACAAATTACTTCTTTCTTTCAAATTCTTTTTTTTCAAAAACTATTTTTCTTCTTTCTTTTCAAATAACCAAAATTCCCCAAAAACTTCAATAAATAAACTGTCACAAATAACAAAATTTTTTCTCATTAAATTTTCATTTCAAACAAAATTGTTTTCAATCAAATATTTCTTTTTCTTACTTAAATTTTTCTTTTTCAAAACTTAAAACTAAAATTCCTTCAGTTAAACATTCTTTCTTTTCTTCTTTCAAAATTTAAAACAAAATTTTATTCAAATCTTTTCTTTTCTTTTATCAAAATCTTATAAAATATATATCAAAATTTTTGATTAAAACAACAAAATAAAAAAGATAAATAAATAAATACACAAATTGCTTTCTACTTTTTTTTCCTTCCCTCTTTCTTTCTTTTCTTTATCCTTCCCTTTCAAATTTTCTCCTGTATTTTCTCCCAAACCAACTTCTTCATTTTTTCCAAAACCACTCTTATTTCCTTCCTGCATTTCTCAAATACCTCCTACTCTCCTACCGGTACCACTTCCCCAATTTCTAGTAATTCTTTGGCTACCTCAAAGGAGGTGGCATCGACAATCTTGTCGACCTCACCACTTAAATCTTCGATGAATCGAGTTCGTCAGCCTTGTCAAGGTTTCTTCAACCATACCTGGTCGAGAGTCTCTTCGTTGTCCTCCCTTGAATCAACCACTGGTTGATTTGCCTCAACTGGAAGCGATGGCGCAGCTTCCACAATTGGAGCTTCCACGATGACATCTGTATTCTAAAACATAGGTCTTCAGTAACAAAACTTTTTTTTAAAAAAAAAAAAAAAGAACAGACTTACTTCGAACAATGGGTCAGCTTCTAAGAATAATTTTGGGGTGACTTCCACCGTCACTTCCTTCTCTTCTTTGTCATCCTTGATGACCATCTGCTCCTTCTTTGGCATCCGTCTTGAAATAGGGACTTCATCCTCATCCTCTTCAACTAACTCATCTACCTCTTCTTCGACCCCTCATTTCTTGCTTGTGGCCTGGGTTACCCAGGTTGCCACGGTATCTTTAACCTCCTCCTCAATCTCTCCCACCGACTGATCATCCCCGAACAATACATCCCAGATATCTTCGATAACCTCTTTGGTCTTTGGTATTACCCAATATTTGTTTTTCGTAAATTGACACTCAATGTCCGCATTTTTTGATAAGGCATCACACGCCACCCGTCTCCAGCGGCAAAACTTGCATTTCTGGCGAGGACCTCGTGTTGCTGTGCTTTCAATGAAGAAGTACTCCATCAATTCTCAGGCTGTGCAGGCTTGAGAATACTGCTGGGTAATGATTCCACCATCCGCTTTGGGGTGTGGAGGCGTGGGAGTTGGGGTAGGACAAGTCGACATAATAAAGTATAAAGTAATTAAAGCAAGAAGGGAGAGAAGGTAGTATGGGAACGTATGTCTCACGCTCAACAGAGCTTGCATTTTTATACCCGGGCATCTGTCACGTTCCACGTGACACTTGAGGTAAAAGCAGTTCATTAAATCAATAATACAGAGGTCTAAATCCATACTCGAAGCACAGAAAGCAATTTTACATAGAAACTGCAACTTTCCTTTGTGTACTCACTATTCAACCGTGCTAGTCTAAGCTCTAAATCTAAATTAGTCAATCTCTCAATAGTGTGTCTTAGTCTTTTTCTCAATAAGCGACACACAGCGCAATAGTCAATGTAATAGTCCACTAAAAGGCTTATTAAATATCTGTGGGTTATTAAAAAGGGGTAGTGAGCATGGACGGGATGGTTAGTGGAGGATTAAAGGGTTAACAGATGTTAGTAAGGAGGGTCCAGGTGTAACGGGTGTAATTTTGGTGGTCTGTGGTGTGCGGAATGATGGATGGGTACAAGGTCAATGCGAGGTGGAGTAAAGATATAAAAGGGGTTGGATTTCGGTTTGACACTCTTTAGAATTAAATTATAAAACGTATATATAGTTAATAGTGGTAAAGCTTTAGGTTAAATCATTATTATTGTATCTTTCCTTATTTTCTCAGTAATAATTTCTAAATCCTAAATCTTTGATCATTGAGTTTTCAACCCTTTGTGAGATCTTAAGAATATTAATAATAACTTTAAATTATATTAGAATTCTTATTGAACATATCTCAAAGCAGTAGCTCTTCCTTTGAGTCATCTTCGAATCACTTCCTCAAACATTTCCTCTGTGCTTCGAAGAAGTTTCTAAACTACTCTCCTCATCACACTTCCAGGAACATCCTTGACCTTGTGTGTAGGTCGTCTTGTGACATGGATAAGCCTAATAAAACCCTATTGCTTTAAGTAAAATAAAATATCTGAAAAAATCTTATCTATAGTTCCTAACTCATATAAAATAGACTTTTATAACAGTTAATTTTGATGCTTTGGAAATTTTAGAATCTGTGTTCTTTGAAAAAAAATTAAATACAAAAATAAGTTGTACCAGTGAAAATTTATTTAAATTATTGTAAATATATTTTTATATAAGACTTTTATTATATGAAAATAATTTAAAATTTGACTCCCGAAGTTGATAAATTTCTAATGGTACCCTATATGAATATCTTTATGAATTTTTGTGTAAAATATTTGTTATAATTACTAAATTGTTGAAATTTAAGGGTACTGCTATATATATAATATTATGTTATAGTAGTTAAAATAATGAGTTATTTCTTGTTAGCTGTTAAGTTCCAATGATCTTATATGCTCTAAATTTGGGTCTACATCCAAATATAGGCATATAGAAGTCATTAGACCCCATTTTCCCTTCCAGACATGTCCCAGAGCTGTTCAGATCTCCATGGATATCCATTGATCTTTCAAAGACTTCCAGAACTAATTGAAATCATAAAACTACTATAAAAAATCTAAAGAAATTCAGCATATTAGCTAAAAATTTTTCTAAAAATTTTTTGTAATTTGTGTTGTAGGAAGACTCTTACAGTTGCCTTGATGTATGAAGAATATAAGGGATTTGGATAAACCAAGAAAACCCTGTCCCTTAGAGTAAATAAGGAGCTCCATATTAAATAAGCTTAAAAATCTACTTGATAGAAAATGAAAAGTTGAAAAAACTTTTTAGACAGTTTAGAGATGATGAATCAGTGTTATTTAAGATGAGGAAAAGAAACACAACAGTGAAGTTGTACTTAGAAAAGTTACCTAAATGATTGAATTATATGTTTTTATAAAGTTATTATTTTTGTGAAAAGTTTTTTTAAAAATAGTCCCTGAATTTGAGACCTTTACAACGGTACCCTATATATATATATTTATGAGTTTTTATATAAAATTTATGAAATGTTATGTTAAAGTTTAATTTTTTATAAGGGTATTAAAAATATAAATTGTTATGTAAATAAGATGGTAGTTTTTAGATATGTGTTATTATTTTAGCTGTATGTCTTTAATTTTGAGTCAGAAGCCTATATATGCATAGCTAATTCATGTGCCCTACTTTTCCAGCTCAAGCATCCTGGAGCTCATCTGGAGAATACCATAGGTTGTATGGAGATCTTATGGACATCTGGACTCAATTAAAAACTTAAAACCTTAATGAAAATCTACAAAAATTACAGATAATAGTGTTACATCTGGGAAACCTCCCATTAGATTTTAGTAGCCCACACAACCCTATTCAGTGAGCTAAAAATCATTAAAGTTAAGGAAATTACCAAAAATCAAAAATGTTTATAAAATTATTAAAAATATAAGAAAAATAGTAAAAATTCTATAAAATTTGAAAAGTTTCTTAAGACTCCTGGATTTCATTTCTATGCACTTTGAAACTTATACTTACACTCTGTTACTGTTAAATAATTGATCTTTCTTGACTTGTATAATCAACCAATTTTCACAAACAAACCATCCATTCTTTTAGTAATAAAAAATATTTTAAGATAAATTGACTTCACCAATTCCTAAAATAACTATCCTAGGCTACCCTAAAATAATCCTGAGTTTCATACAAATATTTAGACTGTCACATCTTCCCTCCAATGAAGAATGTTTCCATTCTTAAATTTGCATATTTGATCAAACACATATTCATCTCCTCTTCAACCATCATCTTCAATCCACTCCAAAAAATTTATTTTTCTTCTTCTTTTCATCAACATCAAAATTAAAATGTATTTAAAGGATATAGCTGTCCCCTGTGAATAATGCACCAAATACCAGGTTCCTTGTCTAATCTCCAACCCTGGCCTTCCTGGAAGAACTGCCAGTGATACTTTCAGGCTCAATAAATTCAAATGTGTTTTTCCTTTTATTCCTTCCAGGATTAATTTCTATACTGGCCCAGAATCTTTAACTGATCCTTTTATTACCAAAAAGAGATTTCCAAAAATTCCCACTTTCTTCAGTAACATTATAGCCAAAACTTCTTCTTCTTCTAAAAAACCTATTCCTGAGCTTCCTCACCCATTCTAAGATCATAATCCCATCATGCTAGTCCCTCCCTTCAGGTTTTCTGAAACTTTATTCCCTGGCTCAAAGAGTGCGTCTTTTTTTTAAATCTTTATAATCCACCATACTAATTCCAAATCCATCTACATAGTCCTCTTGCAACTCCAAAATTATTTCAAGCTATTTAAATCATAAATACTGATGATTTTGGCCAAGTTGAAATTGACTATATTAATCATTATTCAAAGTTTCATAGATATCCCTTTCTAGACTTGTGTGATGACATGAAGTGAAAATTTTTAACTATTTTTCAGGAAACTCTTGCCAACAATAATGATGATCTTATGAAAAGAAGTACTCTAATGAAAAGTTTTGATACTGGCGCAAAAAGATTCTGAAGAGATTTTTTTCTTGGCTGTTCTTCTCTTCTTTGAAATTTGACTCTTTAGTGCTGATAAAACATGATGTCTGGTTTATTTTAATTTTCTTTCTGAATTTAATAAAATAAAGTTGAAATAAACCATATTTTCATTTTGATTATTTCACTACTGAGAGCAAGGATTGAATCCCTTCAGACTCCCCTCTACCACTATCTACTTTTTCACAGCATGAGCAAGTGGGCTCTTCACCCACTGAGCTGAATACTTTGATTCCTTTCTCCCCATAATATCCTCCAAGCTTCCACCTAAATAGTCTACCAAAGAGACCGACTAATAATACAGCTCCTTTCCAACTTCAAAATATACAGCATCACAACATTTGAATAAATTTCTAACCCTTTAAGCAACTCTAAAAAATTTGTCAGAATTTTAATATTTGCCAGACTTTCTTAGCACTGTTATTTCAAGTCTTAACAATATTCATTGATAATCCTTTCAAATTTCCACCTTTCTTTAACAATAAAATAGAATATATCCAATTTAAAATCTTCATTTCCTAAAGTTAATTGCACCATTTCAATCAATGATTTAGTTGTTCAAATGATTGAGTATCAGTATGAGCACTGATGATCCAGTGATACATAAAAAATGACTGAATTGAGTGTCCTAATAGATTAACATTCCTCGTTAAAATCCTAAGGGAACCAAAATTTTTATCAACTTCCAGTTTATAGTTTTTGTGGACTAACCTTCTGCAAATCCCACTAAAATTATCCATATAAAGATTGAATTGCTAGTTTAAGGTCTTGGTGGACCAAGAGAAAGTAATTTCCAGTTTTGGGTCATAGTGGACCAAATCCCTGTACTTCATTCTGGTTTTAGGTCATGGAGGACAAAAGAAAGCTGAATTGCCAGTTTAAGGTAATAGGGGCTAAAAACTCCATTGATTCTAACTTCCTACTGATGTCCTTGAGTACAATTCTGCCACTATCCCTTTTCTCCATTTTCTATTCTCCTATAAAGGTTATATTCTCCATCCTAATTATCAACTTTTCAAGATGACTCCTTCCAACTTCACTGCTTCTACAGATCAAGCCTGTGACTACTACTCCTTCATCCATCAAGAGTGCATGTACACCTATAACCTGAAAACACACACCTACAACATGGAATTTTCCAGCTTCTATAAGAGGAGAAAATTTTCTTGCCTTTAATATGACTCACTCCCTTTTCCAGTCACCAGCATTGCTTCCCACTTCCATCCTTCTACTCTATCTCCTAAATCCTCTACCTCCACAAGTCTAGCTCCTTTTATAACTTCAGCCTTCTTGAAAATTCCTTCTCACTCTGAATCCCTGGGTCTCCCTCCATTATCTGCTCCAATTACTGCTCCATCTCTTCAATCAAGGCTCTCTTCTTCCATCCCTAGAACTCCTACTCCTCCAAAAGCTATGCTGAATCCACCTACATCTAATCTAGTTGTGGATGTTTCTCCTCCTCCATCTACTTTATCTCCTTCTCCTATAACCAAACTTATACCATTTCAACCTAATTTTAGCAGCCCCCATATTCCTTATTCCTTTACTTCTTTAAAGAGACCCAGACCTCCCAGTCCTCCAATGTTATACTGTAAGAAAAGGAATAGTCCAATCTTAAAAGTTCCTTCTAATCCTACCCAACCTTCTGTCTTCCTAACCTTTCTTAAACCACCTTAATATCACAACATTTAAAACCCCTATTAATCCCTCTTAGAAGGAGAATTTCTACCAAGTCTTCCTTTAAATTTTGATCTTGAAACTGTTGACTCTAGAAAGTAATTTAAATTCTTCTTTTCTTCTTTTAATTTTAATTCTTGAAAATTTATTAATGACCTAATTTGGATTCTTCTGGATCCCACTATTCTCCATCTGCTTATTAAATCCATGATCCAGAACTCACTTCAGCCACTGAGAAATTTAATGAGGTCACCCAACAATTATATTCAACTTTCAACCTTAATATGGCCCATTATATAGAATTTTCCCCTCTAGCTTGAGCAGAAGTTTTTGCTAGGGAGAATGTCCTGAAATATCACTTTAAGATGGCCACTTTGTTGCATCATAAACAATGCTATCAATTTAAGGAAATAGAAAAGCTCACCAGAACAACTCCTAAAAAATTTACCATGCCTTCATCATCAAGAGAAAAACTTCCTTAGCTCTTCAGGATCTTTCTAGAAATTTTCATAGATATTAAAAAAACTTAATATATAAAATCATAAAAAAATCTACTACTACTATTTTTTTAATGATTATTTTTATTGTTGTATTATTATTATTATTATTATTATTATTATTATTATTATTATTATTATTATTATTATTATTATTATTATTATTATTATTATTATTATTATTATTATTATTATTATTATTATTATTATTATTATTATTATTATTATTATTATTATTATTATTATTATTATTATTATTATTATTATTATTTATTTTATTATTATTATTGTTATTATTATCATTATTATTATTATTTATTTTTTTCAAATTTGAAATCAAAGATGTCTCCCAGCCATTTGATGAGCTATACTCCTGACATCATACCCACATCCAAGTGCAACTTGATTGTGGGATACAAAGGAAAGAGATTGAAAATATAAATTAATAATTTTTGAAAAATTTGTAAAATATGAAAAAAAAAATAGAGAATTGATCACTGAGTGAGCTCCCTACAATTTGGAAAAATGATTGGAGACCATCAGTGAGCATTATCCCTGAAAAAATAAATTTAGATAACATTTTAAATGAAAATAAGATTCAAACATAAAAAAAAATAAGCATACATCATGCAATAATTGTGGGGGACTTGTTAGCAAGTCCTCAGCTTGAAGTCAGATGGAACTCAGTTGGAACTCAGAGTGAAATCTTCCTGAAATAAGATTGAAATATTCACAAAACATGGGTGTTTTTTTATTGAAAGCATTATGAAAAACTATTCAAATCTGAATGTAAATAAGAATATAAATGTTTTTGAAATCTTATCAATAAAAAATACTTTTTGATGAAATGTAATCAGATGATCTTTTTAAATGAAAATTTATGAATAAAAATACATGAAATTCCATTCTTTTTTCTTAAGTATAGAATCTAATCATTCTAAGAAATATACTACATATTTTTGAACAAATTTAAAAAATATTTCATGACTTCTTAATATAGAAAACATCCATTTTTTAATAATACAAATCTTTCATTTTTTTATAGAGACCATGTAAACTGAATTATTCTCAATTTTTTTATTCAGAATTTTAAGCTTATGCAATACATTTTTTTTTAAATTAATTATATAACTAACAAATTAAGCCATAGCTCCTATCCCATATTATATTCTCAAGTTCTTTATTAAAGACACAAAATTATAAAAATTAAATGCAGTAAGATTTTATTTTTAAAATATGGACATGATGAAGCACCCTCATTTCTCCTTTCTTTAAATATATAAAAGTTGAAGTATGAGATTATATATGTTAAACAAACAAAAAAAATTCAAGTGGTAAAGTCTAATATTTTTTTAAATGTTTCAAAAATTCAAGAAAATGATACAAACAGTAAGTAAAGTAATTTTGGTCTTTTTTAGAATAAAATGTGCCAGAATTCAAAAGAATTATATGTTAGATTTTTAGTAAATCCAATACTTTTCATAATTATGAGGCAATTTTTATCAAATCCATAAATATTCTTTAGGTCAATTTTCATTCTTAAATTAATTTGATCAAGCCATAAAAATTTACTTCTACTTAGTAAAATTTTTCTCTTAAAATCATTTAGTTAAAAGGAATACAAAATATCAATTGGAAAATTAATATAAATCACCAAATATTCTTTAGAAATTTAAGCTGAATGCTTTATTTTTCTTAAATTCAATAATTGAAGATATCTGTCAGTGGGTTTTCTAGAAGAAGGAGAAGAAGAAGAAGAAAATAAAGAGGAGAAGGAAGAAATAAAGCGGAACTAAAAAAGGTGGTAAGATAATAAAAAAAATAGAAATTATAAAATAACTAAATTAAAGAAGAGAAATGCAACAAAAATTATTGAGAAATAAAACAACAGTGAGATTTGATTTGTTTGTAATTATTTAATTGAGTAAGTAAATTTTTCTCTGTACGGCCAACAATATCTATTATTAATAGACTTAGAGAAGTCTTAGATTAATTACTGAATATTTATATTTGACTTTTTAATACTAATATAAATAAAAAATAAAGGTTTGTAAGTATTTAAAATATGTGTAATGCAAGTGATGATCACCAGAGGGGATTCCAAAGCCCTTTTATAGGCAAGAAGACCTCTGAGGCGTTTCAATAGTAATTAAAAAGAATATATTAATGTGAAACAAAACAAGTAATTAAATTAATTTGAAACATACAAAAATAAGGGAAAAAATGAAACAGTAAATTAAACCTGTGAATAAGGAACAACTTTCCCACCATGAAATCCCAAAACAAAACAATTTAAGATAATGAATAACTAAGTGAGTGTGAAACCTGATGTCATCCAGGCTATTCCAGGAGCCCAGTAAATGACATGTTAACTTATAGGACCTGAAAGAGGGCATAAATTATTGCATTTGATGTATATAAAGTAATATTTTATTGCATAATAAAATTATATAAGTATCTTATTAAATATAAGTGTTATATTAATTTTATTGTTATATAAATTATTTATACATTTAAATTAAGCATAATATATTTTATATTCTACAAATAATGGCGAATTTTTTATGTATTTAATAATTATAAATTAATATTTAATTAATTAACAACATATATTGTAATTATAAGTGTAAAATTGACTTATAATATAATTAAATTAATTATTTAAATTTATATATTAAATAACACCTTTCATATAGTATTAAACAATAATTAATGGCGCTTCTTTTGACCCTTAATTGTGTCAGGAAAAAAATTAATTAATTTATACTAAATTGAAATTAATTACATATTTTGTTGCGTCAAAATATTTTTTGTTTCACTTAAAAATCCTTAAATCAGACTGTACCATCTGTTTTGAATTATTTTTCTCATAGTTTCTATGTCCCAGGCTTGTTTAGTTATTCACTATTTTTACTTACTGATTTGGGAATTAATTGTGGGAAAATTTGATTCTTAATTGGGGTTTTTAATTATTTGTTTCATATTTTTCTCTACATTGTTATGTTTCACTTATTCTTTTATATTCTTGTTTCATCCTATTATAATTCTTGTATTTACAAATATAGTGGCGCTTCAGAGGACCCATTGCCTATAAAAGGGCCTTGGATAATCCCCTGTAGCCTCATCCCTTATTATACACTCAACAACTTAAATATATTTTTATATTACCTTTATATTATTTTTTATTAGTATCAAAATTCTAATTGAAATTCTATATAACAATTGAAAGGTTGCCTTAAGTCTGATAGTGATCATAGTGTCTTCCACGCATAGCCCTTACATTAAAATAATATTTTTAATTAAATAAAAACCTCATTGTTATATCATCTTCCAAGAAACTTCGTTGTTGCTCCTTTTCAATAAATTAAATAATTTTATTATATTTTATTTCTTTTATTTCTCAAATATCCTTCTCTCCTTGTCCCCCTGTCTTTCTTCCCCTCTTTCTTCTCTCTTCTAGACGACTGACCGACAACTGGAGGCCTTTCCAAACGACGATGATGATACCAATTCTTGCGACAAACGACAAACGCACGGACCACCCAGCAAAAAAGAAACTTTTGCCTCGACCGTGTTTCGAACTTGGGCTCAATCAATTAGGTTTATATTAATTTAACTCATCTATTATTTTGAAGTGATTTTTTGATCACTATAGTAAGTTAACCTTTGCACCTCTCACTCATATTACTATATTTTTACTGCAATAACAGTGATTGTGGCTTAATTTCTGATTCACTGAGTGTAAGTGTTCATTTATTAAAAATTTTTTAACCTAGTTGACCATTATAGAGTGTTGAATTCCTCTTAGTCCTAGAAGAAATTAACATTATTATTAATAAAATTTGAATTATTAAATTAATTTTTTATTATTATTAACTTTTGTTCATTTTGGTTGACTTAAATAGTACTTTGTACTTTGTCCCATATATTGCCATATTTAATTTTGGTAATTTAATTGGTTGAATTAACTTAATTGTTTATTCCCAATTTAACTTTGCAATTCATTTTATTAATTAATTTTTTATAAATATTACTTTATATTAACAATTTTTTTATATAATTTAATTAATAAATTTTTTTTTTATTTGGAGCAATTATTAACTAACTTTTATTAATTTTTTTTAAGAAGTTAATTAATCTTCCCACTATTATGTCCAACAATTTGGCTGAGAAAATGGATAACATGCCAGTGGATGAAATTGAAATTGATTATAAAGCTGATACTGTGAGTTCTTCTAAAGTTGAACATAAAAAATCTTATGCTAACAAGAAATATTCACATGATTCAGGATGTGGAAACAACAGAAGGAAGTAAAACCTCCAGTACCTCAAGAAGGTCTTCCAAAAGCAGTTGCACCTAACAAATATGCAACAAATACTTGTTATAAATGTAACAAACCATGGCAGAAGGGTCATGTTTGTGACAAGAAAATTCATCTTGTTGAACAAAATGAAGACACTGATGACGTTGAACTTGATCTCAATAATTCTTCTAGTGACTGTGAAAGTAATATCTCCTATGACAATGAATCTGTTAAAGATGTTTTAATTTTGGAACAGGATGTCCATTATTTAGATAATATTTCTGAAGAATGTGTATTGGATTTATCTTCCGTAGAAAATGCTGAGATAATTAAAGATATTACTAACAATTTTATACCCATATCCCCTTTGAAGGCACCTGTTATCATTAATGGTAAAAATGTTGATGTAGTTCTTGATTCTGGTGCTGGAGGAAGTGTAGTGTCTGAAAAAGCTTTAGCTTCAGTAGATAAGGATTATTTGAGTAAATTATTACCTATGACTTCTGAAAAATGGAGAGGGTATGGGTCTACCTTAATTCCTATTGGCAAATACAAAACCTCTGTATTCTTCAAATATAATTGTGGTTTTGTCAAAGCTATTTGTGAGTTTGTTGTCATGAAAAATGATAATTTAAGCAATTGGTTTATTATGGGAAATGATATTTTAACCATGTTTGGTGTGAAATTGCACCCAGAAAATAATTGCTTTACCTTAGGAATGAATGGTAAAAGGAAATTTAAAATTTCCTCTTCTAGAAAACCTTTTGGGCATCTGTTAAAGTCTTGTAACTCACTAATCCAGTGTAAAGGCAGAACAACAACTGAAATGGATGATTTATTAAATGAAATAAATACTGCTTCTTTTGGTGATCAGTTAACTAGTGAACAAAAGGATTCTATTATTGACTCTATTACCTCTTTCCCTATGGCTTTTGCTCATGGTTCTCATGTCTTGGGAATTGTTCAGGAAGATATGAAAATTACCTTATCCTGTAACTTGAGTGATATTCCTCCTAGTCTTAAGAAAAAACCATATTGTGCTTCTCCAACAAAAAGAAAGGATATTGAAGATAATATTAAAAAATTATTACAAATGAATATCATTGAGAAAGTGGATGTCACCCCCAAATATTGTGTCATCTCCCCAGTCTTAATTTCTTATGAAAAAGATAAGGCTAGATTATGTGGAGATTACAGAGCTTTAAACACTTATACTGTTGATGATATTTATCCTTTACTCAGAATTAATTCAATACATGCTACCTTGCAAGGTGCAAAATTTATTAGTTGTCTGGATGGTAATAAAGGATATCATCAAGTTCCAGTTGAGAAAAATTCTCAAAAATTTTTTGCCTATTGCTACTCATATGGGAATATATAAGTATTTTAAGATGCCATTTGGCCCTAAAAATGCTCCTTCAGTTTTTCAAAAGGTCATTGATAACACTTTCCATCAGGAAATAATTGAAGGATGGCTCATGGTTTACTTTGATGACATTATAGTTTTTTCTAAAACTTTTGATGAACATGTGGTTCATTTAAATAGGGTTTTTCAAAAAATGGATGAAATCAATATGACCTTGTCCTTGAAAAAGTGTAAATTTGGTTTTCAATCTTTGAAAGTCCTTGGCCATTTTGTGTCAGGCTTACAAATTTGTGTAGACCATAACAAAGTTTCTGCCATTCAAAATGTGAAAGCACCAACTTCTGTAAGAGAAATCCAAAGTTTTTTGAGTATGTGTGGCTATTATAGACAATATATTAAAAATTATCAGGTCATAGCCTTGCCTCTTACAAAACTAACCAGAAAAGATGTTGCCTTTCTCTGGAATAATGACTGTCAAAAAGCTTTTGATACATTAAAAAGTTGCTTAATGACAGCCCCTATATTGGCTCTTCCAGATTTCAACAAACCTTTTGTCATATATACAGATTCTAGCTTTGTTGGTCTGGGTGCTGCCCTTCACCAGAAACAAATTATAAATGATAAATTGTCAGAGGTTGTAATTTGTTATATTTCAAGAACCTTGAAAAATATTGAATTGAAAAATGGTTCCACTCAATTAGAGTGCTTAGCAGTTTTTTGGGCTCTTGAGAAGCTTCATTAATATCTAGATGACCAAAAATTTGAATTGGTAACTGAATGTAGTGCTGTGAAGTCCCTCTTAAACCTGAAAACACCTAACAGACATATGTTCAGGTGGCAACTTGCTGTTCAAGAATACAGAGGACGGATGAAAATTATCCATAGGGCTGGAAATGTTCACTCCAATGTTGATATGCTCTCCAGATTGCCTCTGCCAAATAATGACTCAAATCCTGCTTATGTACCTGAAGATGATACTGTTCATATCCATGGTATATTTTTAGTTGATATGTAAGAAGAGTTATTGCAATTAATACTGGATTCATATGAGAAGGATTCTGATTTAAATAAATTGGTTACTATCTTAAATAATCCTAAGAATGCTTCAATTCAAGCATTAATAAAAACTCTTCCTGCAAGGTATCGAAATGCTTTGAGTAAAGGAAAGTTTTCTATTGAAGATGGTTATATATATTATAGAAGAAAGCTTACTAATGTGATTGTAATTTCTCCTTCTATGAGAGAAACTATCCTCAAACTTTTTCATGATGACATATTGGCTGGTCATTTTAATCTTGAAAAAACATTGATTAGAATCAAAAACACTGCTTGGTGGGCTAATATGTCTGAAGACACAAAATTATATGTTGGACCTTGTGATTCCTGCCAAAAATCTAAAAGGTTGACAGGTAAGAGAGTAGAGTTATTACAACATATTGAAGCACCTAATTCTCCCTGGCAAATCATTATTATGGATTTTGTCACTGGTCTTCCTGTTGCAGGTAAAGACAGCTTTAGCTCTTGTTGGGTAATAGTAGATAGATTCACAAAAATGTGAAAATTTATTCCAACCCACAAAGATGTATCCACAAAAGAATTAGCTTTCTTATGGTGGTCTTACATGTTTAATATTATTGGTTTTCCAAAAGCCATTATCTCTGATAGGGATCCTAAATTTACTTCTGAGTTTTGGACCTCTTTGATGGATATTTGTGGCTGTGAGTTAAAATTTTCTACAGCTCACCATCCTCAGACTGATGGTCTAGCTGAAAGAATGATTCAAACTCTGGAAGATATGATTAGAAGGTATTGTGCCTTTGGTTTAGAATATAAAGACAATGACAGATTTACTCATGATTGGGTCACTCTATTGCCTGGTCTTGAATTTGCATATGATAGCACTGTTCATTCTGTCACTGAGAAAAAGCCTTTTGAACTTTGGTTAGGTTATGTCCCACATACTCCTGCTCAAATTCTCAATAATAAATTACCTAAGTTGGAACTACACCCTGGTGTAAAATCTTTCATGCAAATGCAACAGCTATGCAGAAAACATGCTCAGAGCTGTATTGATAAAGCATTTGAATATGAAAAGAAAAGATGGGATAAATCCCATAAAGAATACACATTTAACAAAGGTGATGAAGGGTTGATCTCTACTGTCCATTTTAATTTACAAGGTAACAACAAATTAAAAGATTGTTTTGTAGGACCATTTGTTGTTAAAAGAATGGTTGGTGATAATGCAGTAGAAGTTGTATTGTATTCTCCTTATGATAGGAAACATCCTGTTTTTCCCATTTCTTTGCTTAAGCCTTATGCTTCCAACTGTGACTTATTTCCCAAAAGAAGGGGAAGACCTAAGAAAAACCCTCAGGAAGTCACAGAAACAGCAGAAATTGATAAAATTCTCAATGATAGAATTATCACTTCTGAAAGAGGTACTGAATATTTATTGAGATATAAGAACAAATCATCTGAACATGATGCATGGATACCTGGCAAGGAGATTTCAAATCTTCCTACTCTGTTGAAAAAGTACAAAAAGAAAAAATCTTAGCATTTTTTTTATTGTTTTTTTTAGAGTGAGGGAGTGTCAGCCAGGCTATTCCAGGAGCCCAGTAAATGACATTTTAACTTATAGGACCTGAAAGAGGGCATAAATTATTGCATTTGATGTATATAAAGTAATATTTTATTGCATAATAAAATTATATAAGTATCTGATTAAATATAAGTGTTATATTAATTTTATTGTTATATAAATTATTTATACATTTAAATTAAGCATAATATATTTTATATTCTACAAATAATGGCGCATTTTTTATGTATTTAATAATTATAAATTAATATTTAATTAATTAACAACATATATTATAATTATAAGTGTAAAATTGACTTATAATATAATTAAATTAATTATTTAAATTTATATATTAAATAACACCTTTCATATAGTATTAAACAATAATTAATGGCGCTTCTTTTGACCCTTTATTGTGTCAGGAAAAAAATTAATTAATTTATACTAAATTGAAATTAATTACATATTTTGTTGCGTCAAAATATTTTTTGTTTCACTTAAAAATCTTTAAATCAGACTGTACCATCTGTTTTTAATTATTTTTCTCATAGTTCCTATGTCCCAGGCTTGTTTAGTTATTCACTATTTTTACTTACTGATTTGGGAATTAATTGTGGGAAAATTTGATTCTTAATTGGGGTTTTTAATTATTTGTTTCATATTTTTCTCTACATTGTTATGTTTCACTTATTCTTTTATATTCTTGTTTCATCCTATTATAATTCTTGTATTTACAAATATAGTGGCGCTTCAGAGGACCCATTGCCTATAAAAGGGCCTTGGATAATCCCCTGTAGCCTCATCACTTATTATACACTCAACAACTTAAATATATTTTTATATTACGTTTATATTATTTTTTATTAGTATAAAAATTCTAATTGAAATTCTATATAAAAATTGAAAGGTTGCCTTAAGTCTGATAGTGATCATAGTGTCTGCCGTGCATAGCCCTTACATTAAAATAATATTGTTAATTAAATAAAAACCTCATTGTTATATCATCTTCCAAGAAACCTTGTCATTGCTCCTTTTCAATAAATTAAATAATTTTATTATATTTTATTTCTTTTATTTCTCAAATATCCTTTTCTCCTTGTCCCCCTCTCTTTCTTCCCCTCTTTTTTCTCTCTTCTAGACAACTGACAGACACCTGATAACTGTGAGACAGAAAATTCAAAACAGGTATTACAAATAGATCTAAAGGGTTTAATTAAAACAAAAAGAATTATTTTCACACCTTAATGTATATAATAAGTTTTAATTCAATATAAAGGGAATTTAATTAATTGTTTTGACTATTTTGAGTAATTTAATTATCACTTTAATTGAAACAGTTAATTAATTTAATAATATAACTTCTTTAAAGTGAGAATTAAATTTTATTATATTAAATAAGTATTTTAATTTATTTAGCAATTTTAGTGACACACTTAAGGGTCAAGGAAGCGCCCAATATTTAGGGATAATATTATTTGATAAGTTGTATTTATATAAAAATTTTATTATTTAAAATTTAATTACATTATAAGTTAAATTTATTATTACACTTATAATATACATTTAAATGATAAATTTATTAATTTATAGATATTAAATACATAAAAAATATGTGCCATGATGTTATAGAATATAATATCTTTTTATGTAATAAAAATTTAATTAATGATAAAATAAATATAATAATTATTTTACTTATAAAATATTTATAATTTTAATATTTAATAAGATATTTTATTATAAATACATAAAATCATAGTATCATTCCCTTAACTAATTCCAGTAATTTCTTATACAATTTATTGGGCTCCTGAGATAGCCTGGCTGACACTCCCTCACTCTAAAAAAACCAATAAAAAATTGCTAAGATTTTTTCCTTTTATACTTTTTTAACAGAGTAGGAAGATTAGAAATTTCTTTTCCAGGTATCCATGCATCATGTTCAGATTATTTGTTCTTATATCTCAATAAATATTCAATACCTCTTTCAGAAGTGATAATTCTATCATTTAGAATTTTATCAATTTCTGCAGTTTCTGTGAATTCCTGAGGGTTTTTCTTAGGTCTTCCCCTTCTTTTGGGAAAAAATTCACTGTTTGAAGTATAAGGTTTAAGTAAAGAAAGGGGAAAACAGGATGTTTCCTATCATACAGAGAATACAATACAACTTCTACTGCCTTATCTTCAACCATTCTTTTAACAAAAATTAGTCCCACAAAAGGATCTTTTAATTTGTTGTTTCCTTGTAGATTTAAATTGACAGTAGATATCAACACTTCATCACCCTTGTTAGATGTGTATTCTTTATGGGATTTATCCCATTTTTTCTTTTCATATTCAAACTCCTTATTAATACAGCTTTGAGCATGTTTTCTGCATAGCTGTTGCATTTGCATAAAATATTTTACACCTGGATGTAGTTCCAACTTAGGTAATTTATTATTTAGAATTTGAGAAGGAGTGTTTAGGAAATAACCTAACCAAAGCTCAAAAGGCTTTTTCTCAGTGACAGAATGAACAGTGCTATTATATGAAAATTCAAGACCAGGTAATAGAGTGACCCAGTCATGAGTACATCTGTCATTGTCTTTATACTCTAATCCAAAGGAACAATACCTTCTAATCATATCTTCCAGAGTTTGAATCATTCTTTCAGCTAGACCATCAGTCTGAGGATGGTGAGCTGTAGACAATTTTAACTCACAGCCACAAATATCCATCAAAGAAGTCCAAAATTCAGATGTAAATTTTGAGTCTCTAACAGAGATAATGGCTTTTGGAAACCCAACAAGATTAAACATGTAAGACCACCATAAGAAAGCTAATTCTTTTGTGGATACATCTTTGTGGGTGGGAATAAATTTGCACATTTTTGTGAATCTATCCACTATTACCCAACAAGAGTTATAACTGTCTTTACCTGCTACATGAAGACCAGTGACAAAATCCATGTTAATGATTTGCCAAGTAGCATCAGGTGCTTCAATATGTTGCAACAATCCTTCTCTTTTACCTGCCAATCTTTTAGATTTTTGACAAGAATCACAAGATTCAACATATAATTTACTGTCTTCAGACATATTAGCCCACCAAGCTGTGTTTTTAATTCTGATAATGTTTTTCTCAAGATTAAAATTTCCTGCTAATATGTCATCATGACAAGGTTTTAAGATGGTTTCTTTCATGGAAGGAGGAATAAAAATGACATTGGTCAGTTTTCTCCTGCAATAAATATAACTATCTTCAATTGAAAACTTTCCCTTACTCAAAACACTTTGGTACTTTGGAGGAAGAGTTTTTATCAATTCTTGAATAGAAGCATTCTTTGGATCATTCAAGATTTTAACCAATTTATTTAAATCAGAATCTTGATCATATGAATCCAGAATTAATTGTAACAGTTCCTATTCCATATCAACAATGTATATACCATGTATATGTACTGTATCATCCTCAGGTACATAGGCTGGATTGGATAAATCATTTGGAAGAGGTAATCTGGACAACATATCAAAATTTGAATGAACATTTCCAGCCCTGTGAATAATAGTCATACTACCTCTGTATTCTTGAACAGCTAGTTGCCACCTAAACATATGTCTATTTGGTGTTTTCAAGTTTAAAAGGGATTTCACAGCACTGCAAGCAGTAACTAATTCAAACTTTTGATCATCTAAATAATAATGAAGCTTTTCTAAAGCCCATACTACTGCTAAGCACTCTAATTGAGTGGCACCATACTTCAATTCACTCTTTCTCAAGGTTCTTGAAATATAACAAATTAGTACTTCTGAAATCTTTTCATTAAAAATTTGTTCCTAATGTAGAGCAGCTCCAAGTCCAATAAAACTTGCATCTGTATAAAGAACAAAAGGCTCATTAAAATCTAAAAGGGCAAGGATTGGACCTGACATTAAAAATTTCTTCAATGTATCAAAAGCCCTTTGAGTATCCTCATTCCATATATAAGCCACATCTTTTATTGTTATTTTGGTAAGTGGTAAGGCTATGACTTGATAATTTTTATATATTGTCTATAGCAGCCACACATTCCCAAAAAACTCTGTATTTCTCTTACAGAAGTTGGTGCTGACACATTTTGTATAGCAGCAACTTTTCCTTGGTCTACACAGATCTGTAAGCCAGAAACTGCATGACCCAGGACTTTCAAGGATTGAAACCCAAATTTACACTTTTTTAAGGATAAAGTCATGTTAATTTCATCCATTTTCTGGTAGACTCTATTTAATTGTTGGATATGTTCATCAAAAGTTTTAGAAAAAACTATGATTTCATCAATATAAACCATTAACCAACCTTCAATTATTTCTTGATGAAATGTGTTATCCATTAACTTTTGGAATACTGAAGGGGAATATTTAGGGCCAAAAGGCATCCTAACATATTTGTAAATTCCCATATGGGTTTAAATTAGCAAAAAAATTTGGGAAGACTTTTCAACAGGTATTTGATGATAACCCTTATTACCATCCAGACAGCTTATGAATTTTTCACCTTTTAAAGTAGCATGTTTAGAGCTGATTCTGGGTAAAGGGTAAATATCATCCACAGTATAAGTATTCAATGCTCTATAATCTCTACAAAGTCTAGCTTTATATTTTTCATATGAGTTAAAAACTGGAGAGATGACACAATATTTGGGTGTAAAATACACTTTTTCAATAATATTCATACTTAATAAAGTGGAGATATTAACTTCAATATCTTTTCTCTTTGTGGGAGAAGCAAGATAACGTTTTTTCTTTAGGCTAGGAGGAATTTCATTCAAATTGCAGGATAAAGAATATTTCATTTTATCTTTAACCAATCCTAACACATGGGAACCATGAGCAAAAGCCATTTGGAAAGATGTAATTAAGGCTACTATTGAATCTTTTTGATCATCAGTTAATTGATCACCAAATGAAGCTGCTTCAATTTCAGAAAATAATAAATCCATTTCCTCTTTTTTTCTGCCTTTACATTGGATCAAAGAATGACAAGATTTTAATAAGGGTGCAGAATGCTTTTTAGAAGAAGAAATTTTAAATTTTCTTTTCCCATTCATGACCAAGGTAAAACAATTGTTTGCAGGATCCAATTTAATGCCAAAAATGGTTAAAATGTCATTTCCCATGATAAACCGATTGCTTAAATTGTCATTTTTCATCACAACAAACTCAAAAATAGCTCTGAAAAAACCACCATTATATTTAAAGAATACAGTGGTTTTGTATTTGCCAATGGGACATAAAACAGAACCATAACCTTTCCATTTTTCAGATTTTATAGGTGATAATTTTCATTGATAATCCTTATCCACAGAAGCTGGTGCTCTCTCAGAAACTACACTTCCTCCAGAACCAGAGTCAAGAATAACCTCATCATTTTTACCATTGATGATAACTGGTGCTCCCAAAGGTGATATTAAAATGGAACTTTCAGTAATATCTTTAATTATATCAGAATTTTCTACAGAAGATAAGTCAATATCACAATTTTCAGACCAATTATCTAAATATTGGATATCCTTTTATAAAACTAGAACCTCTTGAGAAGAATCATGGTCATTAGAGATATTTCTATTACAGTCACTTGGGGAATCATCCAGATCAGCTTGAGTATTTTCAGATTCCTCCATTTGTTCAAACAGATGAATGTTCTTGTCAAAAAAATGTCCTTTCTGCCATGTTTTTCTACATTTGAAACAAGTGTTAGCTGCATATTTCTTTGGTGCAACTGGGGAAGAAGGTCTACCAGTTTTGTCTGGAAGTTTTGTGGAAGGATTTTTCTGGTCATGATAAGATTTAACAGGATAATTCCTTGGTTCATATCTATGATTTAGTTGGACTTCATTACAGATATTAATAAAGGAAGAATTCTCTCTCACATGCTCAGTCCTTGCCACAATCAAATCTCTAAGATAATTTGGTAATTTATAGAGAATTTTATCTCTCTAAAAATCATAATCCATTTCAGGATCCATGGCTTTAAGAATTTTTGTAATTTTCATAAGGAAAACAATAGGTTTTTCAGGAGATGAGGACTCATATTTAGCATTCTCATATAATCTCTTCTGGGAAAGCCTGAATTTGGAACCACCAAATTAATTTTCAATCAATGTTTTCCACTCTTTCCTAGTATAATGTTGATTTTGCAGTAAGACAGATTCATACCACATTAAAGCTACATTGGAAAATAAAGAAATTAATTTAGAGACAATTTCTTCATCTGGCAATTCATAAGAGTTTTTCAGATTATCAATTCTCTGAACAAAGTGTTGCCAGTCAGATGAAGAGTCACCATCAAAAGTGGGATACTGATCCAGTTTGGGCCAATTTTTCTGGCTACTGGGATGGTCCATCTTGTCACTGGTTGACCTACGCACAAGGTTGAGGGTGTTCCTGGGAAAGTGAGATGGAGGAAGGAGTTTAGAGGCTTCTTCAAAGTACAGAGGAAATACTTGAGGAAGTGATTTAAAGATGAGTCAAAGGAAGAGCTGCTTCTTTGAGATACGTTTGATAAGAATCTTAATATAATTTAAAGGTATATTAATATTCCTAGGATCTCACAAAGGGCTGGAAACTCAATAATCAAATATTTAAGTTTTAGAAATGATTACTGAGAAAATAAGGAAATGTACAATAATAATGATTTAACCTGAAGGTTTACCACTAGTAACTATATATATGTTTTATAATTTAATTCTAAAGAATGTGGAACCAAAATCCTATCCCTTTTATATCCACTACTCCTCCTCGCATTGACCTCATGCCCATCCATCATTCTTCACACCACAGACCTCCCTGTATCTTCACAGACCCTCTTCACTAACATCCTTTAACCCTGGACCCTCCTCACTAACATCCGCTAACCACTTGACCCTCCACTAACCATCCCTTCCATGCTCACTACCCCCATTAATAACCCACAGACACACAATGACCCTTTAGTGGAATATTGCATTGGTGGTTGGGCTGTGCTTTGCCTATCAAGGAAAATGACTGAACACACTATTGAGAGATTAACTAAATTAGATTTAAAGTTTAAGATTAGCGCGGTTGAAAAGTGAGTACACAAAGGAAAGTTGCAGTTGCTATGTAAAGTCTCCTCTGCACTTCAAACATGGATTTAGACCTTATTATTATTGATTTAAATGAGCTGCTTTTGCCTTGAGTGTCACATGGTGCATGAAACATCTTCTGATTTGAATTATTTAACATTAATAATTCTTGAAGTTTAGCCAGGTGTTCAGAAATTTCATTATTTACAAAAACAGCTGTTTCATGACCATTAAAAGATGTTTTGCTAGTAGAAAAAGATTTTACAGACTCATTGTCAGTTTGTATAATGGCTGAAATATAGGGAAGAAAAGAGATACTTTGTTCAGGCTCCTTTCCTTTATTCTTATACAGCTTATGGGCAGCATTTTTATCTACACCATAATGATAGATGGTTAAGGCTGAAAATTTTTCCTGTAGATCAGACACATAGTTTCTTATCCTTGGAATTTCAAACATCTGGTCATTTATTTTTGCAAGGGATAAAACATTTCTGTCCTCAAAAACTGTGTGCTTGGTACTCAGAGCTGGGAAATCATTTTTTAGCATTTTCAACTCATTGTGTAGAGACTTAATTTCACTTTTCAATGAATAATTCTCCTCAATAAGGGGTTTTAACTCACTCAAGGTTTTATGCAGATGGATATTTTTATCTGAGATATCTCTATGATCACTTCTTATTTGTTTTTGTTGGCTAAGAACAATATTCAAAGTTTCTTTGATTTTAAAATGAGCTGTATCTTGTACAGAAGAACTCACTTTACAATGCAAGTGCAAATTATTCAATCTATCACTCTCATTTACTAATACATCTCTCAAATGGTTTTCTTTCACAACATTAAAATCAAGTGTATCTTTCAATATTTCCTCAGAAGTTTTCTCAAGTAAGGTATAGACTTCAGGGGACACAGAATCATTCTTAATTGCAAGAGAAGGATTAATTAAAGAAGTAGAAGTCAAATTTAAAGGTTCATCAAATGATAATTTGCTAATTACATCATTGGGGCTACTCATTAAGGGAAGTTGTCTTTTTATGGGTTTAACTGTTCTTTCACCATGATCCACAATCTTACCTGTGGAAGAAGATTTGTTATTATACATACCAACATGTTTATCAAACAAATTACTTACTATGGAAAGGGATAAAATTTCCCCTGTGCCTTATTTCTTCTGCCTCCCTGATAAGGATGAGGCTGAAGAGATGGATGGTAGGTTGGTGTCCTGGATGGGCCAGGGTGTTGAGCTGTTGGTTGCCGAACATTCTGTTGGTAATGGTTCATCAAGTAATCCATTTCCACTGCTGCACATGCAGAGTGCTTTAATTTTGAGTGAAGGAGCTGGGTTCCTGATGGGGCTGAGGTTGAGGCTGAGACTGAGGTTGAGACTGAGAGGCTAGGAAAGGAGGAAGTTGAACCTGCTTGTGATTTAATAGCTTCTGTATCTGTTTCCACAGTGTGTCTACTCTTGCCTTGTATTTCATACTTTCTGCCTTCATTTCTTTTATGTGACTGGAAAGATTGTTTATTTGTTGAGTCAGAGGTATCTTTTTTATTCTTATACCCTTTAGTGGATTTTCCTGATTTATCTGAAATTTTGCTTCTTTCAGAGGTGTTTGGTGAGGGGGGTTTACCACTTCTCCTGCCATTTCCATATCCTGAAGGTCTTTTGTCAGCTGAATAATTTTTGTAAGTTTATTTAGAAGAACCTACAGATTCATTGTCAAAATCCACTTCAATTTCATCCACATGTAAGTTATCCATGCTGTTTTCCAAACTACTGGACATAAAAACTGTGAAAAAAGAATCAAAAATATTTTAATTATTCAAATTAGTATTTTCAAAATAAAATATAATCAAATAATTTTCTAACAAAAATAAAAAAATTTAAATTTTATTCAAAAATCAATTAATTAACAAAAAATGTAATACAAAAAAATATGTAATTACAATTGTTTTACTAAGAAATACCAATAATTATTATGGTACCAACTAAAAAAGGTTTAATAAGTCAATCAAAAAATATATTTGCAAATTGGGACTAAGCACTGAGTATTATTATGGTCAACCAATAAATCAAAAAAAAAATTAATTAAAATTAATTTAATAATTTATTTAAAAAATTTTAATGATCTTCTAGGACTAAGAGTATAATTCTATTATGGTCAACTAGGGATAAAAAAAATTGAACACTTACACTCAGTGATTCAGCAATTAAGCCAAAATCACTGTCAATGCAATAAAAATTTAATAATATAAGTGAGAGGTGCAAAGGTTAACTTACTATAGTGATCAAGACATCACTTCAAAATTATATATTATTTAATTTATTATAAACCCGAAAGTTTGAACCCAAGTTTAAAACACGGCCGTGGAAAAAATTTGCTTTTTTGTTTTAGGTGGTCTGTGTGCAATGTCGTTTGTTGTAAGTTGGCATATTGTTGTTGTTGTTTGGAAAGGCCCTCAATTGTCAGCCAGTCATCTAGAAGAAGGAGAATAAGAGGGAAAGAAGAAGAGGAGGAAAAGGAAAATATAAAGAAAAAGGGTTTACAAAGGATAAAAGAATTGAAATTAATAAAATGATTGAGTTATTTAAAAGAGATGCAATGACTATTTCTTGAAATTGACACCATAGTGAGGGTTTATTTATTTATAATATATTTATTTTAAGTAACTATTTATCTTCAATGTGCGGCAAAAAATTACTATTATTAATAGACTTACTACAACCTTAGATTTTTTATTTACCTTTTAAATTAGATTAAAAATACTAAATCAAATAAAATAAACGTGTTATATTAAAAAATATGTTCAAGTTGAGTGTATAATAAGTGATGAGGCTACAGGGGGCTACCCAAGGCCCTTATATAGGCAAGGGGCCCTCTGAAGCGCCACATTAAAGTATGTACAATTTAGAATAAAATAAAAATAACATTTAACAAAAATAGAATAAGTGCAAGGGAACCCATGAAAAAATTAACTAACACACATGAGTAAGAGCCTAAAATTCCCTAAATTAATCCCAAACATATAAAATAAAATTATTAAGTAATCAAATAATTTTGAGATGCAATAAAACAATTATGTTAATTTAAAACATTTATGATAACCCTTTTAAAAGAAACCAATTTTAAATGAAACATAAAAATGAAATTAGTTTAACAAATAAAAATAGTGTAATTAATTAATTTAGTATAAAAAATGAGTCATTAATTATTTTAATTACTTTTATTAGTGTAATAATTATTTTAAGTTAAAAAAAATACTTATTATAACAAATTTACTAAATTTTAGAATAAAAAATTAATAATTTTTTTAATTAAGTGTTTTAACTTGTTTAATACTTTGATGACATAATTATGGATCAAAAAAGCGCCCAATATTATTGTTTAATAAGATATGTAAGATTTTATTTAATATATAAATATAATTTATTAATTTAATTACATTATAAGTTAATTTTACACTTATAATTATAATATATGTTTATAATTAATTAATTATAAATTTATATTTATTTAAAACATAAAAATGCGCCATAATTTATAGAATATAACATTTATTATGCTTAATCTAAATGTATATATAATTTATATAATAATAAAATTAATATAATTCTTATTTTACTTATATATAATAAAATACTTATATAATTTCATTATGCAATATAATATTTATTTATATACATAATAAGCATATTTTTACGCCCTCTTTTGGTTCCAGTAAATTGACATAACATTTACTGGGCTCCTGGTATAGCCTGGCTGACAATAGTACTTATAAAGTCTTTAAATAGTATCTGAATTTATTAAATCTATCTTTCAACAAACTATAAGATTGTAAGCCATATATAATTAGTGAGATTAAAATTACTGAGACCCTTATATTGAGTTATATTTTAACGCTTATTGGATTTGTACTACAGTATTCATATAGGACCATTAAAATCTTCTAGACACTGACCATTCAAGCTAGTTCACGTCTTTGTACTTGACCTCAGCCTGAAAAAGTTTGAGATGCATAAAAACAACTAATTTAATTTAAAACATGTCTGATAACTCTTTTAAAGAAACCAATTTAAAGTGAAACATAAAAAGGAACTTATTTTAACACATAAAAATAGTGTAATTAATTAATTTAGTATAAAACATGTGTAATTAATTATTTTAACTACTTTTATTGGTGTAAAAATTATTTTAAGTTATAACAAATACTTATTATAACAAAATTACTATTTTTTAGAATAAAACAATAATAATTTATTCAATAAAGTGTTTTAACTTGTTTAATACTTTGACAACACAATTTTGAATCAAAAAAGCGCTCAATATTTTTGTTTAATAAGATATGTAAGGCTTTACTTAATATATAAATTTAATTAATTAATTTAATTACATTATAAGTTAATCTTACACTTATAATTATAATATATGTTTATAATTAATTAATTATTAATTTATATTTATTAAATACATAAAAATGCGCCATAATTTATAGAATATAAAATATATCATGCTTAATTTAAATGTATAAATAATTTATATAACAATAAAATTAATATAACACTTATTTTACTTATATTTAATAAGATACTTAAATAATTTTATTATGCAATAAAATATTAAATTTATATACATAAAATGCATATTTTTACGCCCTCTTTTGGTTCCAGTAAATTAAAATAACATTTACTGGGCTCCTGGTATAGGCTGGCTGACAATTATACTGGCAAATCAAGGGGGTACATTGGAGAATTATTGAGTATAAAAGGAGGGGGTTTTGGTCTTATTTTATACATTCATTATCATTAAAAACAAAATATATAACCAATACAATTAAAATACATATCCATAGTACTTCTAAAGTCTTTGAATAATAAATTAATCATTACATCTAATTTTCTACCAACTATAATATTGTAACCCATTTATAATTAGTGAGATTTATATTACTGAAACCCTTATATTGAGTTATATTTTAATAGTTATTGGATTTGTACTACAGTATTCATATAGGACCATTAAAATCTTCTACTCAACTGAATAACCAAGCTATTCAAGTCTCTGTACTTGAACTCAGCATGACACATATTGTCAGCCAGGCTATACCAGGAGCCTAGAAAATTATATGTTAATTTATTGGACCTGAAATAGGGCGTAAGAATTGTATTTTATGTATATAAATTAATATTTTATTGCATAATAAAATTATATAAGTATCTTATTAATAATAAGTGTTATATTAATTTTATTGTTATATAAATTTTTATACATTTAAATTAAGCTTAATATATTTTATATTCTACAAATAATGGCGCATTTTTATGTATTTAATAATTATAAATTAATAATTAATTAATTACAAAACATAAACTGGAATCAGTGTACAAAAAAAATGGTTGATTAAATTCAGGTAAAGCAAGAATTGGTGCTGACATCAAACAGTGTTTCATAGGGTCAAAGGCTCTTTGTCTTTCACTATTCCAGACAAAAGCAACATCCTTTCTAGTTAAATGGGTAAGGGGTAAAGCTATGACTTGGTAATTTTTAATATACTGTCTATAGTATTCACACATTCCCAAAAAACTCTGGAGCTCTCTAACTGTAGTATGAGCCTTCACCTGTTGTATGGCTGCCACTTTGTTTTGGTCAACACATATCTGTAAGCCTGAAACAAAATGACCAAGAACTTTTAAAGAATGGAAACCAAATTTACATTTCTTCAAAGCAAGTGTCATATTTATTTCATCCATTTTCCCAAACACTTTACACAGATGGTTAAGATGATCCTCAAATGTTTTTGAGAATATAATGATATCATCAATATAAACCATCAGCCATCCTTCAATTATCTCTTGATGGAATGTGTTATCCATGACTTTTTGGAAAACTGAAGGGGCATTTTTATGGCCAAAAGGCATTTTAATATACTTATAAATACCCATATGAGTAGCAATCATCAGATTTTTTTTCTCAACAGGTACCTGGTGATATCCCTTGTTACCATCCAAACAGCTGATATATTTATCACCCTGTAAAGTAGCATGTATAGAGCTAATTCTAGGTAAAGGGTAGATATCATCAACAGTATAAGTATTTAGTGCTCTATAATCACCACATAACCTGGCTTTATCTTTCTCTTAAGAAATTAGGACAGGTGAGATAACACAATATTTAGGTGTTTCAACTACTTTTTCAGTAATATTCATTTTCAAAAGGGTAGAGATATTGTCTTCAATATCTTTTCTCTTTGTGGGAGAAGCAGGATAAGGCTTCTTCTTTAAACTAGGTGGTATATCAGTTAATGGACAAGACAATGAAAGTTTCATTTCCTCTTTAACTAATCCCAGTTCATGTGACCCATGAGCAAAGGCCATAGGAAAAGACTTTATCAAGTTAATGATGGAATCTTTATCCTCACCAGAAAGTTGTTCCCCAAAAGAGGCATGGTCAATTTCAGACATAAGGGCATGCATTTCTTTTTTAGATCTTCCTTTATATTGAACTACAGAATTACATGTGCTCAATTCTTCTTTTAAAAATTTTTTTGAGGAAGAAATCTTAAATTTCCTCTTCCCATTCATTCCCATTGTGAAACATTGGTTTGAGGGATCCAATTTTATGCCATACTTGGTTAAAATATCATTCCCTACAATAAACCAATTGCTTAAGTTATCATTTTTCATGACAACAAAATCACAAATAGCTCTTACAAAACCATGGTTATATTTAAAAAACACTGTGGCTTTGTATTTTCCAATGGGGGACAAAACAGAGCCGTAACCTCTCCAATTTTCAGAAATGATAGGCATCAGTTTTGATTTATAGTCTTTATCCACTGAAGCAAGTGCTCTTTCAGATACTACACTTCCTCCAGCTCCAGAATCCAGAACAACTTCAATGCTGGTTCCATTGATCAAGACTGGTGCCTTGAGAGGGGCAATAACAATTGAGCTATCCTCAATGTTCTTTATGATCTCAGCATCTTCAACTGTAGATAAATCATTATTATCAATATCAATAGTATTTAAATAATGGATATCCTCTTCCAGCATCAAGATTTCTTGTTGAGATTCATATGAAATATTGCCGGCACAATCACTTGAAGTATCATCCAGTGCTACTGTGTCATCAGCATTCTCCTCTGTTTGTTCTACAAGATTTATCTTCTTGTCACAAACATGGCCCTTCTGCCAAGGTTTTTTGCACTTGAAAAAAGTGTTTGTTGCATACTTTTTAGGTGCAACAGGGGCAAAAGGCTTCCCAACCTTTTCCAGAGGTTTCTGTTGAAAAGTTGAGCGTTTCTCCCAAGTGGTTTTAGGAATGAATCTTCTGGAATCATACTTGTTGTTTAGAAGAATCTCATTGCAAGTATTTATGAAAGAAGAAGGTTCTCTGGTGAACTCAGTCCTAGCCACTATCAAGTCTCTTAAAGATATTGGCAATTTATAAAGGATCCTGTCCTTCCATAACTCAAACTCCATTTTTGGGTCCATAGCTCTTAAGATTTTTACAAGTTTCATTAAGAACTCAATAGGTTTATCAGTAGAAAAACTATATTTAGTTTCCTCATACTGCCTTTTTTGAGCCATCCTAAACTTGGAGCCCCCAAATTGTTCTTTAATTAATTTCTTCCAATCTTCCCATGAGTAATCATTCCCATCAAGGAGGACAGATTCATACAACATTAGGGCTACATTGGTAAATAAAGAAATTAACTTAGACACAACTTCCTCATCTGGGAGTTTGTAAGAGTATTTTAAGCTATCAATTCTGAAAATAAATTGTTGCCAATCAGAAGAAGAATCACCATCAAATGTTGGATATTGGTCAAGTTTTGGCCAATTCTTTTGATTTGAAGGAGTCTCCTTAGTACTAGCTTGTTTCTGAGTAAGAAGCAGCTGTAACTTCTCCAATTGGGCAGTAATCTCATTGTTCAATCCTTCTGTTGAAGATCCTGCTGCATCATCAATTTTTGATGGAAACTCAGTGGTATCAACAGGTATCTTTGGAGCTATTTTTACTTTAGATGAACTAGCCACAGGTAATATTTGAGCATCCTGCACTATATGTTCCTTTAAATAAATTTCAGAATATTTCTGGTCATTAAACAATGAGTTCAATTTCTCTTCAATGGTTGTTAGTCTTGTTTTCATTCTTGGAAGACTAGATAAACTCTCATTGATAGTTGCAAAAGATAACTGATTTTTATTTTGAAAAGATGAATGATGGTTATTCTGTCAGCCTAAATATCCTTAGGACTGAGTATTTCTTATGCTTAAAATAAGATAACCTTAAGTAGATTAAGCTTATATCTTAAAAATAAGGTTAAAATAATAATATATATTATTTTATTATATATATATATAATTATTATTCTATTATATAACTTATAATAGTTTAAATAGCTTATCCATGGCCTAATAATATTTATTAAGGTGTTAATGGAGTCATAATATACTTATCTTAAGTGATATGAAGTAATTATTGACATACATAAGCTTATATGTATACATAAATCTCATATTCAGTGAAATATGCAGTATATTATGTATATTTAGGTATATAAGTGGGTTTTAGCCCCTTAATAGCCTATAAACTTTGTTTTTCTGCTTATTTTAGGTCATATGGACGAAATCAGTGGACTCACAACGCCTAAAGAAGCATAGACACCTATATCAGGCGCATACACCCACTTTGGACAACTAAAATTACTTCCTTGGATGGTTATTCACGGATTTATGGGTTGGAAGGATGTTTCTGGGATAATATGGATGCTTGGGGATGTTATTGGGGGCTTGGACATTTTATTTGTTTCCTTTATATGCTTTTAGTTTCATTAAATCTCTTTTTGATTATTTATTTTACCTGTTTCTTTATGGTATCCGCTTTTATCTGGGTTTTCTATTTATGGTATGGATCTGTGTTATTATTAATAGTAATGGAGGGTCCTTACTGGAGGTCTGGGTGTTGAAACTGCTTGAAGTGGACGCCATGGGGAGGTGATGGGCCCTCACAGTGCTGTAATTGCCGGGGATAGCAGTGACATCATCTGGATTGAAGGTCTGTGCACTCCAGTGGATTTGGGTATAAGTAAGGAGGGATTTTGACGGTTTATTATCATCATTCAAATACTACAATTCAAACAACCACTACAATACAATTATTAGCATTCAGAAATATATTATAAAGCCCTTATATATTGATATTATCTTTATATAAGCTATAACTATATTTTATTCTTCTATTTTCTACCACTAGCACGCATTAAAATCCAAGTATTGTAAGTTTTATTTGAGTATAACTATTCTAATAGTCTTCCCCTGAGGTTTAATCACTAAATCATTTATCAATAAGTAATAGGACCATAAAAAATTACTATTATATCATACTTATATACTAGACTATACTGACACATTCAATCTCTTCAGATTCATCTTGTCTATCTCCAGCTCTTCACAACAGATAGATAAAGTGTCTTTTAATTTGAACAAATCATTTTTGATATTTTGCCACAAAGCAACCTTCTTTTCATGAGTTGCCTTATAATTAAACAAATCATCAGAGACTTTCTGCAATTCACTCCTTAAGGATTGATACCCTTGCTCAGTTAATAAGCCATTAAACTTCTGAGTTAATTGCATATTGTTCATAATATGATTTGGTTTTGCAATAATATCTCTCAAGTATTCATCATTAATCTTTGCTACATCTGGAGTGTTTCTCAATAAGGAAACTGAGTAACTTTCCAGACTCTCATAAAACTCAGGGTCAAGAGTTTCATCAATTACAGCCATATCAGGGTTAATCATTGAAGTAGCAATTAAAAGTAAAGGGTTAGATACATGAGTTATTTTTCTACTGATCCCAGCTTCTACTGGTCTCAAGATTTCTTCTTCCCTCTCAGATTTACCTGAAGGAACAGAATCAGCTACAAGAAATGGCACTTGAGAATCAATAGAGGGGATTACCAGGGTTTTCTGGGCAAGACCATATTGGATTTTCTTCTTCTTCTGACTCCTTGATAGGGGTGAGGAGGTGTGGGGTTACCTGGCTGGGTCTTGACGGACCTGCCTGATGTAACTGATGCTGATTTTGAGACAGGTTTTCCCACTGAGTGTTTAACCAATCCCACTGCCACTTGGACACTTCCACTTTCTCTTGCTGCTGAGGAGCCAATGGTTGATGATCCCTGGGGGAAGAGTTTTATTCTTCACTTGAAGAAAGGTATCTATCTTTCTCACCTTTTCCTTCAGAGAATCTACCCTTGCCCTTACTCTCAAGTTTTCTGTCCTTAGCTCCTTTATGTGAGTTGACAGATTCTTTACCTGTTGAGGCAATGGCATTTTTTTTATCCTGAATCCTTTTGGAATTTCTTCTGATGGGTTTATTACAGGCTTCTTCTCCTGAGTTGTGTCTACCTGGATTTCCACTTCTTCCATCTCCACATCCTGTTTGGGGCAAGGATTTATTAATTTGAGAAATTCTTCTTGTTAAAGAAGAACTTGCAGAAGTAAGCTCATCATAATCAATTAAGTCTAGTTCCTCTTCACGTGCAGCAGAACCACTTTGGTCAGTCATTCTTTTTTAAGATTTAACTGATATGAAGAAAAAAGACAATAAGATGAATTAGTCTTTTATTTTAAATTTTTATTTAAAAGAAATAAAATAAAAATAATAATAATAAATCTTTTTAGGATAAAAATCAACTAAAATAATAATCAATTTATTAATTCAAAACAATTTAAAACCAGGATTATAAAATAATCAACTGAAGAAATAAATTAAAATTTTTTATTAATAATTTTATGATAATTATTATCAGGATTTAAATCAACTGATTAATAACTACCAGGACTTAATGTCAACTGAAGTAATTAAATATGAATTTTTATTAAAAAAAATCTTATTGTCAGGACAATTTGTCAACTGGAACAATACATAGGGGTTATCAATAATCATGGATCCGCAATTAGGGATCAGGAATTTTTTTTGCCGGGATCAGACATTAGGGGGTATCAATGTTCAGGCATCCACAATTAATTTAATTGCGGATAAAAATCCTTATACCCCAATTATCTTCTGCAATTATTTTTGCTAATAATTGGGTTATTAGACACTTTATGTGTCAATGTTCACCTCTTATCCGACATTTTTCTACTCAATTTTTCATAACCACATCTTGGACAACTTTCTGTCATAGCCACATGTTGCACAACTTTCTGCCATAACCACATCTTGGACTACTCTCTGGATATGCCTCATGGATGTGATGAGTTTGGGATCAGGAATTAGGAATGGAAATTGGGGTATAAGAGGCGGGATAATGCATTATTGTGGATTCCTTATCCACTAGCCCCGGGGCTAATGGATAAGAATCTTCTGCAATTAATAATGTCCGATCCTGGGAAAAAAATTCCTGATCCCTAATTGCGGATCCCTGAACATTGATACCCCCTATTATATATGTAAAATTGACTTATAATGTAATTAAGTTAATTAATTAATTTTATATATTAAATAAAACTTCATATATTATTAAACAACAATATTGGGTGCTTCTTTTGGCCCTTAATTGTGTCAGAAAAATATTATTAAATAAATTATAATACTTATTTAATAACATAGTATTAAAATCCCCACTTTAAATTACAAATATCACTAAATTAATTATATGTTTCATTTAAACTAATGATTTAATTAATTACATAATTAAAACAACTAATTAAAATTGCTTTAAACTGGATTGGATTTATTATATGAATTTTTGGCATGAAAAATAATTTTATTTATTTTACTTAAAACCTTTACATGTCACCATAATGTCTGTTTTTGATTATTTTACTCATTGTTCTCAGGTTTCAGACTTACTTGGTTAATAATTATTTTAATTAAGTGTGTTGGGAAGTTATGGTGGGAAAATGGTTAATTACTCACGGTGTAGACAATCCTATAGTACTAGCTATAGACCTTGACCAAGGGAGTTGGAGAAAAACCAGAGAGAAAATCCCCTGTCCCTTTAGAAAAATAGAGTGAGATTTACTTGCTAAAGTAAGTTGGTTCCTGTTTTGCTAAAGCTCCTTTTCAACACACTTGACTGCTTGATGAGCCAAGAAAGTAGTCACCAGATAGACTACCAGACCAAAGAACTGAAATGTAGAACAAAGTCCACACCAGAGACAGCAAAGATACTTGATGTAGGCTGCAAATCCACACCAGAGACAGCAATAATACTTGCTATAGCTTGCAAGACTATAACAGAGAAAACAGTTGCCAAAGTTAAGTTAAATGAAGAACTTACTTGCAAAAAACACAGCCAATTGTGGCCAGAAAACAGTGAAAACTGAGTGAGGAACAATGATATCACCTCCGGATGGTTGTATGATGATTAAGGTTGCCCCAAACTGTCTTATTCACTATGTACACACAGACCACTAACTAAGAGCCCATGCGCACCCACCAATCTGACGCCTGTACCCGCCAAATTGCATAAAAAACCCTCCTGGAGCGCTCCCCAACCTCCTAAAACAGAGGCGGGCAGGCCGTCCGACGTCGGAGATGCCGCCTGAAGCGGCCCGGCCTCCCTGAAGCCAGAAAACCAATAAAAACCACTTATCTACTTAGAAAAATTAGCTACAACTACTAAAACCTTTAAAACACGTAATTTCACTATAACAACGTTGAGACATGAAATATAGAGAAAAATTAGCTCTATCCAATGGTACTAAGCACTTAACCCTAAGACTTAAGGTTAGCCTGTAAAACACAAAAAACAAAATTAAACAGCAATCTTTTATAAATGAAAAATGAGGAAATGACCCCTTAAAACTCAGAATATGAAAAATGTCTTCAAGACATAAAATATAGAGAAAAACCAGGGCTATCCAATGATAGTACCCACATACCCGCAGACCCAATATCCACGGAATAAAACCAGAAAAATACCCAATTCTTTAACAGATGTCAATTAAGACATGCACAAACAGCACCAAATCACACAACAAAGGCCCCTGCCAATGTTGGAAGACCACATCCTCCCTCCAATTGAGAATGTCCGCATTCTTTCTTCATCCAACCACCATGTTTAACCTTCTTCCCAAATCTGCCTCTGAAATGGGCCCCTGCCAATACTGCATCGACAATAATTTAATCTGAACCATGACACCACCTGTCCATCCATACAGAACGTCCTGCAATGTCTGCCAATCCAGAAAGAAGACCTGCCACAGACCTGGTCCACTTTCTTCCACAACAGATTCACCTCCACCTCAACCTGGTCCTTCTTCTGCCAGCACCAAAAGATCTAGGCCATTCATCCTGATACCCAGATTAATCAAAAAGCTCCACCCTTCCCAGAAGAGTGCCACAACCCATAAAACAACTAGTTCCCCCATCCCTGGTCCATCTGATGGTAAAGAACATTCATTTCTTCCTTCAACTTTAAAACTGATAACTTCTCAGTTCCTCCCTCTTCTGATAGTGATGATAACAATGTAGGATCCATTGCACCACCAACACCAATGCACTTGCCCACTATCAAGGCCAAGTTTTAACAACACACATCTCAACAGAAACAACTTCTGCTTCACTACTTCCAATCCACTCCTGCTAGAGATCCACAGGACATTGAGAACAGAAGACACCTCATTCACCAGTTCAAGGCTAATTCTGAACACTTCATTTCATCTCTTGATTCCCTCTGTAATTCCACTAGTACTTGAGTCTGATTCAGAAAAGAAAAATTGACCACACCCTCTATAGGATGTAACCACAAACAACCCTCATTTTTAAGTCTTGGGGGACCATCCTCATTTTATAGTCTTGGGGGACTCAAAAACCCTCAGTTTAAAGTCTTGGGGGACTCAAAAACCTAAATCATAAACCCAGAACCAGAGATCAACCACATAAAGACACAGAGAAAAAACTAACATTCTGGGGTAATTGTAAATAGAGCAGCCAGCCCATCAATTACCCCCAAACTTGCCTTTGCTAAATTTGAAGGCTCCCCCTGTGGATACCCTCCACCAATCTTTCAAAACCAACTCCAACAACAAAAACTCCTTTTTCCTCAGTTTATAGTCTTGGGGGACTTACAATCCTCAGTTTAAAGTCTTGGGGGACTAAACCAACAACAATCCTCAGTTTAAAGTCTTGGGGGACTAACACAGTGTTCAGTTTAAGGTCTTGACGGACTAGCCTTGATAAAATCTTGAAACCAGCCAGTTTAAAGTCTTGGAGGACTAACAGAAACAAGATTTCAGTTTAAAGTCTTGATGGACTGTCTTGATACCATAGCTTTTTCAGTTTAGAGTCTTGATGGACTGACGGAATTTTGCATAAAATGGACACAGCCAATTTCATGCAGCACACCTCTACAGCCAACCTGCTGAACTTCCACCTTTACTTCATCATCTACCCATCACTGACAAAAACCTCCTCCTATCCCTTTTCATCATCTTTTCTCACCACAGATAATGGCTGGATCTCCTGATGTTAACCCTTCTACTCTCCCTTGCTTCACTGCTCCCAAGGACTATGCCTGCAAACAGTGCATCCACATGTGCAGACCTTGCACATTCACTCTTCTAAATCCTGAATCCAAATTCTACAACAGGGCTTGTGACTCTTGCTATTCCAAAAAGAAAAGATGTGACAGAGACACCAACTACCCTATTCCTCCGCCTTCTCCTTCTCGCAAATACATCTCCAGATCCCCTACCAGATCCCCAGATCTTGGTCCTTCCTCTTCCTCTCTATCTTCTGCTCCTTCCAGAAGATCCATAATCTCAGCTTCCTGCACTCTTTTCAAAAGACCAGCCTTATACTCACAAGAAACTGCTTTTATCTCCACCAAATTAGCTCCAAAAGCTTCAAGATAAACTCCCAGGCTTCTAGACCCCGTCCAGGCGGCCTGTCCAACATCGGGCGGCCCGCCTGCCTCACCAAACAGTGAAAATCAGGGCCAAAACCTCCAAAAACGGCCAGAAAACAGCCAAATTCATCCAGACAACAACAACAACTCAACCCAACTACCTCCTACTGCTCCCAGAGCAATGCAAACCACCCTTCCAAAGTCCAAAAGCACCAAAATTTCTCAGATTTCTAAGAGACCTGCCAGAGAATCCCAAGAAGAAACCAGAACACCACACACTGCTCCACAAAAACAACTTCGTCCCCAACTAAGACAAAGAAACTACACCTCTCCTCTGTCAGCCAACTACTCTTCTGACAGTTCCATCTCTTCAAATTCTCCATCCAGAAGAGAGCAGTCTGCTTCCAAATCCCCCTCTCCTGCTCCATCCTTCAACAACCCTGGTACTCCATCACCAGCACCTCCTCCAGCTGAATCAAACAGAAATAACAACCACAACAACAACAAAAATCTCACTGCTCCAACTAGGCCGCATGAACATCAGCATCCCAGTTCACCTTCTCAGGATCCTTCAGAGGAAGTCCATGAGAATCCATATCTTTCCCTAGTTGATCCACCCACTATGACCATAACAAAATTGTCAGAGATCCAAATCCCAGCTGCTTACAGATTTGATGAGCTTCCAATCTGTAAGTACCAAATTAATTTGTCCCATTTCTTCAACAAAAACAATTACTGATCCAATTCTTCTTGTCTAGTTGGCACCCCTCCTCCTGAATCTATTATTGGAGTTGGCCAACCTCTTGAAACTTCTTTGACCCTGGATTATGGAGACATGAAGAAACACCTAAGCACCATGTGTTCCAACATGATAAAAGCCTTTTCCCTCCATGGACCTTTGAATGACTTTGAAAAATCCCTGAGAAAGCGCCTGTTGGACGACCACTGGAAAATGTCTAGGATCATTAAACACACCCTCCAGCACTCCATTCCTACCTCTTCTTCTTCCTCCTCTGAACTTCCCTCTAATCCAATTCCTGACCATTACAATCCCTATCATCTCTCCAGCAGGATGCACTTCAAAGAACACAGTGCTACCCACAATCCCAAAAAAAAACAAAAACGTCATCACAATCCAGACCAGCCTCCAGAAGCTTCATCATTTAGACAATGAGCTCCTGAAAAAAAATTAGAAACATAATAATAATATAAAACAATTAATAAAAATAATTTCAGATTTTTTTTTTTTTATAATGATACTAACATATTAAAATTAAAAAATTATAAATAAAATGAAATAAAATAAAATAAATGAAATAAAATAAAATATAAAAAATAATACAAATGGTATCCCCCAGCCAATTGATGAGCTGATCCCCTGATACCTTACCCACATCCAAGTGCACCTTGATGTGGATACACAATTAATTCTTTTAAATGATTAACAGAAACAAAATTCAAAAAATTTAGAAATTCAGAAGATAATAAAAATAATGAAACACAGAAACACATGAAATAAATAATAAATAAAATAAAAAAAGAAAATAGCATTGCCTGGCCAATTGATGAGCCTTTCCCCATCAATGCTTGCCCACATCCAGGTGACCCTGATGTGGTAAAACCCTATATTTTTGATTTTATAATTTTAAACAACCCCCATAAAAAATTAAAAGAAAAAAAAGAGAAAAAAGAAAATAATTTAAAACTGCTATCTAGCAAAAATGGTCCAATAAGGGAAAGTCCGATCCATAGGAATGATCACTGGGTGGGCTCCCTCCAATAAGTAAAAATGATGGGAGACCACCAGTGATCGACCACCAATCTGAAAGAACCAAAGATAAAGAAGCCAGTCCCAAACCAGTTTAAAGTCATAGCGGAGTTGAAACCTGAATAATAAACAACAGAACTAGAATTCAACTAGGAAAAACAAAAGACTTGAAACAGACATTCTGGGGTAACTGTTCTACAGAGCAGCCAGCTCATCAGTTACCCCCACACTTGCCAAAATAAAATCTAGAAGCCCCCCTGGGTACCTTCTAACAAAAACACAACATCCAACACAAAAAAAACCAAAACCAATAAACAGTGAAGAGTCCAGCACATGAAAACCAGAGGAAATTCCAGTTTAAAGTCATAGAGGACTAAGACCTGTGAAAAGAAACCAATACTAAGGTTCAACCAAATTAAGAAAAAGGGTTGGAAACAGACAATCTGGGGTAACTGTTGATAGAGCAGTTAGCCCATCAGTCACCCCTACACTTGCCAAGATCAAATCTAGAAGCCCACCCATGGGTACCTTTTAACAAAAGGTTTCCACACAAAAGTCGCTCTGCAACACCACCAAAATTCCAAAACAAAAAAAGAACGTTCCATAGTTTATCCTCATTGCGGAGTCAATCTTCTTCATGCCTAGTGCCTCTGGGATAAAACCTCTTCACTTGGTCTGCAGCCACCCTCTTTTTTAAGACTGCACCATCCAACTCTTCCAAAACATAAGAACCTCCAGACGCCTGAGATCTGACTCTGTAAGGTCCATTCCATCTGTCAGCAAACATTTTCCCCCACTGACTCTCCAAACTTCTATTATATACCAAAATCAAACAACCAGGTTTCAAGGGATTCCTGAGTCTATGAGCCAACTTCTTGTCCCAGTACCTGACTGATTGATTCCTAATCTTCATCATTCTAGATTATGCCTTCTCCTGACATTCCTCTCTACATTCCAACTGTTGCATCCTGGCACAGAGAAAATCTTCTGTTGAGTGCACGTCATCCCAATCAAATACATGATAAGAGACAGCTTCCAAGTCCACTGGTAGAACAGCTTTCTGACCAAACATTAACTCATAAGGAGAATAGCCAGTTTCCCTCTTCACAGTGACCCTATCAGCAAATAACACCAAGGGTAAATAATGCCTCCACTTTTCAGCACTATCTCCACACATCTTCACCAAAGCATTCTTGATAACTTGATGGCCTCTTTCAACCATGCCCTCAGTTTCAGGATAATACGGTGTAGCCACTCTAACTTTAGAACCAACAGTAGCAACAGCTTCTTTAAATTCGGCCCCAAACTCTGGCCTGCCATCAACAGTGACCAACTTCATCAACCCATACCTATAAATCCACTCCTTCTTCAAAAACTCTGCCACATTCTTGGAATTCAAATTAACCAGAGGCACTGCCTCAACCCAGCCAGACAAATCATCCCTAGCAAAAATAAAGTATTTATACCTGCCCTCTTTAATATGGACAGCATCCAGACTGACCCTTCCAAAAACAGTTGATTCACCAGTAGCACAGCCCACCTCTTTAGGTTTCAAGTGACTTCTTCTTTGACATTCTTCACAAGATTGAACCCAACCCTGCACAGCCAACTTCATACCTGGCCACCAAAATCTGTCTGCTACTCTTCTATAAGTCTCCCCAAAGCCTCTATGACCAAGGTCTTCATGCAAAGACTTCAAAACCAATTCTTGACTCTTCTTCTGAGTCACCACCACTTGAGGATTAGGATGTCTCCTTCTCATCAACCGCCTTCCTGACACATAAAATCCAGGACTCTTCTTCTTGATTTCCAACCAAGTATCATCATCACAACTATCTGGCCTCTATAAGGTCAACAGATATTCCACCAAAATAAAATAAAACCCAGACTGACCCCAGGTCTCATCTTCAAAATCCAACAAAACAACATCCAAGGGTACAACTCTGTCATCAAAATCAACAGTGTGAACATGAGCCAATTGAGCAGCCCAACCAGGACACCAATCCTTAAATTTTGGCACGTCCTTCTCTTTCCACTGAACCTTGTGAGAATCCAGTTCACTAACAAAAACACCCTTTTCCAATTTTGAGCTGTCCCAATCAACAAAAACATTCTGATCACCAGAATCAAGATCATATCCAGCCAGTTTAGCCTCTTGGGGGAGGTCAGAAAAATCATCCAGTTTAGCCTCATGGGGGAGGAGAGAAACATCCTCAGCACCCTTTGTGCTGGCCCTAACCACTGGAACATCTTCATCAAACTCTTCAGAATCAGAATCTTCATCTGTAGGTGGCCTTCTTGATAATCCATCAGGCATAGTAAAAGTTTTACCTGGTTTGTGTACCAGGTCAAAAGAAAAATGTTGAATAAATGCCACCCACCTAGTCATTGGAGAATTTGGAAGACTAGGTGTATTGATCATCTGAACCAAAGATTTTGCATCCACCTGCAGCTCAAAATGCTGCCCCCACAAAACCGTCTGTAGCTTCTTTAAAATTTTAGCTACGCCACACAATTCCAACTTAGGTTGAGAATACCTAGATTCCACCTCATTAAACACCACAGACTCATATCTTACTGGCCTGACCCTCCCAGTCTTATCCTCCTGAGGCAAAACAGCACCAGCAGTAATATAACTTGAGTCCACTGCCAGATAAATTTTTCCAGAACCAACACCATAATCCAACTTGTGAAGAACAATATCTTCACCAACAACCTTTTTCAACTTCTGAAAAGCCTCTTCACACTCTTCATTCCATTCCCAATCTTCATCTTTTCTGGTCAACCTCCTTAAAGGTGAAGCCAACAAAGAAAAATCCTTAATAAAAATCCTGACATATACACATACACCCAAAAATCCCCTGACTTCAGTAGTATTTTTAGGCCTTGGCCATGACTGAATTTTATTAATCTTCTTCTTCGCCATAATCCTTCCCTCTTTACATACCACATGACCCAGAATTATTAAAGCAGGAACACAAAAACAGAATTTTGACCCTGACATGGTCAAACCAGCCTCTTCAATCCTGAACAACACTCTCTCTAGATTTATTGCATATTCCCACACAAACCTCCTTATGCCAGGGTTCTCCGCTAACACCTCATTACCATAATTAGTGGATGGTCCTCTAATTCAACCATCATCAATAAAAATGCCAGCATGAGTAGGAATTTCATCCTGCAAAATCCAAGCCATCTGTGCTTGATAAACTGCCACTGAATTAGTTGCTCCTTGAGGAAACCTAGTGAGCTGAAATCTTCCCAAAGGAGTCTCAAAAGTTGTGAGAGGCCTTGAATCCGTATAGAGTTCCCTCTCATCATAACCACCCATAATTTCACCCAAACCATACCACACCCTTCCAGCAAAAGCTTCAAAAAAATCCTCTGCACTTGGTGGCATACCAGCGTCCTTGATAGTGACTCTGTTCAAGGCTCTAAGATCATGAACCACCCTCAGCTTTCCATTCTGCTTCTTTACACAGAACACCGGACTTGAGTAACTGGATGTTGATTTTTCATATAACCCAGTCCTGACTCTTTCTCTAACAATCTCTATAAAATCCTCTTGAATAGCGGCTGGAATTGGAATAGGTTTGATTTGCCAAGTTTCATGACAAACCACAGGAATCAAGTAAGGTTCCCCATAAGAGTGCTTCAAGACACCCCTTTCCTCCTCAACAAACGCCACAGCTTTTTCCATTAGCACAATAATGTGCAACAATAACTTCTTTTCTTCCTCAGACAACCACCCATCAGGACCAAAATTAACAACTTTCAATATTTCTACGGTCACCCTAGCCGTCTCTAAAAATTCTGGAGGATTCTTCACCAAAGGAGTACAGTACGGATCTCTTGACAAAGGAGGTCTCTTCAAAGGCGGATTCAAGCCCACAGGCATAGGTTCATTGACAGGCCTAATCTTCTGCGCTACCTTCTTATACTTTGCCGCTCCACCTTCAACTTGAGGGATCTTCAGGAATTCTTCACCACCAGACCTGGAACAAAAACCAAGGGTTTCCCCATTTCTCACATGTGTGGCCAAGGTAATGTTTTTTAAAGGTGTAGAAGAAACCCTAGAGGTGCACAATTGGGAGAACTTACTTTTACACCCCAATCTCACCACTCCAAAATTTTCCGCAATTCCACATCTTCATCCACACTTCCAACTTCCAAATCTTCAAATCTTGATTCATCTTCTGAATCACATCTTCTAAAATTGTGCAGTTTATCCTCATGCTGGAGGCCCAAAAATTGATCTTGATGATCTTCTCTCTTCAAAATTTTCTGCAGTTTAACCTCATGCTGGAGGCCCAAAAATAGATCTTGACGATCTTCACAAAAATACTTTGCATCTTCTTTCTTCATTATCTTCAGATTTGTTTTTTGATTTTCATGAATTATCTTGAAATTTTTATCTTCTTTTCTTAAGTTTTCTTCTGACCTACAAAAATAACCAGGGGTTTCCCCAAGGCTCACAGGTGTGGCCCAGGTAATGTTTTTGAAAGTTGTAGAAGAAACCCTAGCGGTGCACAATAAGGAGGACTTACTTTTAGACCCCAATCTCACCGCCCCAAAACTTTTCCGCATATATTTCAATAAAGATATATAACCAATCTTCTTCTTTGAACTTGAATTAAAAATAATTAAAAATCTTGAGAGAGAAAAGAGACTTGATAAAAAACTTGATGAATACTTGCAGAGAAGAGAAACATTAAAAAGAGAAAGTTGAAAATCCACTTGGTATATCTCCAAGGGAGCTGACCTACAACAACCTGGGATTTCCTCATCTTGGGGAGAGGTTGCAGCACTAGAGTGATCAGCCCTCATTACTCTAAAAAAGACAGACTCTCAATAGAGCCTGAGCCGCACTCCAAAAAACCAGAGGCAGCACCCACTTCCTTCCTTCTCCTGCAGCAGTCCATGCACTGGCACATTGAAGATAAACCAGGCCTAGTCTCCCAACCATCCTCTCCAGGGGATGACAACCTCATGTGAAGCCTCCTTTTGTCTTCACCAGTCAACTCCACACTGATTCCCAAATCAAATTGATAACCAATTCTTGCCTGAAAATCCATCAAGAATGGCCCACCCAAAACTGCTTTTACATTACCTTTAGCAATGTAAAAATGAACCTTCCCTGAGGCTCCTCCAACATCTAACTTCACAAACTCTGAAGTTCCAACCAATTTAGTGACATGGCCACCAATCCCTTTCAAATTCCCACCAATACCAGTTTTGATGGGGAGGCCCATATGAGTTGCCTCAAACAAAGAAATCAGGTTTATCTGAGAGCCTGAATCCACCAATGCCCTTGCCTCCCTGCCATTCAGAGTGACATTGACATATCCCAGAGGAGCAGAAAAATGAGTTTCAAACCCCTCACCAAACTTTTCAGAAGAATCACAAATGTATTCCACCTCCCCAGAAGACACCCTTCTTCTGGTCAACAACTTTTTCTGTCTATCAGCCAACCCTGGACTGATAGCATACAATTCCCCATAAGATAGGGAAACCTGACCCTGATTCATCCTTTCCCAGACAGAGTCCATAACATTAACATGACCAGACACTACTGGCCTCTCAAAGTGAGCTCTTTGCTTCACCACCTTGGTCCTAGAAGATTCTTGAGGACCAGCACCACCAACAGATTTACCATTAACAGGAACCAAACCAGATCCCTCACCAGAACCTCTGACTCCAACAGGCTTTGGCAATGAAGCCAAAGGGACATCCTCCTCAGAGTCAGAATCCACCTCCATTGGCATTGGATCACCATTCAGATCCAATGCACCAAAACTAGGGGGTCCCATATCAGCCATACCCTTCTGCATCTTGTACAGCTCCTCTTTGCTGTACCTCTTCCTAGCTGCACTCAGCTTAGGATCCCCCTTTGAAGCATTTGGCTTTGGTTGGGCCTGAGAACTGCTCTTAGGCCTTCCCACCTTCCCTGCTTCCACATCATAAACACCAGCCAAGCATTCACCACTTGACTGTCCACCACAAGAATACAACTACAAACCACCAAAGGAAGTAGAAAAAGAGACCTTATTGACCTCCTTCCCCTTTCCCTTGACGTCCTCATCTACCTTAACAGATGACTTCCCCTGATCAGGAATCTCCTCAAACCTTGGCCTCCTTTGATTGAGACCACCCCTTCTCCTGACCAAATCCACAGGAGCCTGCCCCTCACTGGGCTTCACAAAAGAACTGTCAGGGAGCTTAAAAACCCTGCCATCAAACTCCACTTTTCCTTCAGACACATCTCTTTTCAATGCCCAGCAATCATTGGACCTGTGCCCCCTCCTACTGCAATAAGAGCGAACCCAAGGATCACTCCTACCAGCCCTCCTTTCAAAATCTCTAGGCTGAGAAGGTGCCTTATTAACCTTCTTGGACTCCTGAACAAAAATGTGCAGCTGCTTTGTAAGATAAGCCAACTGCTCCACCATTGGGTCCCTCTCCTGTTTGGGAACCTGCACCAAATTTTTCTCCTCCTTCTTCTCCCTAACTTCCTCTTCAGCCAAAGCCTCACTGACTTTGCTGACATATTTGGCACACCCCTCCTGATAGGTGTCCACAGCCAATAACTTCAAATGGGCCTCAACAGCCTCCTTCACCTTATCCAAGGCAGGCAACTTCTGATCCCCATTAGAAAGAGTTTTCATCAATTCCTTTCTTGACAACTCCTTCAACACATCCATCCTGACATCTCTAGCCAGGGCAGACCAAAAAACATCTTTGGAAGCATTTTCATGAGCCAGCTCCTCCACTTCCACCAAATATTCCACCACAGGATCAAACTGTAGCAGAAACTTCCTGTAACTATGTAAGTTACCAACACCACCATAAGATTGCCATTCACTGACAACCTTGTTCAGATCCACCATAGTGAACCTGACACCCCATCTATCCACCATTTCCCTACACAACAATTTCCAATCCCTCTTCTTGTAGCCAGACATGGCCACAATCTCCTTCTCCACTGACCTATCACCAATGAAGAAGATAATCTGCTTCACCATTTCCAGGTAGGAAGCACCATCCACTCCAGCAGCAGTTTCATACTTCTCTAGAAACCACTTGACATCCTCCCTATTAAACTTGGTACCATCCCAAGTTTTAATCCTCACACACTCCCTAACCATCACAGAAGGAGGACCATCCCCCCCACTGACAGTCACCACAGGAATAGAGGAACCAGAAGCCATTCCTCCAGTCCAAAACACCAAAAAGAGCCAACCAAAGAAAACAGAGATTCCAAAGAACTAGCAAGTTCTACCCCACGTTGGGTGCCAGAAAAGTAGACAATCCTATAGTACTAGCTATAGGCCTTGACCAAGGGAGTTGGAGAAAAACCAGAGAGAAAATCCCCTGTCCCTTTAGAAAAATAGAGTGAGATTTACTTGCTAAAGTAAGTTGGTTCCTGTTTTGCTAAAGCTCCTTTTCAACACACTTGACTGCTTGATGAGCATAGAAAGGAGTCACCAGATAGACTACCAGACCAAAGAACTGAAATGTAGAACAAAGTCCACACCAGAGACAGCAAAGATACTTGATGTAGGCTGCAAATCCACACCAGAGACAGCAATAATACTTGCTATAGCTTGCAAGACTATAACAGAGAAAACAGTTGCCAAAGTTAAGTTAAATAAAGAACTTACTTTCAACAAACACAGCCAATTGTGGCCAGAAAACAGTGAAAACTGAGTGAGGAACAATGATATCACCTCCGGATGGTTGTATGATGATTAAGGTTGCCCCAAACTTTCTTATTCACTATGTACACACAGACCACTAACTAAGAGCCCATGCGCACCCACCAATCTGGCGCCTGTACCCGCCAAATTGCATAAAAAACCCTCCTGGAGCGCTCCCCAACCTCCTAAAACAGAGGCGGGCAGGCCGTCCGACGTCGGAGATGCCGCCTGAAGCGGCCCGGCCTCCCTGAAGCCAGAAAACCAACAAAAACCACTAATCTACTTAGAAAAATTAGCTACAACTACTAAAACCTTTAAAACACGTAATTTCACTATAACAACATTGAGACATGAAATATAGAGAAAAATTAGCTCTATCAAATGGTACTAAGCACTTAACCCTAAGACTTAAGATTAGCCTGTAAAACATGAAAAACAAAATTAAACAGCAATCTTTTATAAATGAAAAATGAGGAAATGACCCCTTAAAACTCAGAATATGAAAAATGTCTACAAGACATAGAATATAGAGAAAAACCAGGGCTATCCAATGATAGTACCCACACACCCGCAGACCCAATATCCACGGAATAAAACCAGAAAAATACCCAATTCTTTAACAGATGTCAATTAAGACATGCACAAACCGCGCCAAATCACACAACAAAGGCCCCTGCCAATGTTGGAAGACCACAACGGGTTTTAGTAAATTGTTTCATATTTTTCTCTTGATAGTCATGTTTCATTTCTACTCTGTTATCTTTTGTTTTAGCTATTTATATTTTGTAATTATTGGTTGGTAGTGCTTCAGGGGTCCCTTGGTCTATAAAAGGGCCTTAGATAATCCCCTTTAAATAATCACTTATTACACTCATCTTTTATTACATATTTAAATATTATACAAAATTATTATTATTATTATTAGTGTTATAGTTCTAATATAAATTTTAATAAATTTCTACGGGTGCTTTTAGTCTAATAATAAATATAAGTGTGTCCGGGCATTGAAATTAAATCCTTACTTAAATAAATATTGTCATTTAATAACCCTTACTTTTGTGTCAGCTCTCAAGTAATTTGTTGTTGCTCCTCTTAAAATAATTTAAATCATTTTATTATTTTATTTCTTTTATTCTTTATAAAACTTTTCCTCCTCTTCTTCTTTCCCCTTTCATTCCTTCTTCTAGACAACTGGCCGACACATATACTGTAGTATACAGCTAAGTCATAAACACTTGCAGAATTTTTGACAAAAAAATAAAATTTTCGCCCACAAAAATTTATTTGCCTATTCAAAATGAAGTACCCCAGCCGTATTGTCAGCCAGGCTATACCAAGAGCCCAGTAAATTTTATTTCAATTTACTGGAACTTAAAGAGGGTGTAAAAATATGCCTATTGTGTATATAAATTAATATTATATTGCATAATGAAATGATATAATTATTTTATTAAATATATATTAAGTATTATATTAATTTTATTATTATATAAATTATTTATACATTTAAATTAAACTGATATATATTCTATAAATTATGGAGCATTTTTATGTATTTAATAAATATAAATTAATAATTAATTAATTATAAACATATATTATAAATTATAAGTGTTAGATTAACTTATAATGTAATTAAAATAATTAATTAAAATTATGTATTAAATGAAGCCATACATATCTTATTTAACAATAATATTGGGCGCTTTTTTGACCCTTAATTGTGTCAGTAAAATTATTAAATAAATTAAAAAACTTATTTTCTAAAATGGTATTAAAACTCTCACTTTTAATTATAAATATCATTAAATTAATTATTTGTTTCATTTAAACTAGTTATTTAATTAATTACATAGTTAAAACAATTAATTAAATTTGCTTGATACTGGATTAAATTGATTACATGGATTTTTTGCGTGAAAATAATTATATTTGTTTTAATTAAACCCTTTACATCTCACTGTAATATCTGTTTTGGGTTATTTTACTCACTTTTCTTATGTTTCAGACTTACTTAGTTACTAATTATTTTGATTAATTTTTTTTGGAACTTATGGTGGGAAAATTGGTTACTTACTCACAGGTTTAGTTTATTGTTTCATGTTTTTCTCTTAATCTCTATTTTTTAGTTATATTCCTTGATTTTCTTGTTTCACTTTATTACTACTTTGTAATTACTTATTTGTGGCGCTTCAGAGGATCCTTTGCCTATAAACGGCTTTGGATAATCCCCTGTAGCTGCATCACTTATTACACTCAACTTTTTAACATATTTTTAAAATATAACACATTAATTTTATTTTTATTAGTATTATAATTCTAATTTAAAGGTAAATAATTATTTTAAGGTTGCATTAACTCTATTAATAAATATAATTGTGAACCACGCACTGAGATAGAACTTATTAAAAGTATTATTATTATATTTAAATTGAACCTCCTGTTGTGTCTCTACTCAGGCAATTGTTGTTGCATTCTGTCAGCCAGGCTATTCCAGGAGTCCAGTAAATGATATGTAACTTATAAGACCTGAAAGAGGGAGTAAGAATTGTATTTAATGTATATAAATTAATATTTTATTGCATAATAAAATTATATAAGTATTTTATTACATATAAGTGTTATATTAATTTTATTGGTTATATAAATTTTTTATACATTTAAATTTAACATAATATATTATATTCTACAAATAATGGCCCATTTTTTATGTATTTAATAATTATAAATTTATATTTAATTAATTAAAAACATATATTATAATTATAAGTGTAAAATTTACTTATAATATAATTAAATTAATTATTTATATTTATATATTAAATATCATTTTCTATAGTATTAAACAATAAATAATGACGCTTCTTTTGACCCATAAGTGTGTCTGGAAAAAACAAGTAATTAATTTATACTAAATTGAGATTAATTACATATTTTGTTACGTAACAATATTCTTTGTTTCACTTAAAAATCCTTAAATCAGACTGTACAATCTGTTTTAAATTATTTTTCTCATAGTCCATATGTCCCAGGCTTGTTTAGTTATTTACTATTTTTACTTACTGATTTGGGAATTAATTGTGGGAAAATTGGATTCTTAATTGGGGTTTTTAATTATTTGTTTCATATTTTTCTCTACATTGTTATGTTTCACTTATTCTTTTAAATTCTTGTTTTATTCTATTATGTTTCTTGTATTTAAAAATATAGTAGCGCTTCAGAGGGCCCATTGCCTATAAAAAGGCCTTGGTTAATCCCCTGTAGCCACATCACTTACTACACACTCAACAATTTAAAGATAATTTTATTACGCTTATTATTATTTTTATTAGTATTAAATTCTAATTAAAAATTCTAAATAACAATTTAAAGGTTGCCTTAAGTCTGATAGTAATCATAGTGTTTTCCGTGCAGAACTCTTACTTAAATAATATTAATATTAATAAAACCAATTTTGTGTCACCTCTCAAATCACTCGTCGTTGCTCTCTCTCAAATAGATTATATAATTTCATTTGTTTTTATTTCTTTTATTTCTAAATCACTATTTCCTTCTTGTCCTCCTCTCTTTTCTTCCCTCTTTTCTTATCTCTTCTAGACGACTGACTGACAACTGGGGACCTTTCCAAACAATGACGACGATCGAGCCTGGCGACAAACGACAAACGCATGGACCACCTAGCAAAAACAAAAACTTTTTCCGTGACCGTGTTTCAAACTTGGGTTCGATTTCTTAGGTTTATATTATATTAATTCATATATTATTTTGAAGTGATTTTTTGATCACTATAGTAAGTTCACCTTTGCACCTCTCACTCATATTACTATATTTTTACTGCAATAACAGTGATTGTGGCTTAATTGCTGATTCACTGAGTGTAAGTGTTCAATTATTAAAAAAAAATTTTCCTAGTTGACCATTATAGAGTGTTAAATCCTCTTAGTCCTAGAAGAATTGACATTATTATTAATACAAATTGAATTATTAAATTAATTTTTTTTATTATGAATTATTGTTAATTTTGGTTGACTTAAAAGTACTTTGTGCTTAGTCCCAAATATATTGCCATATTTAATATTGGTAATTAATTGGTTGAATTAACTTGATTGTTTATTCTCAATTTAACCTTGCAATCCATTTTATTAATTAATTTTTTATAATTATTACTTTATATTAAAAAAAATTTTTTTTATATAATTTAATTAATACAATTTTTTATTTATTTTTGGAGCAATTATTAACTAACTTTTATTATTTTTTTTAAAAAAAGTTAATTAATCTTCCCACTATTATGTCCAACAATTTGGCTGAAAAAATGGATAACATGCAAGTGGATGAAATTGAAATTGACTATGATGCTGATACTGTGAGTTCTTCTAAAGTTGGACATAAAAAATCTTATGCTAACACAAAAAATTCACATAATTCAGGATGTGTAAATGACAGGAAATGTAAACAAACCAAACCCCCTTCCCCAAGCACAACAGAAGGAAGTAAAGCCTCTAGTACCTCAAGAAGGTCTTCCAAAAGGATTCAAAATAAAAAAGCTTCCTCTGCCACAACAAATCAGCAACCTTTCCAGTCATATAAAAGAGTTGAAGACAGAAAATATGATGTACAAAGCAAAAGTAGACACCTTGTGGGATCAGGTTCAAGAACTCAGGAACCAGAATCAGGCCCAGGCCCCTCCTCAGTTGCCTCCCAATCAGCCTCAGTTTCAGGCTCAACCTTCACAGCCACCCAGCTCAACCATCCAAAATCCAAATACTATGGAAGTAGAGAAATGGAAATGGGATTATCTAATGAGTCACTACCAACAGAATGTGCAACACCCTCCTCATCATCAGCCTGGCCCATCCAGAACACCCAATTTCCATCCACCTCCTCATCCCTACCAACAAGGCAGGAGAAAGAAGGCCCAAGCACAATCCCAAACCCAGTCTCAGGGGAAGTTTCCTCCTCTGCCATGGTAAGTAATTTGGTTGATAGTCACTTGGGTATGTTTTCAAATAAATCTTCTTCTGCAGGTAATATTATTGAACATGGTGAAAGAACAGTTAAACCTGTTAAAAGACAGCTTCCTGTAACTAGTAGCCCTATTGATGTAGTTAGCAAATTGTCATTTGATGAACCTTTACATTTAACTTCTACTTCTTTGATTAATCCTTCTCTTGCAATTAAAAATGATTCTGTTCCCCCTGAAATCTATACCTTAATTGAAAGAACTTCTGAGGAAATATTGAAAGATACCCTTGACTTTAATGTTGTGAAAGACAAACATTTGAGAGATGTGTTAATCCATGAAAATGATAGATTAAATAATTTACACTTGCAATGTAAAGTGAGTTCTTCTGTACAAGATACATCTTATTTAAAAATCAAAGAAACCTTGAATATTATTCTTAGTCAACAAAAACAAATAAGAAGTGACCATAGAGCTATCTCAGATAGAAATATCAGTCTACATAAGACCTTGAGTGAATTGAAACCCCTTATTGAAGAAAATTATTCATTCAAAAATGAAATAAAATCTCTGCAAAATGAGTTTAAAAAGCTAAGAAATGATTTCCATGCACTAAGTACCAAACACTCAGTTTCTGAGGACAGAAATGTTCTATCTCTTGCAAAAGTAAATGACCAGATGTCTGAAATTCCAAGGATAAGAAACTATGTGTCTGACCTGCAGGAAAAATTCTCAACCTTAACCATCAATAATGAATTAAATGAGAATGCTGTCAATAAGCTGCATAAAAATAAAGGAAAAAAACCTGAGCAAAGTTCATCCTTTCTTCCTCATATTTCAACCATTAAACAAACTGACAATGAGTCTGTAAAATCTTTTGCTACTAGCAAAAAATCTTGTGATGGTCATGCACCAGCTGTTTCTGTAAATAATGAAATTTCTGAACACCTGGCTAAACTTCAGGAATTATTAATAATGAATAATTCAAACCAAAAAGTGGACCATCCCAGTAGTCAGAAAAATTGGCCTAAGTTAGACCAATTTCCTACCTTTGATGGTGATTCTTCCTCTGATTGGCAACACTTTATCCAAAGAATTGATAATTTAAAGAGATCTTATAAACTACCTGATGGGGAAATTGTTTCTAAGCTAATTTCTTTATTTTCCAATGTAGCCTTGATGTGGTATGAATCTGTTCTTTTAGATAACAATCATTATACATGGAATGATTGGAAATCCTTGATTGAGAATCAGTTTGGTGGTTCAAAATTCAGGTTAGCTCAACAGAGACTGTATGAGAATACTAGATATGTATCCTCCTCTGTTGAAAAGCCCATTGTTTTTCTGATGAAAATAACAAAAATCCTTATAGAAATTGATCCAAAGATGGATTATGATATTTGGAGAGATAAAATCTTGTATAAATTACCAAATTCTCTTAGGGATTTGATTGTGGCTAGAACTGAGCATGTAAGGGAAAATTCTTCTTTCATGAATATCTGTAATGAGGTACTGCTCAACCATAGATATGAACCAAAAAATTACCTTGGTAAATCTTATAATGATCAGAATAAACCTTCTACAAAGCTCCCAGAAAAATCTGGTAAACCCTCTGCCCCAGTTGCACCTAAAAAATATGCAACAAATACTTGTTATAAATGTAACAAACCGTGGCAGAAGGGTCATGTTTGTGACAAGAAAATTCATCTTGTTGAACAAAATGAAGACACTGATGAAGTTGAACTTGATGTCAATAATTCTTACAGTGAATGTGAAAGTAATATCTCATATGAAAATGATTCTGTTAAAGATGTTTTAATGTTGGAACAAGATGTCCATTATTTGAATAATATATCTGAAGAATGTGTATTAGATTTATCTTCAGTAGAAAATGCTGAGATAATTAAAGATATTACTAACAATTCTATACCTATATCCCCTTTAAAGGCACCTGTTATCATTAATGGTAAGAATGTTGATGTAGTTCTTGATTCTGGTGCTGGAGGAAGTGTAGTGTCTGAAAAAGCTTTGGCTTCAGTGGATAAGGAATATTTGAGTAAATTATTACATATAACTTCTGAAAAATGGAGAGGGTATGGTTCTACCTTATTTCCTGTTGGCAAATACAAAACCTCTGTATTCTTCAAATATAATGGTGGTTTTGTCAGAGCTATTTGTGAGTTTGTTGTCATGAAAAATGATAATTTAAGCAATTGGTTTATTATGGGAAATGATATTTTAACCATGTTTGGTGTGAAACTGGACCCAGCAAATAATTGCTTTACCTTAGGAATGAATGGGAAAAGAAAATTCAAAATTTCCTCTCCTAGAACTTCTGGGCATTTGTTGAAATCTTGTAACTCACTGATCCAGTGTAAAGGTAGAACAACAACTGAAGTGGATGATTTATTACATGAAATAAATACTGCTTCTTTTGGTGATCAGTTGACTAGTGAACAAAAAGATTCTATTGTTGCCTCTATTACCTCTTTCCCTATGGCTTTTGCTCATGGTTCTCATGTCTTGGGAATTGTTCAGGAAGAGATGAAAATTACCTTATCCTGTAACTTGAGTGATATTCCTCCTAGTCTTAAGAAAAAACCATATCCTGCTTCTCCAACAAAAAGAAAGGATATTGAAGATAATATTGAAACATTATTAAAAATGAATATCATTGAGAAAGTGGATGTCACCCCCAAATATTGTGTAATCTCCCCAGTCTTGATTTCTTATGAAAAAGATAAAGCTAGATTATGTGGAGATTACAGAGCTTTAAACACTTATACTGTTGATGATATTTATCCTTTACCCAGAATTAATTCAATACATGCTACCTTGCAAGGTTCAAAATTTATTAGTTGTCTGGATGGTAATAAAGGTTATCATCAAGTTCCAGTTGAAAAAAATTCTCAAAAAATTTTGCTTATTGCTACTCATATGGGAATATATAAGTATGTTAGGATGCCATTTGGCCCTAAAAATGCTCCTTCAGTTTTCCAGAAAGTTATGGATAACACTTTCCATCAAGAAATTATTGAAGGTTGGCTCATGGTTTATATTGATGATATTATTGTTTTTTCTAAAACTTTTGATGAACATATGATTCACTTGAATAGAGTTTTCCAAAAAATGGATGAAATCAATATGACCTTATCTTTAAAAAAGTGTAAATTTGGTTTTCAATCTTTGAAAGTCCTTGGCCATGTTGTGTCAGGCTTACAAATTTGTGTAGACCATAACAAAGTTACTGCCATTCAAAATGTGAAAGCACCAACTTCTGTAAGAGAAATCCAAATTTTTTTGGGTATGTGTGGCTATTATAGACAATATATTAAAAATTATCAGGTCATAGCCTTGCCTCTTACAAAACTGACCAGAAAAGATGTTGCTTTTCTCTGGAATAATGACTGTCAAAAAGCTTTTGATACATTAAAAAGTTGCTTAATGACAGCCCCTATATTGGCTCTTCCAGATTTTAACAAGCCATTTGTCCTATATACAGATGCTAGCTTTATTGGTCTGGGTGCTGCCCTTCACCAGAAGAAAATTATTAATGATAAATCCTCAGAAGTTGTAATTTGTTATATTTCAAGAACCTTAAGAAATAGTGAATTGAAATATGGTGCCACTCAATTGGAGTGCTTAGCAGTTGTTTGGGCCCTTGAGAAATTTCATTACTATTTGGATGACCAAAAATTTGAGTTGGTAACTGACTGTAGTGCTGTGAAGTCCCTCTTAAACCTAAAGACACCTAACAAACATATGTTCAGGTGGCAACTTGCTGTTCAAGAATACAGAGATGGATGAAAATTATCCATAGAGCTGGAAATGTTCACTCCAATGTTGATATGCTCTCCAGATTGCCTCTGCCAAATAATGACTCAAATCCTGCTTATGTACCTGAAGATGATACTGTTCATATCCATGGTATATTTATAGTTGATATGGAAGAGGAGTTATTACAATTAATACTGGACTCATATGATAAGGATTCTGATTTAAATAAATTGGTTACTATCTTAAATGATCCTAAGAATGCTTCAATTCAAGCATTAATAAAAACTCTTCCTGCAAAGTATCAAAATGCTTTGAATAAAGGAAAGTTTTCTATTGAAGATGGTTATATATATTATAGAAGGAAGCTTACTAATGTAATTGTAATTCCTCCTTCTATGAAAGAAACTATCCTCAAACTTTGTCATGATGACATATTAGCTGGTCATTTTGATCTTGAAAAAACATTGATTAGAATCAAAAACACTGCATGGTGGGCTAATATGTCTGAAGACACAAAATTATATGTTGAATCTTGTGATTCCTGCCAAAAACCTAAAAGTTTAACAGGTAAGAGAGCAGGGTTATTACAACATATTGAAGCACCTAATGCTCCCTGGAAAATCATTAATATGGATTTTGTCACTGGTCTTCCTGTTGCAGGTAAAGACAACTTTAACTCTTGTTGGGTAATAGTAGATAGATTCACAAAAATGTGCAAATTTATTCCAACCCACAAAGATGTATCCACAAAAGAATTAGATTTCTTATGGTGGTCTTACATGTTTAATATTATTGGTTTTCCAAAAGCCATTATCTCTGATAGGGATCCAAAATTTACTTCTGAGTTTTGGACCTCTTTGATGGATATTTGTGGCTGTGAGTTAAAATTGTCTACAGCTCACCATTCTCAGACTGATGGTCTAGCTGAAATAATGATTCAAACTCTAGAAGATATGATTAGAAGGTATTGTGCCTTTGGTTTAGAATATAAAGACAATGACAGATTTACTCATGATTGGGTCACTCTATTGCCTGGTCTTGAATTTGCATATAATAGCAATGTTCATTCTGTCACTGAGAAAAAGCCTTTTGAGCTTTGGTTGGGTTATGTCCCAAACACTCCTGCTCAGATTCTCAATAATAAATTACCTAAGTTGGAACTACACCCTGGTGTAAAATCTTTTATGCAAATGCAACAGCTATGCAGAAAACATGCTCAGAGCTGTATTGATAAAGCATTTGAATATGAAAAGAAAAGATGGGATAAATCCCATAAAGAATACAAATTTAACAAGGGTGATGAAGTGTTTATCTCTACTGTCCATTTCAATTTACAAGGTAACCACAAATTAAAAGATCCTTTTGTAGGACCATTTGTTGTTAAAAGAATGGTTGGTGATAATGCAGTAGAAGTTGTATTGTATTCTCCATATGATAGGAAACATCCTGTTTTTCCCATTTCTTTGCTTAAGCCTTATACTTCCAACAGTGACTTATTTCCCAAAAGAAGGGGAAGACCTAAGAAAAACCCTCAGGAAGTCACAGAAACAGCAGAAATTGATAAAATTCTCAATGATAGAATTATCACTTCTGAAAGATGTACTGAATATTTATTGAGATATAAGAACAAATCATCTGAACATGATGCATGGATACCTGGCAAGGAGATTTCAAATCTGCCTACTCTGTTGAAAAAGTACAAAAAGAAAAAATCTTAGCATTTTTTTATTGTTTTTTTAGAGTGAGGGAGTGTCAGCCAGGCTATTCCAGGAGTCCAGTAAATGATATGTAACTTATAAGACCTGAAAGAGGGAGTAAGAATTGTATTTAATGTATATAAATTAATATTTTATTGCATAATAAAATTATATAAGTATTTTATTACATATAAGTGTTATATTAATTTTATTGGTTATACAAATTATTTATACATTTAAATTAAGCATAATATATTTTATATTCTACAAATAATGGCGCATTTTTTATGTATTTAATAATTATAAATTTATATTTAATTAATTAAAAACATATATTATAACTATAAGTGTAAAATTTACTTATAATATAATTAAATTAATTATTTATATTTATATATTAAATATCATTTTCTATAGTATTAAACAATAAATAATGACGCTTCTTTTGACCCATAAGTGTGTCTGGAAAAAACAAGTAATTAATTTATACTAAATTGAGATTAATTACATATTTTGTTGCGTAACAATATTCTTTGTTTCACTTAAAAATCCTTAAATCAGACTGTACAATCTGTTTTGAATTATTTTTCTCATAGTCCATATGTCCCAGGCATGTTTAGTTATTTACTATTTTTACTTACTGATTTGGGAATTAATTGTGGGAAAATTGGATTCTTAATTGGGGTTTTTAATTATTTGTTTCATATTTTTCTCTACATTGTTATGTTTCACTTATTCTTTTAAATTCTTGTTTTATTCTATTATTTTTCTTGTATTTACAAATATAGTAGCGCTTCAGAGGGCCCATTGCCTATAAAAAGGCCTTGGTTAATCCCCTGTAGCCACATCACTTACTACACACTCAACAATTTAAAGATAATTTTATTATGCTTATTATTATTTTTATTAGTATTAAATTCTAATTAAAAATTCTAAATAACAATTTAAAGGTTGCCTTAAGTCTGATAGTAATCATAGTGTTTGCCGCGCAGAACTCTTACTTAAATAATATTAATATTAATAAAACTAATTTTGTGTCACCTCTCAAATCACTCGTCGTTGCTTTCTCTCAAATAGATTAAATAATTTCATTTGTTTTTATTTCTTTTATTTCTAAATCACTATTTCCTTCTTGTCCTCCTCTCTTTTCTTCCCTCTTTTCTTATCTCTTCTAGACGACTGACTGACAAATTCCTTTATTTCTCCCTCTTATTTTAATTAAAATTTTAATTCTCATTTATTATTAATTACTATCCCTCACCTTATTCTAGTTCCCTTTTATTTCTTTCTTCTTCTTCTTCTTCTAGATGACCGGCTTACACATGGAGGCCTTTCCAAACAACAATGACAATATGCCACCTTCTGACGAACAACACTGCGCACGGACCACCCAAGCCAAATTAGAATTTTTGCCGCAACCGTGTTTCAAACTTGGGTTTTCCCTGTTAGGTTTAGATTAAATTAAATAGTGTATAATTTTGAAGTGATCTCTCGATCACTATAGTAAGTTAACCTTTGCACCTCTCACTTATATTATTAAATTTTTATTGAAATAACAGTGATTGTGGCCTAATTGCTGATTCACTGAGTGTAAGTGTCAGCCAGGCTGCTAGACTTACCCAGTAAAATAATTAATTATTTACTGGATGAAGCCATGCCTTATTATTTTAATTTTTTAATTATAAATTAGTTACATTAAAATTACCTATAATAAATTAACTAATTACAGAATGGTAAAATTAAATGAATAACTAAAATTAAATATAAAATTTCCCTTATATTTTTATTCTCTAACACCGTGCTCTTTGAAAGGTTGGAAGAAATAAAATTTTATGTTAATAAATACATTTTAAATTAAAATATAATTTTAATATTCAAATAAGAATAAATATATACAAAAAATTCTAATTTCTTATTTAGAATTGACTTCTACAGTAAAATTTAATCAAATTTATGTATTTCTGACATACTCTGTAAATACATCTTTAAATACATCTTTTTGATGCCTTCTTTTTAGAACAACTTTATTACTTAAAATACTCCTTCTGGAATATTCTTTTTTTCTCTCTCTCTCTTACTACTGTTTTTAGAATTTCATTTCCGTGCTTTGTCCCTCCTTTGCCTATATAAGGCCTCTCTTTTGGTTGTTTTTTATTCATTCATGACTTACTTATTTTATTACAACTATTTACAATCCCTTTATTACTATCTATTATTGCCTTATTTTTTACATTAAACGTAATAATAATCCAACTTTTTTACATCTTTATATTTAGTAAATAATCTATATAATAAGAAAATACGTACCCAAGTTTGAATCCCTTAAATCCCATTGTTACCGCCATTGGACCTTCCTGTAAAACCTTCTAGACTTGAAATACCCCTTGACAGTTGGGAACCTTTCCAAATCTTTGACGGCACATTGTTATCTTGAGGACCGTAGACCGTGGGACCATTGCCATTGAGGTATCTATAAGGATGAGTGGATGAAGAAAACAACAAACATCATATATCATGTGACTTATTTTTTGCTGCAAACGGGAATTGAACCGCACTCCAAAACTTAGGCTTATATACTAACTAATAGTTATATATTTCGTTGTAATTATTGATTACTATTTGTGGGTCACTTTGCACTCTTCATACTCTACATATTTCCTTTTACTTAGCACTCTGTAAGTGGCATTAACTTTCTCATTTTACAGGGGGAGGTTTCTGGTAAATTGAAGTTTATTTTTTTATTTTCCTAGTTGATAAAAATAGAGCAATCGTGTTCTTAGTCCTAGAAGTAATAAATTTTTTTTTTTTAGAAATTAATTATAATTTTCAGTTGACTTTGTCCTGATAAATTAAAAAATCTTTTTTTTGTTCCAGTTGACAAATTTTCCTGACAGTAAAATTTTACTAATTAATAAAAAATAAACTATATTAAATTATTTCAGTTGACATTGAGTCCTGGTAATTAAAAAATCTTTCAGTTTATTTAAATCCTGATAATTATCATAAGTTAATTTGTTAAATTAAAATTTATTTTTATTTCTTCAGTTGATTTCTTTTTCATCCTGGTTATAAGATTATTTTGAATTAATAAATAATTGATTATCATTTTCAGTTGATTTTTTGTCCTGAAGAATTTTATATTCTTTTATTATTATTTTTCTTTAAAAAGAAAAAATAAAACTAATTCATCTTATTGTTTCCTTCCCTCACTTCAGGTTAGATTTAAAACAATGACTGATCAAGGTTTTTCTGATGCACATGAAGATGAACTGGATCTGATTGATTATGATGAGGCTACTTCTGTGAGTTCTCCTTTAACTACAAAAATAGCTCAAATTAATAAATCATTGAATCAATCAGGATGTGGAAATGGAGGAAGTGGAGATTCTGGTAGAGACAAATTCCCAGGACCAAAAACCTTCAATAAACCCCCCAGAAGAGCTTCCCAAAGGCTTCAAGATAAAAAAGATGCCCTTAAACCATCAGGTAAAAAATCTCTCTACTCACATCAAGGGGATGATGACAGAAAACCTCATGCTGAGGTCAAGAATAGACTGTCTAGAAGACAAGGTAAGAAACATAGAGTCTTTTCTTCAAGAGAAGAAGAAACCTCCTCCTCCAAAAGCACTTCCACAACTGGTCCCCCAGCAACAAGAAAAGGTGGAAGTCTCAAAGTGGCAGTGGGATTGGCTGAACACCCAGTGGGATTATCTGCCCCAACAGCAACAGCACCAAGTACCTCAGGCAGGTCCTTCAAGAACAAATCAGTTCAATCCAACACCTCCTCATCCCTATCACGGAGGAAGAAGGAGAAAGAACAACCACATCCAAGTCTTGCCCAAGCCATGGTAAGCCCCTCTATTTAATCTCAAGTACCATTTCTTGTAACTGATTCAGTTCCTTCAGGTAATTCTGGAAGAGGATATGAAACTGTGAGACCTGTAGAGACTGAGAACAGTAGACAAATTGCTCAAATTTCAAATGTATCTAATCCTTTAGTTCTAATTTCCACTTCAATGATAAATCCTGATATGGCTATTATTGATGAAAAACTTGAGCCTGAGTTTTATGAGAATTTGGAAAGTTACTCTGTTTCCTTATTGAGAAACACTCCAGATGTAGCTAACATTAATGATGAATCTTTGAGGGATATTATTGCTAAATAAAATCATATAATGAAAAACATGCAATTGACTTAGAAATATAATATTTTGTTTACTGAACAGGGTTATCAAGCATTGAGGAGTGAGTTTCAGAGAGTTTCTGATGATTTGTTTCATTACAAAGCAACCCATGAAAAGAAAGTTGCTTTATGGCAAAATATCAAAAATGATTTGTCTAAACTGAAAGATACTGTATCTGCCTTTTGCCTGGAGCTAGAGGTAGATAAGATGAACCTGAAAATATTGAGTGATCATTATTCATCTTTTCAAAATAAAACCCAGTTATCTTTTGCAACAATCAATGAGAGTTTATCTAGTCTTCCAAGAGTGAAAACCAGACTAACAACCATTGAAGAAAAATTGAATTCATTTTTTAATGATCAAAAATATTCTGAAACTTCTTTGAAGTTTCATATGGTACAGGATTCTCCAAGTTTATCTGTTGCTAGTTCATCTAAAGTAAAATTAGATTCAGAAATGCCTGTTGATACCACTGAGTTTCCATCAAAAATTGATGATGCACCAGGATCTTCTACAGAAGTATTAAAAAATGAGATTACTGCACAATTGGAGAAGTTACAGCTTCTTCTTACTCAGAAACAAGCTAATATTAAGGAGGCTCTTCCAAATTAAAAGAATTGGCCAAACTTGACCAGTACTCAACATTTGATGGTGATTCTCCTTCTGATTGGCAGCAATTCATTTGCAGAATTGATAACATAAAAATTCTTACAAACTCCCAGATGAGGAAATTGTGTCTAAGTTAATTTCTTTGTTTACAAATGTAGCCCTAATGTGGTATGAATCTGTTCTACTGGATAGGAATGACTACCCATGGGAAGATTTGAAAAAATTGATTAAAGCACAATTTGGTGGCTCCAAGTTCAGAATGGCCCAACAAAGGCAGTATGAGGAAACTAGATATAGCTCTTCTACTGATAAACCTATTGAGTTCTTAATGAAACTTGTAAAAATCTTGAGGGAAATGGACCCAAATATGGAGTTTGAGTTATGGAAGGACAGGATCCTTTATAGATTACCAATGTCTTTGAGAGACTTGATAGTGGCCAGGACTGAGTTCTCCAGAGAACCTTCTTCCTTCATTAATACTTGTAATGAGATCCTTCTAAACAACAAGTATGATGCCAGAAGATTCATTCCTAGGACCCCTTTGGAGAAATCCTCCACTTACCAACAGAAACCTCTGGAAAAGTTTAATAAGCCTTCTGCCCCTGTTGCACCAAAAAATTGTGCAACAAACACTTGCTTCAAATGCAACAAGCCTTGGCAGAAAGGCCATGTTTGTGAAAAGAGGATAAATCTTGTTGAACAAACTGATGAGCAGGCTGATGACACAATAGAACTGGATGATACTTCAAGTGATTTTGCTGGCAATATTTCATATGAATCTCAACAAGAAATCTTGATTCTGCAAGAAGATATTCATTATTTAAATACTATTGATATTTATAATAATGATTTATCTACAGTTAAGGATGCTGAGATCATAAGGAAAATTGAGGATAGCTCAATTGTAATTGCCCCTCTCAAAGCACCAGTCTTGATCAATGGAACCAGCATGGAAGTTGTTCTGGATTCTGGAGCTGGAGGAAGTGTAGTATCTGAAAAAGCACTTGCTTCAGTGGATCAAGACTATAAATCAAAACTGATGCCTATCACTTCTGAAAATTGGAGATGTTATGGCTCTGTTTTGTCCCCCATTGGTAAATAAAAGGCCATAGTATTTTTTAAATATAACCATGGTTTTGCAAGAGCTATTTGTGATTTTGTTGTCATGAAAAATGATAATTTAAGCAGTTGGTTTATCATAGGAAATGACATTTTAACCAAATATGGCATAAAATTAGATCCTTCAAACCAATGCTTCACAATAGGGATAAATGGGAAGAGAAAATTTAAGTTTTCCTCCCCCAAAAAATTATTTAAACCAGAGTTGAACACATGTAATTCTGTGGTTCAATATAAAGAAAGATCTACAAAATAAATGCATGCCCTTATGTCTATAATTGACAATGCTTCTTTTGGGGAACAACTTTCTGGTGAGGATAAAGATTCCATCATTAACTTGATAAAGTCTTTTCCTATGGCCTTTGCTCATGGGTCACATGAACTGGGATTAGTTAAAGAAGAAATGAAACTCTCATTTTCTTTTCCATTAACTGATATACCACCTAGTTTAAAGAAGAAGTCTTACCCTGCTTCTCCCACAGAGAGAAAAGATATTGAAGACAATATCTCTACCCTTTTAAAAATGAATATTATTGAAAAGGTAGTTGAAACACCTAAATATTGTGTTATCTCACCTGTCCTAATTTCTTATGAGAAAGATAAATCCAGGTTATGTGGTGATTATAAAGCACTAAATACTTATACTGTTTATGATATCTATCCTTTGCCTAGAATTAGCTCTATACATGCTACCTTACAGGGTGCTAAATATATCAGCTGTTTGGATTGAAATAAGGGATATCACCAGGTACCTGTTGAGATAAATTCTCAGAATTTTCTGATGATTGCTACTCATATGGGCATTTATAAGTATATTAGTATGCCATTTGGCCCTAAAAATGCCCCTTCAGTTTTTCAAAAAGTCATGGATAACACATTCCATCAGGAGATAATTGAAGGATGGCTGATGGTTTATATTGATGATATCATTATATTCTCAAAAACATTTGAGGACCATCTCAACCACCTGTGTAAAGTGTTCCAAAAAATGGATGAGATAAATATGGCACTTGCTTTGAAGAAATGTAAATTTGGTTTCAATTCTTTAAAAGTTCTTGGTCATGTTGTTTCAGGCTTACAGATATGTGTTCACCAAAACAAAGTGGCAGCCATACAACAGGTGAAGGCTCCTGATACAGTTAGGGAGCTACATAGTTTTTTGGGAATGTGTGGATACTATAGACAGTATATTAAAAATTACCAAGTCATTGCTTTACCCCTTACCCAATTAACTTGAAAGGATGTTGCTTTTGTCTGGAATACTGAAAGACAAAGAGCTTTTGACACTATGACACACTGTTTGATGTCAGCACCTATTCTTGCTTTACCTGACTTTAATCAACCATTTGTTTTATATACTGATGCCAGTTTTATTAGTCTGGGTGCTGCCCTCCATCAAAAACAAGTGATTAATGATAAAGTATCAGAAGTAGTAATTTGTTATATTTCAAGAACCTAGAGAAATAGTGAATTGAAATATGGTGCCACTCAGCTTGAATGTTTAGCCGTAGTGTGGGCTCTAGAAAAGCTACATTATTACCTAGATGACCATAGATTTGAACTTTTCACTGACTGGAGTGCAGTTAAATCCTTTTTAAACTTGAAAACACCTAACAGACATATGTTCAGATGGCAGTTAGCTGTTCAAGAATACAGAGGGAGAATGACAATTATTCATAGGGCTGGTATTGTTCACTCAAATGTGGATATGTTATCAAGGTTACCTTTACCAAATGATGACTCTAATCCTGCTTATGATCCTGAGGATGAAATTATTCATATTCAGGGGATATATGTGGTTGATATGGAGGATGAGCTATTACAGCTTATTCTGGAATCATATGATAAGGACACTGACTTGAAAAAGTTATGCACCATATTAAATGATCCAAAGAATGCTTCAATACAAGCATTAATTAAAACCTTTCCACCAAAGTACCAAAAAGCTTTGGAAAAAGGAAAATTTTCAATTGATGAAGGATATCTATATTATAGAAGAAAGTTGAGTAATGTTATTGTTATTCCTCCTTCTATGAAAGAAATCATCTTGAAAATTTGTCATGATGACATATTAGCTGGATATTTTGATCTTGACAAAACAATGATCAGAATTAAGAACACTGCTTGGTGGGCTAATATGTCTGAGGACACAAAATTATATGTTGAATCCTGTGATTCATGCCAAAAATCAAAAAGATTAACTGGTAAAAGAGCAGGATTAATGCAACATATTGAACCTCCTGATGCTCCATGGCAAATAATAAACATGGATTTTGTAACAGGATTACCTATTGCTGGTAAAGACAGTTATAACTCTTGTTGGGTTATTGTGGAAAGATTCACAAAAATGTGTAAATTTATCCCTACCCACAAGGATGTTTCCACTAAAGAATTAGCTTTCTTATGGTGGTCTCATATGTTTAATACTGCTGGTTTTCCTAAAGCCATAATCTCTGACAGAGACCCTAAATTTACTTCTGAATTTTGGATGTCTCTGATGGATGTTTGTGGTTGTGATCTGAAACTTTCTACTGCCCATCACCCTCAGACTGATGGTTTAGCTGAAAGAATGATTCAGACTTTAGAGGACATGATAAGAAGATATTGTGCCTTTGGCCTTGAGTATAAAGATAATGACAGATTCACTCATGATTGGGTTACCTTACTTCCTGGGTTAGAATTTGCTTATAATAGCACTGTTCATTCTGTTACTCAAAGAAAGCCGTTTGAGCTCTGGCTTGGATATGTTCCTAATACTCCTGCCCAAATTCTCAATAACAAAATACCTAAATTGGATATACATCCTGGTGTAAAATCTTTTCTTCAAATGCAACAACTATGTAGAAATCATGCTCAAAAATGTATTGAAAAATCATTTGAATATGAGAAAAGAGATGGGACAAATCCCATAAATAATACACTTTTAAAAAGGGTGATGAAGTGTTGATTTCTACAGTCCACTTCAATTTACAAGGAAATAACAAATTAAAAGACCCATTTGTTGGTCCATTTGTTGTCAAAAGAATGATTGGAGACAATGCAGTTGAGGTTATTTTGTATTCTCCATATGACAGAAAACATCCTGTTTTTCCAATATCTCTTTTGAAATCTTACACATCCAATAGTGATTTATTTCCAAAGAGGAGGAGAAGACCAAAGAAGACCCCAAATGAAATCACTGAAACAGCAGAAATTGAAAAAATTCTGTATGACAGAATAGTCACTGCTGAAAAAGGTACAGAATACTTATTGAGATTCAAGAATAAATCATCTTAATATGATTCTTGGATACCTGGGAAGGAGATATCTAATCTTCCTACTCTACTAAAAAAGAATAAAAAGAAAAAATCATAGAATTTTTTTTATTGTTTTTTTAGAGTGAGGGAGTGTCAGCCAGGCTACTAGACTTACCTGGTAAAATAATTAATTATTTTACTAAGTTGAAGCCACGCCTTTTTAAAATACTTATTAATATTTAATTATTTAACATTTACTTATATATTACTTACAACCAACTAAGCTAATTATATTAAGTAGTATAAATAATTAATTTAAGTAAGTGTCCCATACATTTTTACTCCCTAATACCGCGCTCAATAGTACAGTTGATTGGGAATAAAAATTAATAATAAAATTATAATAAAAAAACCTTTAGATTATTATATTACTTCATTGAGAGATCTGGAATTCTGTGAAATTAATGTAATTAACTTAATTGTGATGTAATTAATTGTGACAGTCCAAGGAACTCATACTTTATTACTAATAAAATTGATGCCCTTGTTGGCATACCAATTAATTTATTCTTATGTCATATATATACACTCCTTTTAGTCATCTTTTTTCTCACATTCTTGCAGTAGATGGTGTAAATTCCGTGTTTTTATTTCCCTCATGTTTTGCCTTTAAAAGGCCCTCACTTTTGTGCTTTTCAGAACATTCTTTACTTATTTTTTACTTACTTACTTATTTTATTACAACTACATAAAAAACTATTTATTATCATTTTAGTATTTAAATTAAGCCATAATTCTAAACTTTTAAATAAAATAGTAATTATCCCTTTACCTCTTTAAACTATTTGAGTAAAAAATCTTTAAAAGATAAGAGAAATATGTACACATTTTGAATCCTTTGAAATCCACTGTTGCCGTCCTTGAAACTCCTTGAAAACTCTTCTAGACTTGAAGGACCACCCGACATTTTCACTCTTTTTTTCTCACTTTTTTTTTCACTTTTATTTTTTATTTTCTTTGTTTTTACTCTCTTTTTTCTTTCTTTCTTTCTTTTTTTTTTTAATAGGTTTTTTCACCAATTTTTTCACTTTTTGTTCACTTTTTTTTTCACTGTTTTTTTTTTTTTTTTACTTTTTTTTTTTACACCATTTTTTTTTTCATTGTTTTTTATGTTTTTTTATGTTTTTTATGTTTTTTATGTTTTTTTTTTTTTTTTTTTTTACTAATTTTATTACATTTTTATGTTCACTTTTTTTTCTTTCACCAATTTTTTTATTTTCTTGTTTTCAGTTTGTTTGTTTGTTTTTTCACTAATTTTATTCTATTTTTTCATCACTTTGTTTTTTCCTTTTTTTTTACTTTTTATTTTTTATTTTTTGTTTTATTTTTTTATTTTATTTTAATTTTTTGGGGGGAGGTGCTCACCCAGCTAGGATCAGCCTGACTGAGGATAAGATCAAAGTTGTTGCTGAATAACAGCAACCTTGGTTATTTGATAGGTGACATTGCAAATGAGGGAGGAGACGTAAGGATTTCATGGAGCATGATGGTAGAAATCTCGTTTTATTAGACATTTGCAAAGTCAACTTGCATGCTATTTTGAACAATTGTAGAGACACGCAAAATAACCCACTTTAGTGATGTTATGTACATAGTCATAAGTGTACTTAGCTACCATAATGAGAGAGTTGCGCGTCTGACTAACTCCGATTCTTCTCGGAGTTTGTTACTGACGCACAACTACAAGTGACACTAAGTGCATACCCCACAGCTTTGCACGTCGTGTGACATTATGTCCCATTATCTAATGGTAATTATAATGCATGATTGTTCATGCTCTTAGAAAAGATGGATCTGGCCACAATTCATGGTAGCTCCCTCTTCATGAGGGGTATGAGAATTTTGATATCCTTTATTATTCACAGAATATAAAACCAATTGCTCCCACTTTGACTAATAATAGCAAAACTGTATACAAATTTGCAAAGGAATCTGGATATCCAGGGTAGGACAGTGGCTATCAGTGGCCAAGAAAAAGCTAAAGTGATTCACCAAATGTTATAAGTAGACAACACTTTGTCATTTAGTAGATACAAACACTTTGGCATTTAGTAGATACAAATTTATCTTTCAGAATAGGAAGCAAGACAAACAGAATAGACTACATGAAACCAAATTTGACTCAAACTTAGGCAATACATATTTAACATTAGAAACATGTGTATGATACTCTTGTAACATTTAGGGGGTATGGTTTAGACACAAGTAAAATCTGTTTGATAAAAATTATTTCGCCACGACAGGGTAAGTAGCGCTAGACACTGGGAGCTAATTTCTGTCGAAACGCTGTTCAAGCAGAAGAGAGATCATGAGGAGTATTATCAGTTCCTTTTAATTTGCCAAAGGGACGTATTGAGAAGTTTTGTACTTTCAACTTACACGATTGATGCCTCCGAGAAGACTCTTGAGGATAAACTTGCCCGTTACCTTTCCTTGAAAAGCTATTGTGTCCTGTAAGTACAAAATCACCAAATCAATAAAGAGGAGAATATCTTCGCATTAAAAAAAATCCAAAGTGTTCACGTACAACAATATCTCTTTTGACTCCCGGCATATTTTTAAGATCGTCATCCAGCTCTTTCAATGCTTTCGTTGCTTCCCTTAATGGTTGACAAATTTAAATAACGAAAAAAATAATTGTTTTAATGAAGCTCATCACATTTCGAACTTGTAAAGAATTACGTTATGTTAAACTAGCAAACCCACCTGTCATTGCCAATTTGAATGAACTGGATTCCAACTTGTGTTAAAGGAAATCTGCCTTCGTGCAAACGTTCACAGATATTGGCTATAGCGTAAACCAAATTGTCTGGATCATCAGCGACTCCGTCAGTGATGACGATGAGATTCAACGGTTTTGGAAGTTGTGAGCCGGTTGCTTTTGCCGCTTCGAGGCGATCGAGGCTAAGGGGATTTGTAGAGGCAGACCAGATCAACACCAAACAAAATGAAATATGAGAAGAAAAATCATTCTAGACTTACTATGAACCCAAAAGCTCTTCGACTCTTACATCTGTTGGAGTGCTTGGGCCGACTGGCTGGACCCGGTGAAAAAGGTCATAGATCTGGGAAGGATCATTGGCATGGGTGACATGTTCATACGAGCTGTAGCCAAGAGAAAGGCAAAGATAAGCCCAAAGAAACAACTCCGGTGTTAATCAATAAAAGTTCCAGTGAATGAAGAGCACGATAGAGGGGTCAAGGGATCCCTTTTGCTTACTTGAGGAAAAAGACCTCGACACCATCTGTTGAACATCATCATCATATCGAATGAGGATCAGCACCAATCCTCATCATCAACAGCAAACATGAATAACGAAGTACACACCATGATCATACTTCACCGCACTCGCCACCAGATCACCCAGTGCACTCCCGGCCTCCGCCCATAGATTATTGTACGCCATCGAAGCGCTGTCATCAACCAAAAAGACGGTATCGTAGCGCCTCAGAATATCCAATGAATCCTCTCCGCGTGTGCTTCCAGCTGACGAGGTAGACCAGGGCCGCGGAGGTCTAGACGTGTTGGATTGGGAGTGGGACTGGGACATGGCATGATGGAGCATGGAGGCAGCACCGATGCCAACAATGAGTCCTCCAAGCCCTCTTTGATCGCTCTGATCTCGCTGGTTTGGAGCGCCGACTGTGTTAGAACGTCCCAAAGAGCCAGAAGTTGCCCAAGAATGAGAGCGGCTTGAGGGACGGCTGGAACTCTGCGAGTAAGGCGGTGGAGGTGGTTGATAGTTGTTGTACATGGGCTCACAAACGATATTGATGGAAGACTTGTAAAGAAACAAGTTTCAGAAGAAGCAACTGGGCCAAAATCAGTTTACACCGAGTATCTCAGCTGATCAGCATGCTCATTAAATCCCAAGTTACAAAACTTGTAAAAATGTTTATTTGCACCGCCTTCAGCTGCGGATTACGGGTCTTATTTTTGGTTTGCCTTTAGATCGACTAATCCTATTGATGGATTTCGGTACTGTCTTTAAGGATTACCGATCCTACACTGGGCTCTTAACTCCTTCATTCTACAATTGTAAGGATGACTTGATAATTATTATTTTCATTATGATAAATAAACCCGAATTGGACGAGGAAATACTAACATGTGTGCTCAATTATACATATATACAAGAGAATGAAGATTTTACTGATTGCAATAACTGTATTTTTCAACAATCTATTCCCGAACTCCTAAAAATTTAGAGAAGAAAAAGAAGGGGAAAACTAACAAAATTAAGGTCTGAATGTGCAGTGCCCTACAACATGTCAGAAACTGGTAGTTTTTCAATACTACTGTTTTAATATCCATCTGAGATACATTTGTCTTTTAACATTCAGGCGCAAAACCATGTTGCTGATCGATATGACACGTTAGAAATATAAAATAACTCCAATCGCCACAAAAAGACACCTGACACCTGCTAGCATGTGACAATCCCTCAATTCATTTTTGATTCAAGAATAACTTACAGCCGGATCCGAAAATACAGCTATACCAAGAAAGCTTGGTGCACTTTTGCAAAATCGTTGTTGCACGGTATCAGTCAACTGGACTCCAGAAAGAACCGGAGAAGAGGAGGTACCACTGCAACAGTATACCTACAATAATGACTAAGTACATAAGCTTTTCAAGTACATAACATCCCCCCCACTTAGTCATTAAAACCAATCCAACACTACCACTGTGATCCCCCATATCTTCACCAAGTATCCCCCCCCCAGCCACAATATCCATTAACAATCTTTTCATTTAGAACTATAAAAAAAATTAAATAGGAGGGAGATCAAGAGATAAAAGAAGAAGAAGGAAAAAAAAATTAAAGGAAAATTAAAATTAAAATTAAAATAATGAAAATGATGACTTTTATTATTATTATTATTTATTTTACCAAACACAAACATCCTTCCTTCTTAGCAAAGTGAGAGATGGGCCCAGTGCTTTAGTGAGAATATCAGCACGCATTTGAGAAGTATGGACCCATTCTAAAGTACCTTTTGTGAGGAAGAGTTGTTCATTTACAATGTAGAAAGATCTATCAACATGCCTTGTTCTTTTGTTTCCAGGATTATCCTTTGCATTTGCTATTGCACCTTTGTTGTCACAAAATATTTTTATTGGAGAAATGTCAGGAAAGATATCTTTGAGAAGATTTGAGATCCAGACATCCTCCTTCATACCCATTCCAAGTGAGACATATTCAGCTGTCATTGAGGAGTCACTAACTGTTAGTTGATGCTTAGAGGTCCAAACAATGGGGCAGGAATTAAGCAGAAGGAGATGAACTGACTGAGCTCTGGAAAATTCTTTATTATTCCAGTTTGCATCAGAGAAGGAAAATAGTTCAAGGGGAAGATCATGGTCAGGATGAATATGGAGTTGGAGTTTAGCAGTGTGTTGAACATATTGGAGCAGATGATTGAGTGCTGTCCAATGAGTACAGGTAGGTTTTGAAGAGAATCTAGCTAGAAAATTTACAGGGAAAGAAAGATCTGGCCTTGTTGCTACTGTAAAATAACTGAGAGCACCTAAGATAGAGAGATATTTAGTTGTATCAATAGCTTCATCTTTATCTTTGGCAGTTTCAATGACCATATTGGTGGGAAGGGGAGAATGGGTAGTGAGGCCACAAGAGTTGTGAGTTTTCAAAATCTTCTCAATGAGCTGAAAATTGTTAAGATCAAAACCTTCAGGAACCTCTTTAATTGCCACTCCCACAATGCAATCTACTTTGTCACTCCACCTCACCTTCAAACTACCATCCAAACCATCCTCCAATTCCTTCAGTAGAGCCTCACTACTACTGGTCACAATTCTGTCATCCACATGAATCCAAATTACACCCATAGAATCCTTTTTTCTGAGAATATAAAAAGACATATCATATTGACTTGCCTTATATCCCAGAGTATCCAACTTATTGGCTGTGTCGAGCCACCAGCATCTAGCAGCCTGCTTGGTGCCATAGAGAGCTTTCTTGAGGCATAAAGCACTTTCTTTATCCTTCAGTCTATAACCTTCAGGAGGATGTACCCAGATTGCTCCATCAATAGGACAGTGAAGGTAAGCTTCAGTGACATCAAAGGACTTTACTGGCCATTGGTGATAAGCTGAAAGGGTAAGAAGGATATGCTGGGATGCAAAAGTTGCAGTAGGAGCAAAAGTTTCAGTGAAATCAATCCCATACTGCTGAAGAAAACCTTTTACCACATAGCAAGCTTTATAGATAGGTGAGGCTGAAGAAGGATTTTTGATGGTGAAGACCAACTTGGAATTAGTGAGTTTGGCTCCAGGTGGAAGTTTCTCTTCATACCAGACATCCATATCTTTCATGTTTGACAGTTCCTTCTTACAAGCTTTTTCCCACTTATGGCAATCAGAGGAGAGCATGGCTTGCAAGTGAGTCCTGAGAATGCTTGAAGATTGAGACAAACCTTTTTTCATTGTATCAGAGACAGCCTTTTCTTGAGAGATAATAGTTTCTTCATCTTTGAAATCACCAAGTTCTATTTTGTTGAGGATGTGATCAAGGGAACCTTTAGAAGGTGGGGCTTGATGAGCAGCATCATGAACTGAGAGGTTGTCACCAGGGAATTTTTCCATTTCAGATTCAAAAAAAGTGTTTGTTTCTTCATGCAAAAAAATCCAACCAGCATTATTTAAAGAATAACCTACACATCTACAAATCAGAGCATGTTGATCAAGTTTCTTTATGGATGTGAACATAAGAAGTTTCTCCAAAAATTCAAAAATTAGAATAGTTGGGGTCACAGATATGCATTAGATACAAAGGAGTTTTGTCACCAGTTTTGAAATTAGGAAGATGCTTATAGACATGGGCTGCACATTTGTAAGCAAGTCCCCAGAACCATTCAGGAAGCTTACTAGCAAGAAGGATAGTATTAGCCATATCTCTAACAGTGCAATTGAAACATTCAGCCATTCTATTTTGCTCATGATAGTAGGGACATGTAAATTCATGAGCTGCTCCAATTTCAGCTAGAATTTGAGCCATCTGTTTACTATGCATTTCACTACCATCAGTTCTTAGAGCTTGAAGTTTCTTGCCAGTGACATTTTCCAACTTTTTATAAAAGGAAACAAGAGCTGAGGTAGCATCAGATTTAGATTTGAGCAAAAAGACTTCACCATATGAGGTTGAGCTTTCTCTAAACATAGCAGCCCAACTAGCACCATTTAATGTAGGATCCATAGGACCAACCAAATCACCAACAATATGACTCATTGAAGACTCTGACCACTTCTTGTGTGATACTGATGCTTTTCTGGTACTTTTAGCAATGGCACAATCTTCACAATTGATTGATCCAGATGGAATTGACAAAGGAAGACCAGAAACTAAAGATTGACTGATGACTTGTTAACAATTTTTTCACTTTCTTGACCTAGTTGCTAGTGCCATTCCATGAGGGAGCCTTTCATGGCAGGTGGACAATCAATAAATGCATTCTTTTTCATTGTTTGCAAAAAGGAGGGGAGCAAGAAAGAATTTGAAAAGGGAGAAGAAGATCCAGCCACACATTCACCACCTGAAGCTACATCAACAGTAATAAACTTGTTAGATTTTTCAACTTCACATCTTTCAATCAATTCTTCCACAGACACATCCTCAGATTCCTCCAGTTTTGAGTTGATCTAATCAACACACTTGTTGAGTTTCTCTATGTTTTCAGCTTCAATGTGGGATAAATGGATGTAGTTAAATTTGTCAAATAATTAGTGGTACAATTGATATGTTTTCCAATGTGAATATTGAGTTGGATTTCTGAAGTGAGCATATAATAAATGATGTTGAATGTCATAAATTCACCTTCTTGATCAGCTGGCATGCTTTTATTGGAAGCATAGCCAATGTTACCAACAATACTTTTAAATAATGCCAAGGTGCTTTTGTGCCAAACCTCCCAGTTTTCTAAGTCTTTGTTGAGATTAGGCATGTTCTCAGTTAGATCAAAAACTAATTTCATTTCTTCTAGACATTTCTTCATTAACAGCAGACTATTAACACATTGAGTAGAGCAGGTAGATTCATAGGAGGGAGCCAATGAGGCATTGTGTCAGCCAGGCTATTCCAGGAGTCCAGTAAATGATATATAAATTATAAAACCTTAAAGAGTGAGTAAGACTTGTATTTAATGAATATAACTTAATATTTTATTACATAATGAAATTATATAAGAATTTTATTATATACAAATGTTACATTAAATTCATTGGTTATATATATTTTTATATACAATTAAATTGAGCATAATATATTCTACAAATAATGGCGCATTTTTATGTATTTAATAATTATAAATTTATATTTAATTAATTAAAAAACATATATTATAATTACAAGTGTAAATTTGATTTATAATATATTTAAATTAATTACTTAAATTTATATATTAACTAATACCTCTCATATGATACTAAAAAATTATTAAGGACGCTTCTTTTGACCCTTAATTGTGTTAGAAAAAACAAATAAATTAATTTGGACTAAATTGAGATTAATTGCTTGTTTTGTTGCGTCAAATTATTTTTTGTTTCACTTAAAATGTCCTCTAATCAGGATGTACCATCTGTTGGGAATTATATTTCTCATAGTTCCTATGTTTCCACTCTTGTTTAGTTATTTACTATTGTCACTTACTGATTTGGGGATTAATGGCGGGGAAATTGGATTCTTAATTGGGCTTTTAATTATTTGTTTCATGTTTTTCTCTATATTGTTATGTTTCATTTACTCTTTTGATATATTTGTTTTATTCCATTCTAATCATTGTATTTACAAAGAGAGTAGCGCTTCAGAGGACCCATTGCCTATAAAAGGGCCTTGGATAATCCCCTGTAGCCTCATCACTTATTATACACTCAACAATTTAAATACAATTTTTATATTACGTTTATATTCTTTTTATTAGTAATAAAATTCTAATTAAAATTTTATATAACAATTTAAAGGTTGCTTTAAGTCTGATAGTAATTATTTTGGTTGCCGCGCAGAACTCTTACTTAAAAAATAATAATATTTATAAAACCAATTTGTTGTCTCTTCTCAGCTCACTCATCGTTGTTTTCTCTCAATAAATTAAATAATTTTATTAAATTTTATTTCTTTTATTACCCATACTCTTTTCCTCCTTCTCCTCCTCTCATTCCTTCTTCTATTTTTCTCCTTCTTCTAGACGACCGGCCGACAACTGGGGGCCTTTCCAAACGACGACGACGATCGAAGCCTGGCGACGAACGACAAAACGCACGGACCACCTAGCAAAACGAAACTTTTGCCGCGACTGTGTTTCGAACTTGGGTTCGACATCTTAGGTTTATATAATATTAATTTTTATATTATTTTGAAGTGATTTTTCGATCACTATAGTAAGTTCACCTTTGCGCCTCTCACTCATATTACTATATTTTTATTGCAATAACAGTGATTGTGGCTTAATTGCTGATTCACTGAGTGTAAGTGTTCAATTTTTAAAAAAATTTTTTTCCTAGTTGACCATTATAGAGTGTTAAATCCTCTTAGTCCTAGAAAAATTGACATTATTATTAATAGAAATTGAATTATTAATTTAATTTTTTTTTATTATTAATTATTGTTAATTTTGGTTGACTTAAAAGTACATTGTGCTTAGTCCCAATATATTGCCATATTTAATATTGGTAATTAATTGGTTGAATTAACTAACTTGTTATTCCCAATTTAAACTTGCAATCCATTTTTTTTTAAAAAAAAAAATTAATTTTTTAATTATTACTTTATATTGAAAGTTATTTTTTCTATAATTTAATTAATTAAAAAATTTTTTTTATATTATTTGGAGCAATTATTGACTAACTTTGATTATTTTTTTTATAAAGTACAAAGTAAAATATTAATCTTCCCACTAGTATGTCCAACAATTTGACAGAAAAAATGGATAACATGCAAGTGGATGAAATAGAAATTGACTATGATGCTGACACTGTAAGTTCTTCTAAAGTTGGTCATAAAAAATCTTATGTTAACACAAAGAATTCACATACTGCAGGATGTGGAAATGACAGGAAATGCAAACAAACCAAACCCCCTTCCCCCAGTACCACAGAAGGAAGTAAAGCCTCTAGTGCCTCAAGAAGGTCTTCCAAAAGGCTTCAAAATAAAAAAGCTTCCTCTGCCACAACAAATCAGCAACCTATCCAGTCATATAAAAGAGTTGAAGACAGAAAATATGACGTACAAAGCAAAGGTAGACACATTGTGGGATCAGGTCCAAGAACTCAGGAACCAGATTCAGGCCCAGGCCCCTCCTCAATTGCCTCCCAATCAGCTTCAATTTCAGGCTCAACCTTCACAGCCACCCAGCTCAACCATCCAAAATCCAAATACTATGGAAGTAGAGCAATGGAAATGGGATTATCTAATGAGTCACTACCAACAGAATGTGCAACACCCTCCCCATCATCAGCCTGGCCCATCCAGAACACCCAATTTCCATCCACCTCCTCATCCCTACCAACAAAGCAGGAGAAAGAAGGCCCAAGCACAATCCCAAACCCAGTCCCAGGGGAAGTTTCCTCCTCTGCCATGGTAAGTAATTTGGTTGATAGTCACTTGGGTATGTTTTCTAATAAATCTTCTTCTGCAGGTAATATTATTGAACATGGTGAAAGAACAGTTAAACCTGTTAAAAGACAGCTTCCTGTAACTAGTAGCCCTATTGATGTAATTAGCAAATTGTCATTTGATGAACCTTTACATTTAACTTCTACATCTTTAATTAATCCTTCTCTTGCAATTAAAAATGATTCTGTTCCCCCTGAAATCTATAACTTAATTGAAAAAACTTCTGAGGAAATATTGAAAGATACCCTTGATTTTAATATTGTGAAAGACAAACATGTGAGAGATGTGTTAATCCATGAAAATGATAGATTAAATAATTTACACTTGCAATGTAAAGTGAGTTCTTCTGTACAAGATACAGCTTATTTAAAAATCAAAGAAACCTTGAATATTGTTCTTAGTCAACAAAAACAAATAAGAAGTGACCATAGAGCTATCTCAGATAGAAATATCAGTCTGCATAAGACATTGAGTGAATTGAAACCCCTTATTGAGGAAAATTATTCATTCAAAAATGAAATAAAATCTCTACAAAATGAGTTGAAGAAACTAAAAAATGACTTCCATGCACTAAGTACCAAACACTCAGTTTCTGAGGACAGAAATGTTCTATCTCTTGCAAAAGTGAATGACCAGATGTCTGAAATTCCAAGAATAAGAAACTATGTGTCTGACCTACAGGAAAAGTTCTCAACCTTAACCATCAATAATGAATTAAATGAGATTTCTGCCAGTAAGCTGCATAAAAATAAAGGGAAAAAACCTGAACAAAGTTCATCCTTTCTTCCTCATATTTCAACCATTAAACAAACTGACAATGAGTCTGTAAAATCTTTTGCTACTAGCAAAAAATCTTGTGATGGTCATGCACCAGCTGTTTCTGTAAATAATGAAATTTCTGAACACCTGGCTAAACTTCAGGAATTATTACTAATAAATAATTCAAACCAAAAAGTGGACCATCCCAGTAGTCAGAAAAATTGGCCTAAGTTAGACCAATATCCTACCTTTGATGGTGATTCTTCCTCTGATTGGCAACACTTTATCCAAAGAATTGATAATTTAAAGAGATCTTATAAACTACCTGATGAGGAAATTGTTTCTAAGCTAATTTCTTTATTTTCCAATGTAGACTTGATGTGGTATGAATCTGTCCTCTTAGATAACAATCATTATACATGGAATGATTGGAAATCCTTGATTGAGAATCAGTTTGGTGGTTCAAAATTCAGGTTAGCTCAGCAAAGACTGTATGAGAATACTAGATATGTATCCTCCTCTGTTGAAAAGCCCATTGTTTTTCTGATGAAAATAACTAAAATCCTTAGAGCAATTGATCCAAAGATGGATTATGATATTTGGAGAGATAAAATCTTGTATAAATTACCAAATTCTCTTAGGGATTTGATTGTTGCTAGAACTGAGCATGTAAGGGAAAATTCTTCTTTCATTAATATCTGTAATGAAGTACTACTCAACCATAGATATGAACCAAAGAATTACCTTAGTAAATCTTATAGTGATCAGAATAAACCTTCTATAAAGCTCCCAGAAAAATCTGGTAAACCCTCTGCCCCAGTTGCACCTAAAAAATATGCAACAAATACTTGTTATAAATGTAACAAACCGTGGCAGAAGGGTCATGTTTGTGACAAGAAAATTCATCTTGTTGAACAAAATGAAGACACTGATGAAATTGAACTTGATGTCAATAATTCTTCCAGTGACTGTGAAAGTAATATCTCCTATGACAATGAATCTGTTAAAGATGTTTTAATGTTAGAACATGATGTCCATTATTTAAATAATATATCTGAAGATTGTGTATTGAATTTATCTTCAGTAGAAAATGCTGAAATAATTAAAGATATTACTAACAATTCTATTCCTATATCCCCTTTAAAGGCACCTGTTATCATTAATGGTAAAAATGTTGATGTAGTTCTTGATTCTGGTGCTGGAGGAAGTGTAGTATCTGAAAAAGCTTTGGCTTCAGTGGATAAGGAATATTTGAGTAAATTATTGCCTATAACTTCTGAAAAATGGAGAGGGTATGGTTCTACCTTATTTCCTATTGGCAAATACAAAACCTCTGTATTCTTCAAATATAATGGTGGTTTTGTCAGAGCTATTTGTGAATTTGTTGTCATGAAAAATGATAATTTGAGCAATTGGTTTATTATGGGAAATGATATTTTAACCATGTTTGGTGTGAAACTGGACCCAACAAATAATTGCTTTACCTTAGGAATGAATGGGAAAAGAAAATTCAAAATTTCTTCTCCTAAACCTTCTGGGCATTTGTTGAAATCTTGTAACTCACTGACCCAATGTAAAGGTAGAACAACAACTGAAATGGATGATTTATTACATGAAATAAATACCGCTTCTTTTGGTGATCATTTGACTAATGAACAAAAGGATTCTATTGTTGCCTCTATTACCTCTTTCCCTATGGCTTTTGCTCATGGTTCTCATGTCTTGGGAATTGTTCAGGAAGAGATGAAAATTACCTTATCCTGTAATTTGAGTGATATTCCTCCTTCCCTTAAGAAAAAACCATATCCTGCTTCTCCATCAAAAAGAAAAGATATTGAAGATAATATTGAAACATTATTGAAAATGAATATCATTGAGAAAGTGGATGTCACCCCCAAATATTGTGTCATCTCCCCAGTCTTAATTTCTTATGAAAAAGATAAAGCTAGATTATGTGGAGATTACAGAGCTTTAAATACTTATACTGTTGATGATATTTATCCTTTACCCAGAATTAATTCAATACATGCTACCTTGCAAGGTGCAAAATTTATTAGTTGTCTGGATGGTAATAAAGGTTATCATCAAGTTCCAGTTGAAAAAAATTCTCAAAATTTTTTGCTTATTGCTACTCATATGGGAATATATAAGTATGTTAGGATGCCATTTGGCCCTAAAAATGCTCCTTCAGTTTTCCAGAAGGTCATGGATAACACTTTCCATCAAGAAATTATTGAGGGTTGGCTCATGGTTTATATTGATGATATTATTGTTTTTTCTAAAACTTTTGATGAACATATGATCCACTTAAATAGAGTTTTCCAAAAAATGGATGAAATCAATATGACCTTATCTTTAAAAAAGTGTAAATTTGGTTTTCAATCTTTGAAAGTCCTTGGCCATGTTGTGTCAGGCTTACAAATTTGTGTAGACCATAATAAAGTTGCTGCCATTCAAAATGTTAAAGCACCAACTTCTGTAAGAGAAATCCAAAGTTTTTTGGGTATGTGTGGCTATTATAGACAATATATTAAAAATTATCAGGTCATAGCCTTGCCTCTTACAAAACTAACCAGAAAAGATGTTGCTTTTCTCTGGAATGATGACTGTCAGAAAGCTTTTAATACATTGAAAAATTGCTTAATGACAGCCCCTATACTGGCTCTCCCAGATTTTAACAAGCCATTTGTACTTTATACAGATGCTAGCTTTATTGGTCTGGGTGCTGCCCTTCACCAAAAGCAAATTATTAATGATAAATCCTCAGAGGTTGTAATTTGTTATATTTCAAGAACCTTAAGAAATAGTGAATTGAAATATGGTGCAACTCAATTGGAGTGCTTAGCAGTTGTTTGGGCTCTTGAGAAACTTCATTACTACTTGGATGACCAAAAATTTGAGTTGGTAACTGACTGTAGTGCTGTGAAATCTCTCTTAAACCTCAAAACACCTAACAGACATATGTTCAGGTGGCAACTTGCTGTTCAGGAATACAGAGGAAGGATGACTATTATCCACAGAGCTGGAAATGTTCACTCTAATGTTGATATGCTCTCCAGATTGCCTCTGCCAAATAATGACTCCAATCCTGCTTATGTACCTGAGGATGACACTGTTCATATACATGGTATATTTATAGTTGATATGGAAGAAGAGTTATTACAGTTAATACTGGATTCATATGATAAAGATTCTGACTTAAATAAATTAGTTACTATTTTGAATGATCCTAAGAATGCTTCAATTCAAGCATTAATAAAAACTCTTCCTGCAAAATACCAAAATGCTTTAAATAAAGGAAAGTTTTCTATTGAAGATGGTTATATTTATTATAGAAGGAAGCTTACCAATGTAATTGTTATTCCTCCTTCAATGAAAGAAACTATCCTCAAACTTTGTCATGATGACATATTAGCTGGTCATTTTGATCTTGAAAAAACATTGATTAGAATCAAAAACACTGCATGGTGGGCTAATATGTCTGAAGACACAAAATTATATGTTGAATCTTGTGATTCCTGCCAAAAATCTAAAAGGTTAACAGGTAAGAGAGCAGGGTTATTACAACATATTGAAGCACCTAGTGCTCCCTGGCAAATCATTAATATGGATTTTGTCACTGGTCTTCCTGTTGCAGGTAAAGACAGCTTTAACTCTTGTTGGGTAATAGTTGATAGATTCACAAAAATGTGCAAATTTATTCCAACCCACAAAGATGTATCCACCAAGGAATTAGCTTTCTTATGGTGGTCTTACATGTTTAATATTATTGGTTTTCCAAAAGCCATTATCTCTGATAGAGATCCAAAATTCACTTCTGAGTTTTGGACCTCTTTGATGGATATTTGTGGCTGTGAGTTAAAATTGTCTACAGCTCATCATCCTCAGACTGATGGTCTAGCTGAAAGAATGATTCAAACTCTGGAAGATATGATTAGAAGGTATTGTGCCTTTGGTTTAGAATATAAAGATAATGACAGATTTACTCATGATTGGGTCACTCTTTTGCCTGGTCTTGAATTTGCATATAATAGCACTGTTCATTCTGTCACTGAGAAAAAGCCTTTTGAGCTTTGGTTAGGTTATGTCCCAAACACTCCTGCTCAAATTCTCAATAATAAATTACCTAAGTTGGAACTACACCCTGGTGTAAAATCTTTTATGCAAATGCAACAGCTATGCAGAAAACATGCTCAGAGTTGTATTGATAAAGCATTTGAATATGAAAAGAAAAGATGGGATAAATCCCATAAAGAATACACATTTAACAAGGGTGATGAAGTGTTGATCTCTACTGTCCATTTCAATTTACAAGGTAACCACAAATTAAAAGATCCTTTTGTAGGACCATTTGTTGTTAAAAGAATGGTTGGTGATAATGCAGTAGAAGTTGTATTGTATTCTCCATATGATAGGAAACATCCTGTCTTTCCCATTTCGTTGCTTAAAACTTATACTTCCAACAGTGACTTATTTCCAAAAAGAAGAGGAAGACCTAAGAAGAACCCTCAGGAAGTCACAGAAACAGCAGAAATTGATAAAATTCTCAATGATAGAATTATCACTTCTGAAAGAGGTACTGAATATTTATTGAGATATAAGAACAAATCATCTGAACATGATGCATGGATACCTGGCAAAGAAATTTCAAATCTGCCTGCTCTGTTGAAAAAATACAAAAAGAAAAAATCTTAGCATTTTTTTTTATTGTTTTTTTTAGAGTGAGGGAGTGTCAGCCAGGCTATTCCAGGAGTCCAGTAAATGATATATAAATTATAAAACCTTAAAGAGTGAGTAAGACTTGTATTTAATGAATATAACTTAATATTTTATTACATAATGAAATTATATAAGAATTTTATTATATACAAATGTTACATTAAATTCATTGGTTATATATATTTTTATATACAATTAAATTGAGCATAATATATTCTACAAATAATGGCGCATTTTTATGTATTTAATAATTATAAATTTATATTTAATTAATTAAAAAACATATATTATAATTACAAGTGTAAATTTGATTTATAATATATTTAAATTAATTACTTAAATTTATATATTAACTAATACCTCTCATATGATACTAAACAATTATTAAGGACGCTTCTTTTGACCCTTAATTGTGTTAGAAAAAACAAATAAATTAATTTGGACTAAATTGAGATTAATTGCTTGTTTTGTTGCGTCAAATTATTTTTTGTTTCACTTAAAATGTCCTCTAATCAGGATGTACCATCTGTTGGGAATTATATTTCTCATAGTTCCTATGTTTCCACTCTTGTTTAGTTATTTACTATTGTCACTTACTGATTTGGGGATTAATGGCGGGGAAATTGGATTCTTAATTGGGCTTTTAATTATTTGTTTCATGTTTTTCTCTATATTGTTATGTTTCATTTACTCTTTTGATATATTTGTTTTATTCCATTCTAATCATTGTATTTACAAAGAGAGTAGCGCTTCAGAGGACCCATTGCCTATAAAAGGGCCTTGGATAATCCCCTGTAGCCTCATCACTTATTATACACTCAACAATTTAAATACAATTTTTATATTACGTTTATATTCTTTTTATTAGTAATAAAATTCTAATTAAAATTTTATATAACAATTTAAAGGTTGCTTTAAGTCTGATAGTAATTATTTTGGTTGCCGCGCAGAACTCTTACTTAAAAAATAATAATATTTATAAAACCAATTTGTTGTCTCTTCTCAGCTCACTCATCGTTGTTTTCTCTCAATAAATTAAATAATTTTATTAAATTTTATTTCTTTTATTACCCATACTCTTTTCCTCCTTCTCCTCCTCTCATTCCTTCTTCTATTTTTCTCCTTCTTCTAGACGACCGGCCGACACATTGGATGATGAAGACAATAGCATGATGTTGCAATGATGAGTATAAGACAGGAGAGTGGAACAGGGGAATTTCAAGACAGAGGGAGGTATTCTAAGACAAGGAGAGAGGGTTTGAGGGAGATAGACAGGTTACAAGGGAAGAGAGGGATTTCTGAGAAAGGGAGAGAAATTCCAAGAGAGAGGGTGGGTTTATGAGGAGGTATTTAGATTTAACCAGCACTAAAGGTAGTTACTTCTTTTGAGAAAGAACTTGAGGTCTTTCTTTTACTCTTGCTGCTAGTTTGGATAATGAATTGGAGTCTAAAGAAAACTGATATTTTATTTACCAGCACAAACAGCCCATAACCTGTTGCATGGTATCAGCCAACTGGACTCCGGAAAGAGCGGGAGAGCAGGAGGTACCACTGAAACAGTATATCTACAATAATGACTAAGTACATAACATGAATCTGTCAAATGTGAAAATCCTTGGCTGTCAGCTCAGCTTAGTACCCTAGTTCACCCCAACCACCCAATTCCTCCTCCCCATCACCCAATCTACCTGATTTCTCCACATCATCCACCTGTTTACACACATTCTCCACCTGATTTCTCCTCCCCATCCACTGATTCCTCCATGTTTTTGGGTAAGTAGTTTATCCTTCTTTTTTTCACATTTTATTTATTTATTTTTCTTCCTTACCCTCTCCCCATCCCCATCCACCCAATCCACCTTATTCCTTGATGTCCTCCACCCAATTTCTCCTCCCCATACACTGATTTCTCCACTTCATCCACTTGATTCATCCTGATTTTTATCCTGATTTTTTGGTGAGTTGTTTGTACTTTTTTTTCTTCTCATTTTCTTTTGTTTATGATTTTTTATGATTTTTTTTGGTTCTTTTTGTTTGCTTGCTCTAGTTACACAGATGGTTTTTTTAAAGTATGATGCATTAATGAAGGTCAAATTAGTAGTGGATGCAATCAATGGTTAATCACTAGATGATATAAATGAAAAAATGGGACTGAAGTTCACTGAAATTCTCTGCACTATTGGATGTACCTTTATTACAGTAAAAAAGCAGTTGTGGCCAATCCAGAAACATACTTTCAATTAGGACATCCACTTATATTGGATGAAGAACAAAGAGAATTTATTATAAAAAATTTAGAAGAAGATAAAACACTATATCAATCTGAATTTAAACAGGGACTGTTTGAAAAACATGATATTACCATTTCTCAGCAAAAAATTCACAATGAGCTTATATTGAATCTAGAAATGAGCAAGAAATGTATATGCAAGGTTCATCCATAGCAAGATAAGGAAAAAAGGATCAGGTATATTTGTGAAATATGCAAGTATGATCATTCTTGGTTAGTTTTCACAGGTTATTCTTTATATTTTTTCTTTTATATATTTGTTTATTATTGATCAGGTCTTACCTCACACAGATAAATTGGAAATATCATCAGATGGAGTTGGCCATGAAAAATGTTGGGCACCAGTTGGAAAGTGCACAAAAAGGATCCTAAGTAATAGAGCTACACATAGGTTAAAAATTATACAAGCATTTTCAATGTTGTTCTTAGTTGCAACATACATTCAAGAAGAAATGGTGTGTAGGACTAATTTTGAGTTCTACCTTGAAAATATTCAGGTACATTTTTGTTTTTTTTCTTTTATTAATTTTTATTTTGTTTATATAGTTCTTTCTTCATAGCTACCTATGATGTGTCCTTTTCCAGGGCCCAACAGTATACTTGTTATGGATAATGCAGCATTTCAGCATGAAAGTTGCATATCTGAGTTGGTTGAGAATTATGGCTGCAATTTTATTTACCTTCCCACATGTTTGCCTGATTTCAACCTGATCAAGAAGACTTTTAGTGTTTTGAAAAGTAACTTGTGTCACTATGGTCAATTAAGTGGGGGACCTGAAGATGGACCTATAATAGACCTCTTTGTTCATTATTTATTCACTAAAAATATAATGGCCAAGTTATTCATAGAAAGTGGCTAAATTTCCTAGATAATGTATCTAGGTTGTGCACATTGGATGTTAAATGTTAAATTAAAATTATATATTTCATCGTTAAATTAAACTGATCCATTTGTGTTTATTCTTTGACCAAAAAATTGTATCATTACATTAATTGAAATTTCATAAAATATCCTAGCTATGTGAGCTTTCAAAGTTTCCCACTTGTTTCCCCTTATTATTTTTAGTGCAAAGATAGTGAGTTTAACTTTTAGCTGTACAAAGCAAAGCACGAGCACTGGCATCTACTACTCCAGCTTCTACTAACTCTGAATGAGTATAATATTGAAAGAAACTCCAGTGCATGAGTCCCAACTTCTCAAGACCGTTTTCTACCTTTGGATCATCCTTTTCAACCTCTGCTGTGAACAATAAGTACAAAAATTATGTCATATCATAAAAAATATCATTTTCTGAAGAAGGGGTGCCAGGTGTTGGCTGAACAGAAGAATTTACTGAAGTATGAACCAAATGATTGACTGATGGGAGAGTAACTGTATTAGAATTAGTATTAGTTGTATTGTTTCTAGTAATTTTTTTGCACTTAAAACTTGGAGTGTAGGGTGGCATTACATATGTAATTTCCCAAGGATTAGCTTTCTAATAATATAGTAAAGACAATTTTTTAATTTTTTAATTTAGCACTAATAATAAAAACTCACCATAGTTTTAGCCCAAAGCACCATTTGGGCAAATGTATGATTCATGTAATTCTCTGGATTTTTAGGATTAATTACATAGTATCCCTCTTCTTCACAAGTTATTTCTTTCCTAGAAGGATATATTTCAACAAGTAACTGGACTTTTTCCCAGTGTGAGACTTGATTACACATTGTAGGTGAAATATCTTCAGATTGGCCGGCATATTTTTCAAGATGGTTGTAAGCAGAGCGTCTCTAGATAGGCAGAATTATGAATCTGTACAAGTAAAGACTTAAAAATAAATAATACTAAGCTTCAATTCATGGTGAGGATCCTTGTGATCCAATATAATATACAAATTTTGATGAGAAGGCAATTTTTGGGCTTGATCTAAAAATTTCTTGAACATTTCTGTCTCTAACAGATTCTTGTGAGATGGCACAAACACTTTATCATGCATAATCAAAAAGTAAAAATTAACATTTCCATCAGAAACTTCTTTCTTTACAAAGTTTTCCATCAACTGATTTTCTTCTTTGCTGATAGTTTCTATGGCCTTTATCTTAAATAATTTGATTCCAAGATTACAAAACAACCACTCAAAAAATAGTTTGTTCAAATCTGATTCAATTTCTGATACTTGATTTGACTTTTGTTTTTGAGAAGAGTCTTGAACTCCTTCCTTATCCATAAAAAATTTGAAATCAATATAGACACTAACAAACATTGCAGTTTCTTCTTCATCAGAATCTTTGTCATATTCATCTTCTAAATTCTAATATTCTTCCAAATTAGAAATGAAATTTTTGTGCAGATAATTAGCACCCAGAAAATATATAGTAAATTCATGATGTGAGATTTGATTTTGATTATTTTAGTAAACATAATTATAGTTTGGTGGAGGAGTCTCAGAGCTTCCATACAAATTGTGGTTGAGCCCAGGTTGATACACTTATCTAAAAAATAAAAAAATTAAATTAAATAAAATAAAAATAATTAAAAAAAATAAAAAAATAAAAAAAACAAGCAAAAAAAATATGGGATGAACTACTTACCAAAAAAAGCAGGTTAAAAGCCAGGAGGATTCCGGTCAACAAGGGGAGGAGGAATTGGGTGGATGGAGAACAGAAGTAGTGTAGAGCACATGGATGAAACAGGCAAATGACGTGGAGAAATAAGTGGATGGGGAGAAGAAATTGGGTGGAGGATGGGGAGGAATCAGGCGTATCAGGTGGATGGTGATGGGGAGAGGGTACTGAAGAAAAAAAAATCAATTAATAAAAACTAGCAAAAAAACGAGGATAAACTACTTACCAGAAAACATGGAGGAATTGGTGTATGGGGAGGATGTGGGGGAAACAGGTGGATGATGTGAAGAAATCAGGCAGATTGGGTGTTGGGGAGGAGGAATTGGGTGGTTGGGGTGAACTAGGGTACTGAGCTGAGCTGAAAGGTCTGACAGGCTGTCAGCCAAGGAATTTCACATTTGACAGATCTGGATTTTTCAATTTTGCAAAAGTGCACCAATATTTCTTGGTATAGCTGTATTGAGACAAAAATGGAAATTTTTGAAAATTTATTGACAGCCCAAAACTTGAGCTTCACTATTTTCTTGACATCTTCAATTATTTTTGTTGCAATCTATTTGACTTTTTCTTCAACTCAGATGATGAAGAGGAGCAAAAAACAGAAAAATCAACTTCCTCCCTTCCCAACCCTCTTAAAACACCATGCACATTTTCTCCTCACACCTCCAAACCATGACTCCCTAAAGAAACTTTGCAGCCACTTTGGCCCTCTCTTAATTCTCAAACAGCCAGCTAGCTTACCAAGGGCCCACAAAACAACATTTGCTCAAGTGCAATCAGGTTATTGTTCTCTGAAATATTATCTCTACAGATTCAAAGACTTAAAATTACCTTGTTGTGCCAAATGCGCCAATAACTGCAAGGACACCCCAGAACACCTCTTATTCTTCTGTCTTGCACATGCAGACTTACAGTCATCTCTCATTCTAAAAGTCAAAATTCACAAAGTCCCATTTCATACTTCTGCTCTCCTCTCTACCTCACACATTATCTCAGAAGTTTCCTCTTTCCTAGTAAACTCAGGAATTTTTCTGAACAACCTCCTTTTATTGTGCTAAGTACTAGTTGTATTTATTCTATCATATTAGTATTACTCTTATTGCATAGTTTAGAATTCCCAACTTTTCCCACCCATATGTATATACTAAAATTTGTCTGTGTATCCTCCATGCCTCTTTCTGGGTGAGATTGTATGAAATAAAATTAAATTAAATTAAAACAGAAAAATCAACCCACTTTCCACAAAATGAATTGAATATGTCAAAAAAATTCTGCAGCTCAACTTTTGGGCAGTCAATAAATTTCCGTAAATTTTCCTTTTTGTCTCAATATTTTTGGATTGGGCTGTAGATTTGGTGCTGCAAAAGCTGGTACAGCTATTTGGGAAAAGCTTGCTGTGTTTTTGCCTTCCACTACCCACCAAAAAACATGAGTTTAAGCCATCTTTGACTGAGGATAAGGGGAAAAATAAGAGCAAGGTTTTCCAAAATATCTTTATTCTCAGTGTTCAGTCCACAGTTTCTTCAAAAGAATTGAAGCTGAAATTAAACTGAATCAAATAAAAGATAGGGATTGGCATCTTTTATCAGGTTCCAAAATTTTTTGCCAGAGGTGGTAATAAAATAAAACTTAAGAAAAGGACACATTACCTGAAAAGCACAACAGACTTGCAAAGAAATATCACTGAGAATATTTTCTTATAACATTTGAAAGATTCCTATCTCTGGGGTGGTAGTAAAACAAAGTATGTTCAGTTTAAGACAGAGTAATGATTCTTGTTGATACAACTAATTGGAAAAACCTTGTGACCATCTGCAAATTTTCCATCCTCTGGGCCCTCAAAAAAACCACATGTGCAGGTCAGGTGACCAGCTATATCCAATTGATAAGTTGATCCAATATGCAATAACCTGCACACAAATTTTCCCCCATCCTCCCCCCTCCCGTTTTTTTCTTGCTTCCCCTTCCTTGCCATTTTTTCTTCATTTCTTTTTCTTGTCTTTATTTTTCTTTTTTTCTGATTCCCACCAAATAAACTCAAATAAACTACAAAAAACATCTAAAATTGGTTCCTCTTTCTAATTTCATGTAAGTTTTTTTATTTTTGCCTTTTTTTCTCTTTTTCTCTTTTTTTCTTTTTTTTCAGTCCACTCTATTTTTTTATATTTACTTTAGCTTTGCAGGTTACTTGTTTTTTCATATTAGTTTTTCATAATATATATCTATTATATGCTAATTTATGATTATATTTCTTGTAACTATTTTCTTTTTTTTACTTTATAGCTATTTTGTTCCAAAAATATGAGCCTACATTTAAGTTCCAAGTTTTCCATGAAGCCATTGCCACAAAAAAATTAAGTGAAATAAACAATATGATTTGCTCTTCAAATACTAATGACTCTCTGAACTTCTGGCTTCATCTTTTTAAAGAAAAAAGTGCTGTAGTATTGGATCCTAGCACATACTTACAGAAAGGTTGTCATCTTAATTTGGATGAAGAACACCATGATTTTCTTCAGGAGTTGATTGCAGCAGCTCCAACATTGTATCTGTCAGCCAGGCTATTCCAGGAGTCCAGTAAATGATATATAAATTATAAAACCTTAAAGAGTGGGTAAGACTTGTATTTAATGAATATAACTTAATATTTTATTACATAATGAAATTATATAAGAATTTTATTATATACAAATGTTACATTAAATTTATTGGTTATATATATTTTTATATACAATTAAATTGAGCATAATATAATATATTCTACAAATAATGGCGCATTTTTATATATTTAATAATTATAAATTTATATTTAATTAATTAAAAAACATATATTATAATTACAAGTGTAAATTTGATTTATAATATATTTAAATTAATTACTTAAATTTATATATTAACTAATACCTCTCATATGACACTAAACAATTATTAAGGACGCTTCTTTTGACCCTTAATTGTGTTAGAAAAAACAAATAAATTAATTTGAACTAAATTGGGATTAATTGCTTGTTTTGTTGCGTCAAATTATTTTTTGTTTCACTTAAAATGTCCTCTAATCAGGATGTACCATCTGTTGTGAATTATATTTCTCATAGTTCCTATGTTTCCACTCTTGTTTAGTTATTTACTATTGTCACTTACTGATTTGGGGATTAATGGCGGGGAAATTGGATTCTTAATTGGGCTTTTAATTATTTGTTTCATGTTTTTCTCTATATTGCTATGTTTCATTTACTCTTTTGATATATTTGTTTTATTCCATTCTAATCATTGTATTTACAAAGAGAGTAGCGCTTCAGAGGACCCATTGCCTATAAAAGGGCCTTGGATAATCCCCTGTAGCCTCATCACTTATTATACACTCAACAAATTAAATACAATTTTTATATTACGTTTATATTCTTTTTATTAGTAATAAAATTCTAATTAAAATTTTATATAACAATTTAAAGGTTGCTTTAAGTCTGATAGTAATTATATTGGTTGCCGCGCAGAATTCTTACTTAAATAATATTAATATTTATAAAACCAAATTGTTATCTCTTCTCAGCTCACTCGTCGTTGCCTTTCTCTCAATAAATTAAATAATTTTATTAAATTTTATTTGTTTTATTACCCATACTCCTTTCCTCCTTCTCCTCCTCTCTTTCTTTCTTCTATCCTTCTCCTTCTTCTAGACGACCGGCCGACAACTGAGGGCCTTTCCAAACGACGACGACGATCGAAGCCTGGCGACGAACGACAAAACGCACGGACCACCTAGCAAAACGAAACTTTTGCCGCGACTGTGTTTCGAACTTGGGTTCGACATCTTAGGTTTATATAATATTAATTTTTATATTATTTTGAAGTGATTTTTCGATCACTATAGTAAGTTCACCTTTGCGCCTCTCACTCATATTACTATATTTTTATTGCAATAACAGTGATTGTGGCTTAATTGCTGATTCACTGAGTGTAAGTGTTCAATTTTTTAAAAAAAATTTTTTTTCCTAGTTGACCATTATAGAGTGTTAAATCCTCTTAGTCCTAGAAGAATTGACTTTATTATTAATACAAATTGAATTATTAATTTAATTTTTTTTTATTATTAATTATTGTTAATTTTGGTTGACTTAAAAGTACATTGTGCTTAGTCCCAATATATTGCCATATTTAATATTGGTAATTAATTGGTTGAATTAACTTACTTGTTATTCCCAATTTAAAATTGCAATCCATTTTTTTTAATTAATTTTTTAATTATTACTTTATATAAAAATTTATTTTTTCTATAATTTAATTAATTAAAAAATATTTTTTTATATTATTTGGAGCAATTATTGACTAACTTTGATTATTTTTTTTTATAAACTACAAAGTAAAATATTAATCTTCCCACTAGTATGTCCAACAATTTGACAGAAAAAATGGATAACATGCAAGTGGATGAAATAGAAATTGACTATGATGCTGACACTGTAAGTTCTTCTAAAGTTGGTCATAAAAAATCTTATGTTAACACAAAGAATTCACATACTGCAGGATGTGGAAATGACAGGAAATGCAAACAAACCAAACCCCCTTCCCCCAGTACCACAGAAGGAAGTAAAGCCTCTAGTGCCTCAAGAAGGTCTTCCAAAAGGCTTCAAAATAAAAAAGCTTCCTCTGCCACAACAAATCAGCAACCTATCCAGTCATATAAAAGAGTTGAAGACAGAAAATATGACGTACAAAGCAAAGGTAGACACATTGTGGGATCAGGTCCAAGAACTCAGGAACCAGATTCAGGCCCAGGCCCCTCCTCAATTGCCTCCCAATCAGCTTCAATTTCAGGCTCAACCTTCACAGCCACCCAGCTCAACCATCCAAAATCCAAATACTATGGAAGTAGAGCAATGGAAATGGGATTATCTAATGAGTCACTACCAACAGAATGTGCAACACCCTCCTCATCATCAGCCTGGCCCATCCAGAACACCCAATTTCCATCCACCTCCTCATCCCTACCAACAAAGCAGGAGAAAGAAGGCCCAAGCACAATCCCAAACCCAGTCCCAGGGGAAGTTTCCTCCTCTGCCATGGTAAGTAATTTGGTTGATAGTCACTTGGGTATGTTTTCTAATAAATCTTCTTCTGCAGGTAATATTATTGAACATGGTGAAAGAACAGTTAAACCTGTTAAAAGACAGCTTCCTGTAACTAGTAGCCCTATTGATGTAATTAGCAAATTGTCATTTGATGAACCTTTACATTTAACTTCTACATCTTTAATTAATCCTTCTCTTGCAATTAAAAATGATTCTGTTCCCCCTGAAATCTATAACTTAATTGAAAAAACTTCTGAGGAAATTTTGAAAGATACCCTTGATTTTAATATTGTGAAAGACAAACATGTGAGAGATGTGTTAATCCATGAAAATGATAGATTAAATAATTTACACTTGCAATGTAGAGTGAGTTCTTCTGTACAAGATACAGCTTATTTAAAAATCAAAGAAACCTTGAATATTGTTCTTAGTCAACTAAAACAAATAAGAAGTGACCATAGAGCTATCTCAGATAGAAATATCAGTCTGCATAAGACATTGAGTGAATTGAAACCCCTTATTGAGGAAAATTATTCATTCAAAAATGAAATAAAATCTCTACAAAATGAGTTGAAGAAACTAAAAAATGACTTCCATGCACTAAGTACCAAACACTCAGTTTCTGAGGACAGAAATGTTCTATCTCTTGCAAAAGTGAATGACCAGATGTCTGAAATTCCAAGAATAAGAAACTATGTGTCTGACCTACAGGAAAAGTTCTCAACCTTAACCATCAATAATGAATTAAATGAGATTTCTGCCAATAAGCTGCATAAAAATAAAGGGAAAAAACCTGAACAAAGTTCATCCTTTCTTCCTCATATTTCAACCATTAAACAAACTGACAATGAGTCTGTAAAATCTTTTGCTACTAGCAAAAAATCTTGTGATGGTCATGCACCAGCTGTTTCTGTAAATAATGAAATTTCTGAACACCTGGCTAAACTTCAGGAATTATTACTAATGAATAATTCAAACCAAAAAATGGACCATCCCAGTAGTCAGAAAAATTGGCCTAAGTTAGACCAATATCCTACCTTTGATGGTGATTCTTCCTCTGATTGGCAACACTTTATCCAAAGAATTGATAATTTAAAGAGATCTTATAAACTACCTGATGAGGAAATTGTTTCTAAGCTAATTTCTTTATTTTCCAATGTAGCCTTGATGTGGTATGAATCTGTCCTCTTAGATAACAATCATTATACATGGAATGATTGGAAATCCTTGATTGAGAATCAGTTTGGTGGTTCAAAATTCAGGTTAGCTCAGCAAAGACTGTATGAGAATACTAGATATGTATCCTCCTCTGTTGAAATGCCCATTGTTTTTCTGATGAAAATAACTAAAATCCTTAGAGCCATTGATCCAAAGATGGATTATGATATTTGGAGAGATAAAATCTTGTATAAATTACCAAATTCTCTTAGGGATTTGATTGTTGCTAGAACTGAGCATGTAAGGGAAAATTCTTCTTTCATTAATATCTGTAATGAAGTACTACTCAACAATAGATATGAACCAAAGAATTACCTTAGTAAATCTTATAATGATCAAAATAAACCTTCTGTAAAGCTCCCAGAAAAATCTGGTAAACCCTCTGCCCCAGTTGCACCTAAAAAATATGCAACAAATACTTGTTATAAATGTAACAAACCGTGGCAGAAGGGTCATGTTTGTGACAAGAAAATTCATCTTGTTGAACAAAATGAAGACACTGATGAAATTGAACTTGATGTCAATAATTCTTCCAGTGACTGTGAAAGTAATATCTCCTATGACAATGAATCTGTTAAAGATGTTTTAATGCTGGAACATGATGTCCATTATTTAAATAATATATCTGAAGATTGTGTATTGAATTTATCTTCAGTAGAAAATGCTGAGATAATTAAAGATATTACTAACAATTCTATTCCTATATCCCCTTTAAAGGCACCTGTTATCATTAATGGTAAAAATGTTGATGTAGTTCTTGATTCTGGTGCTGGAGGAAGTGTAGTATCTGAAAAAGCTTTGGCTTCAGTGGATAAGGAATATTTGAGTAAATTATTGCCCATAACTTCTGAAAAATGGAGAGGGTATGGTTCTACCTTATTCCCTATTGGCAAATACAAAACCTCTGTATTCTTCAAATATAATGGTGGTTTTGTCAGAGCTATTTGTGAGTTTGTTGTCATGAAAAATGATAATTTGAGCAATTGGTTTATTATGGGAAATGATATTTTAATCATGTTTGGTGTGAAACTGGACCCAGCAAATAATTGCTTTACCTTAGGAATGAATGGGAAAAGAAAATTCAAAATTTCTTCTCCTAAACCTTCTGGGCATTTGTTGAAATCTTGTAACTCACTGAACCAATGTAAAGGTAGAACAACAACTGAAATGGATGATTTATTACATGAAATAAATACCGCTTCTTTTGGTGATCATTTGACTAATGAACAGAAGGATTCTATTGTTGCTTCTATTACCTCTTTCCCTATGGCTTTTGCTCATGGTTCTCATGTCTTGGGAATTGTTCAGGAAGAGATGAAAATTACCTTATCCTGTAATTTGAGTGATATTCCTCCTTCCCTTAAGAAAAAACCATATCCTGCTTCTCCATCAAAAAGAAAAGATATTGAAGATAATATTGAAACATTATTGAAAATGAATATCATTGAGAAAGTGGATGTCACCCCCAAATATTGTGTCATCTCCCCAGTCTTAATTTCTTATGAAAAAGATAAAGCTAGATTATGTGGGGATTACAGAGCTTTAAATACTTATACTGTTGATGATATTTATCCTTTACCCAGAATTAATTCAATACATGCTACCTTGCAAGGTGCAAAATTTATTAGTTGTCTGGATGGTAATAAAGGTTATCATCAAGTTCCAGTTGAGAAAAATTCTCAAAATTTTTTGCTTATTGCTACTCATATGGGAATATATAAGTATGTTAGGATGCCATTTGGCCCTAAAAATGCTCCTTCAGTTTTCCAGAAAGTCATGGATAACACTTTCCATCAAGAAATTATTGAAGGTTGGCTCATGGTTTATATTGATGATATTATTGTTTTTTCTAAAACTTTTGATGAACATATGATTCATTTAAATAGAGTTTTCCAAAAAATGGATGAAATCAATATGACCTTATCTTTAAAAAAGTGTAAATTTGGTTTTCAATATTTGAAAGTCCTTGGCCATGTTGTGTCAGGCTTACAAATTTGTGTAGACCATAATAAAGTTGCTGCCATTCAAAATGTGAAAGCACCAACTTCTGCAAGAGAAATCCAAAGTTTTTTAGGTATGTGTGGCTATTATAGACAATATATTAAAAATTATCAGGTCATAGCCTTGCCTCTTACAAAACTAACCAGAAAAGATGTTGCTTTTCTCTGGAATAATGACTGTCAAAAAGCTTTTAATACATTGAAAAATTGCTTAATGTCAGCCCCTATATTGGCTCTCCCAGATTTTAACAAGCCATTTGTACTTTATACAGATGCTAGCTTTATTGGTCTGGGTGCTGCCCTTCACCAAAAGCAAATTATTAATGATAAATCCTCAGAGGTTGTAATTTGTTATATTTCAAGAACCTTAAGAAATAGTGAATTGAAATATGATGCCACTCAATTAGAGTGCTTAGCAGTTGTTTGGGCTCTTGAGAAACTTCATTACTACTTGGATGACCAAAAATTTGAGTTGGTAACTGACTGTAGTGCTGTGAAATCTCTCTTAAACCTCAAAACACCTAACAGACATATGTTCAGGTGGCAACTTGCAGTTCAGGAATACAGAGGAAGGATGACTATTATCCACAGAGCTGGAAATGTTCACTCTAATGTTGATATGCTCTCCAGATTGCCTCTGCCAAATAATGACTCCAATCCTGCTTATGTACCTGAAGATGACACTGTTCATATACATGGTATATTTATAGTTGATATGGAAGAAGAGTTATTACAGTTAATACTGGATTCATATGATAAAGATTCTGACTTAAATAAATTAGTTACTATTTTGCATGATCCTAAAAATGCTTCAATTCAAGCATTAATAAAAACTCTTCCTGCAAAATACCAAAATGCTCTAAATAAAGGAAAGTTTTCTATTGAAGATGGTTATATATATTATAGAAGGAAGCTTACCAATGTAATTGTTATTCCTCCTTCAATGAAAGAAACTATCCTCAAACTTTGTCATGATGACATATTAGCTGGTCATTTTGATCTTGAAAAAACATTGATTAGAATCAAAAACACTGCATGGTGGGCTAATATGTCTGAAGACACAAAATTATATGTTGAATCTTGTGATTCCTGCCAAAAATCTAAAAGGTTAACAGGTAAGAGAGCAGGGTTATTACAACATATTGAAGCACCTAGTGCTCCCTGGCAAATCATTAATATGGATTTTGTCACTGGTCTTCCTGTTGCAGGTAAAGACAGCTTTAACTCTTGTTGGGTAATAGTTGATAGATTCACAAAAATGTGCAAATTTATTCCAACCCACAAAGATGTATCCACCAAAGAATTAGCTTTCTTATGGTGGTCTTACATGTTTAATATTATTGGTTTTCCAAAAGCCATTATCTCTGATAGAGATCCAAAATTCACTTCTGAGTTTTGGACCTCTTTGATGGATATTTGTGGCTGTGAGTTAAAATTGTCTACAGCTCATCATCCTCAGACTGATGGTCTAGCTGAAAGAATGATTCAAACTCTGGAAGATATGATTAGAAGGTATTGTGCCTTTGGTTTAGAATATAAAGACAATGACAGATTTACTCATGATTGGGTCACTCTTTTGCCTGGTCTTGAATTTGCATATAATAGCACTGTTCATTCTGTCACTGAGAAAAAGCCTTTTGAGCTTTGGTTAGGTTATGTCCCAAACACTCCTGCTCAGATTCTCAATAATAAATTACCTAAGTTAGAACTACACCCTGGTGTAAAATCTTTTATGCAAATGCAACAGCTATGCAGAAAACATGCTCAGAGTTGTATTGATAAAGCATTTGAATATGAAAAGAAAAGATGGGATAAATCCCATAAAGAATACACATTTAACAAGGGTGATGAAGTGTTGATCTCTACTGTCCATTTCAATTTACAAGGTAACCACAAATTAAAAGATCCTTTTGTAGGACCATTTGTTGTTAAAAGAATGGTTGGTGATAATGCAGTAGAAGTTGTATTGTATTCTCCATATGATAGGAAACATCCTGTCTTTCCCATTTCTTTGCTTAAACCTTATACTTCCAACAGTGACTTATTTCCAAAAAGAAGAGGAAGACCTAAGAAGAACCCTCAGGAAGTCACAGAAACAGCAGAAATTGATAAAATTCTCAATGATAGAATTATCACTTCTGAAAGAGGTACTGAATATTTATTGAGATATAAGAACAAATCATCTGAACATGATGCATGGATACCTGGCAAAGAAATTTCAAATCTGCCTGCTCTGTTGAAAAAATACAAAAAGAAAAAATCTTAGCATTTTTTTTTATTGTTTTTTTAGAGTGAGGGAGTGTCAGCCAGGCTATTCCAGGAGTCCAGTAAATGATATATAAATTATAAAACCTTAAAGAGTGGGTAAGACTTGTATTTAATGAATATAACTTAATATTTTATTACATAATGAAATTATATAAGAATTTTATTATATACAAATGTTACATTAAATTTATTGGTTATATATATTTTTATATACAATTAAATTGAGCATAATATAATATATTCTACAAATAATGGCGCATTTTTATATATTTAATAATTATAAATTTATATTTAATTAATTAAAAAACATATATTATAATTACAAGTGTAAATTTGATTTATAATATATTTAAATTAATTACTTAAATTTATATATTAACTAATACCTCTCATATGACACTAAACAATTATTAAGGACGCTTCTTTTGACCCTTAATTGTGTTAGAAAAAACAAATAAATTAATTTGAACTAAATTGAGATTAATTGCTTGTTTTGTTGCGTCAAATTATTTTTTGTTTCACTTAAAATGTCCTCTAATCAGGATGTACCATCTGTTGTGAATTATATTTCTCATAGTTCCTATGTTTCCACTCTTGTTTAGTTATTTACTATTGTCACTTACTGATTTGGGGATTAATGGCGGGGAAATTGGATTCTTAATTGGGCTTTTAATTATTTGTTTCATGTTTTTCTCTATATTGCTATGTTTCATTTACTCTTTTGATATATTTGTTTTATTCCATTCTAATCATTGTATTTACAAAGAGAGTAGCGCTTCAGAGGACCCATTGCCTATAAAAGGGCCTTGGATAATCCCCTGTAGCCTCATCACTTATTATACACTCAACAAATTAAATACAATTTTTATATTACGTTTATATTCTTTTTATTAGTAATAAAATTCTAATTAAAATTTTATATAACAATTTAAAGGTTGCTTTAAGTCTGATAGTAATTATATTGGTTGCCGCGCAGAATTCTTACTTAAATAATATTAATATTTATAAAACCAAATTGTTATCTCTTCTCAGCTCACTCGTCGTTGCCTTTCTCTCAATAAATTAAATAATTTTATTAAATTTTATTTGTTTTATTACCCATACTCCTTTCCTCCTTCTCCTCCTCTCTTTCTTTCTTCTATCCTTCTCCTTCTTCTAGACGACCGGCCGACAGTATCTATCTGAATTCAGGGATACTTTTTTAGAAGAGCATGGTGTTGAGGTTGATACATCAACCATTCATGTGGAACTACACAGGCGCCTTGACATGTTAAGAAAAGTTACACAGAATGTCCAGCCAGGCCAGTCCCTTGAAAAACAACTAAATTACACTGCTCTTGTAAGACATTTAAAACCAGAATGGCTGGTATTTTCAGGAAATTAATGATTTTATTTGTGTGATGAATCTTTATGTTTATTAAAAAATACAGATGAATCAGGCATCTCAAAAGATTGTGTTAAAAGACAACATGGTTGGGATAAAAAGTGGTGTTGGAATAAAAGTGTGAAGCACAATTGGGCTACTCACCATTTCAATCTGATTCCTGCCATTAGAGCTCATGGGCTTGTTGCTTTTACCATTCAAAAAGAAATGGTTTGTAGAATAGATTTTTAATCTTTTTTGGAAAAAATTTTGGTACATATATATTTTCTTTAAATAGAGTTTTATTGATGTCTCTGTCTTTCAACTTTAGCTTCCAAAGATGCAACCATTCCCTGGACCCTGAAGTGTTTTAAATAATTGAAAATGCATCTATAAATCACAAGGGAAGAGTTGAAAGTTTAGTTGAGCAATCTGCTTCCTTACTAATATATTTATCACCATACTCACCTGATCTTAACCCAATAGAGAAAACATTTAGTATGTTAGAATCTAAGTTGAGGCAACATCAAGTGTTGAATGGTGGAGAACATGAGGAAATGATTGAAATGTTTATAAATATGATTTAAACCCCTGCTTTGATGCAAAAAATGTTTAGGGGTAGTGGTTATTTGCCTTAAATCAAAAAATTATTGATTTATAATTAATAATAAATATCTAGTTATTTGAATTAGAGGCAAAAAATTTTCACCTTTGTAAACTTTTTCAGTGCAAATATTGTTGTTCACATTTTCCAAAAAAAAAACTTTATTTCACAAATTCAAGATTTATTTTGTGGAAGACCCAATGTGGCCTCCTGTGACTTCATTTCATTCACACAAATTTTTTCAAAAAAAAAGCATCATAAATTTAATTACCTGTGTTTATAATCATCAGTATTAATTTAATGACCTGTGTTTATAATTATCAGAAAAAATATAATGACCCATGTTTATAATTATCAGTATAAATTTAATGAGCTGTCTTCATAATTATCAGAATAAATTTAATGACCCATGTTTATCATTATCAATATAAATTTAATGACCTGTGTTTATAATTATCAGAATAAATTTAATGACCCATGTTTATAATTATCAGTATAAATTTAATGACTTGTGTTTATAATTATCAGAATAAACCTAATGACCTGTGTCTAAAATTATCAGTATAAATTTAATAACCTGTGTTTATAGTTCAAGATATATGATCTCTATAAAATATATTTTATATAATTTTTTTGAAAACATTAGAAAGATTTTAAATTCTTTCAAATAATTTTTTTTGTAGGTAGATAGATGAATATTAATAAATGTGTCAATAAAAAGAAATATATTACTTTAATTTTTTTATTTTGCACAAATGTGGTTGAAATTTTTGGCTGCATTAACCAAAGCTATTTCTGGACCAGAAGGAATACCAGCATTTAGCATCAAATCATAAAGAAAATCTTTAAAGTAATTCCAGTGCTTCATTCAAAGTTTTTTCAGGACTTTGGAAATATCAATATCATTTTTGTCTACCTTAGCAAAATTAAAAAAATTGTTCATAGAAGCTTAATCATCAAAAGGATGAGGAGAAGAGTAGGGTGGTGGGAAGCTTGAATTTTCAGCCTTATTTTTCTTCCTCCTTGTGATGCTTCTTGAAACCAAATCAGATACTGAGTTAAAAAAAGGTGTTTTTGGAGGCTTGAGAAGAGTCAGCTCCCTTGGGTTTACAGTCTGATGGAAAAGAATGAAAAAATTAGTATTTATTCAAAGTTAACTGGAAAGAGAAACTTACTATTGCTTTGGAACTCATACATGCTCTGTCTGGAGTCAGTAAAAAATACTGCTTTGGAAGGGTTTGCAACAATTTTTTATTCAGTTAAGCCTGAAAGATTAGGTCAAGGGACATGCAAATCCAAAATAGTTCACAAATTTTCATGATATTTGGCCAAATAAATAGCACCAGTAGTAGTAGTTTGAGACAGAGATGGTAATTGATCTGGATCTGGATTTGACCGACATGATTTTTTGAGGTCTCTATAAATTTTTTTTTCTGAAATAGAAATGGAATTAATATCATACAAGGCAAAAAAAGATAAAAAAGAAGAAATTACCTCTACAACCAATCTAGGATTCCTATGCTCAAGGAGTAAAAAAATATTTTGAATATTTAGTGTCTTTTGAAACTCATTAAGAAATTTCCTGAAACAATCTTGACTAGACAGCCTTATTTTTTGGCCAGGGAGCCTTTGATTAATATTTTGTGTTTGGACATGCCAAGAAATTTGTCCTTCTTCTTCAAGATCTTGGACAAACTCACCTATATGTGCATCTTCTTTATCTTTAATGACACCAACTACTACATCTTTAGAATTCATCAAAGCTATAATTCCATGTTGGCCAAACCAATTCTAAGTTTTCTTCATCAGCAGTGAATTTTGTATATTTTTTTCTTTTTATTTGATTTCCCAGAGTTTTCTTCTGGGAAGAATATGAAATCTATTTTTACATAGATTTCAAATCTATAAAATGTAACTGATGGAGGGATTGACTGCAACATGACTGAAGAAGCCAAGTCTTGAGGCTGATAAGGGTAGCAAGGATTCTCATTATCCAGATCAGATGTAGCGGTTTCAAAGTTCATGATGGAGCCAAAATCCAATAGCCTGTGACACACAAAAACTACATGAGAATATAAAAAGAAGAAATAGAAAAGGAAAAAAAGGAAAAAATAAAAAAACTTACATGTAATTGGAAAGATGAACCAATTTTAGATGTTTGTCGCAGTTGAATTGAGTTCAATTGATGGTTAAAGTGAGTTCATTCAATGAGTTGAATTGATTTGAGTCAATTGGAAGCAGAAAAAAAGAAAAAAAAGGCAAGAAAAAGAAATGAGGAAAATAAATGGTGAGGTAGGGGAAGAAAGAAAAAAAATGGGAGGTGGGAAGATGGGGGAAAATTTTGGGGCAGGTTATTGCAAATCCAATCAACTGATTAATCAGATATAGCTGGTCACCTGACCCGCACACAAGGTTTTGTGGGGGGGCCAGAGGCTAGAAAATTTGCAGATTGCCAAAAGGATTTTCCAATTAACTGTAAAGTTAATGCAAATAATGGGATCACATTGTAGCTAAGCATGAAGTGATAAGTTAGAATATTATAAATATGCATGATGTGGTGTAAATAATAAATAAGGCTGGAAAAAAAATAACAAGACAGATAGAATATATTAGGGCATCTACCATCGTGTCAGTAACACCCCATTCCATGCATACTTAATTATTACTTTGGTGCATATTTCAGCACCATGTCATTTACACCTTAAATTAGCTATTCATTTTGGTAAATGTTGTGTACAAGTAAGTATATATACTTACAGATACTTACTTTGCATCATTAAATTACACCTCTCCTTGCCAATTTTTTTTTCATTTTCCATTTCTCATCAAGATACTTAATCACACCCTTGATTCCACCACCATTTCAAAAATTATCTTTTCAATTTGCTTTACTAACTACTCATCACCAAATTTTATCAATTTTCACTATTTTACAAAACTGGCTGCACACTCCAAGCCCTAATTACAAAAATATGCCAAGCAACCACTAGAAAACGTGCTCTCTAAACACACATAGGAAATAGTATACTCTTATTCTTTTGTACCAAGTTATTTATTGAGAACATTGAATTACATGCATAAAAAATTAGAAGTTGAGGTTTACCTAATGACTTCCAAAGTCCCAGGGCTGAATATTAACTACTTGTGGTGATTAGTAAAAGATACTACATAGGGCTGCTGAATATTGAAATTCATTATGAAATGACCAAGTAAAATTCAATTATATACTTATTTTTTACCAACACAGTGGTAAATGCCCTTAGAGCTTATAATACTTAGTATTCAGCTAGTAGTCTGTAGCATTTTTCATCCAGAAGGGCTAAGGGCATCTACCTCCATGTTGGTAAAAAATAACTATATAATTTCATTTTACATGGTCATTTCATAATGAATTTCAATATTCAACCACGCTATGCAGTATCTTTTACTGATCACCACATTTAGTTAATATTCAACTCTGGAAATTTGGCAGTCATTAGGTAAGCCTTGAATGCCAATTTTTTATACATGCCATTCAATTTTCTCAATGAATAACTTGGTACAAAAGAATAAGAATATATTATTTCCTATGTGTGTTTAGAGAGCACATTTTCTTGTTGTTGCTTGGCATATTTTAGTAATTAAGGCTTGGAGTGCACATCCAGTTGTGTAAAATAGTGGAAATTGATAAAATTTGGTGATGAGTAGTGAGTATAGTGAATTGAAAAGATAATTTGTGAAACAGTGTTGTAATCAAGGGTGTGATTAAGTATCTTGATGAGCAATGCAAAATGAAAAAATTGGCAGGGAGAGATGCAATTTAATGACTGAAAGTAAGTATCCATAAGTATATATACTTACTTGTACCCAACATTTAATGAAATGAATAGCTAATGTGAGGTGTAAATGACACAGTGCCGGAATATGCATCAAAGTAATATTTATGTATGTATGGAGTAGAGTGTTACCAACATGGTGGTAGATGCCCTAATCCCTATTGTGAAATTGTAACTATTCACAGTATACTTCATTATCCTTTACTTTGTTTCCATTTTTTTCATTCTCACTTTTTGACTTCAACTTCATGTATATAAGTAGATGGTATCACTCACTAGTGTCCCCATCAAATCTACCATTTACATATTTGTTCCTATACTTCTTCCCTAGTTTCTCCTCCTCCTTCTTTTCTGCTCCAATTGTCCCAATATTCTCTCCACTTGCTCCAATTTTATCTATCATTATAAGTAATCAGTTAATTCTTTAACAGGTACTGTATTTTCTCCTCCTTCTTTTTCTGCTCCACTCCTTCCGATCTCCTCTCTGCTCGCTCCACTTTTATCTGTCATTATAACAAATCAGTTAATTCTTTAATCAGGTACTGTATTTTTTCCTCCTTTTTCTTTTCTTGTTCACTTACTCCACTTTTATCTATCATTATAGCTAATCAGTTAATTCTTTAATCAGGTACTGCTAATAAGTTTAATTGAAAAAAGAACAAAAAGTAGAAACCTCAGAAAAAGATCCAAATTTAACCTTTTAAATTATTTTAATTATATTCTTATTGTTTCTGAATTTTTGTTATAGTTCAGCACTTCTCTCTATCTCCAATATTTTAGATCAGTGTTTTCAATTTTTTAATTAATTTCTGCTTCTGTCTTTAAAAATTTATTGCTTTGCCCATGGTTTTGTCTCACTAAAAGCCTGTAAGGGAAAACAAAATTATTCAGATGTGCAAACAATGTGATATAGACTAAGAGCATCTGTCTTAATTACTGCTACTTTTAATTTTTAGATATTTTTATTTGTTGCCTCCTTTAGGAATCACTCTTATTACTATTAACCATTTATTGATTTTATCTTACAAATACACATTTCATTTTACTATAATTTTTTTCAAGGATAGTTTTTTCAAATCGACTTACCATTTCACTAATCTTACACATTAAGCTTAATGTTTCTAAACTGAACATTACATCTTGATATGATTAATATCTTATTTTACAATATAAAATTACTTTCAAGATAGAATATATTCTCACCACTGGATTTTGGTTCACTCTAGGTTAGAATATGATCTATTTCTTTATTTTACTTATCTTTCTAGATTATTTTCTTACCAAAGTATTTTGGTTCACTCTGGTAATAAATCCATACATATAGAACAAAACTACACAACACACTATCTGCTAGTTTATTACATGCCACATCTCTATAATTGTTCCTCATTTATGAGTCATGTCATCTTTTTCATTAACCTTATACATATATATGAGCATTTACATATTTATACAGCTATTCAGGAAAACCTTGCTTTTTTTTATCCCCATTCCAAATGGTCACAAGTTTGACTCCTGTAGGGGACACTTTCCTTTTCTGACCTCAACAAGTGGAAGGCAAAAACACAGAAAGATTTTCCCAAATAGTTGTATATACTTCCCATTCCAAAATGCTTTAAGATTTTCAAATAAAATAATACCCTCACCGCCTGCCAAAATGTGCTTGGATGTGAGAGATCAGCTGACATGCAAGCACATTGTGGCAGGGTAAGAGTGGGGAGGATTTTTTTTTTGAAAAAATGCAAGCGTTTTTGAATTAGCAGTACAATAAAAATGTGATACAGCTAATCCGGTAAAGCTTGTGGTTTTCTTGCCTTTCATCTCCCGCCAAAAGCATAGTTCAGCTGCCCTAAACTCATAATTTTGACGGGGGATAGGATGGAAGACAACCGCAAGCTTTCCAGAATTAGCTGTAACTGTTATGGTGTTACCAAACTATGTACATACAGCCATGTCAATAAAGCTTTATATTTTTTTGAAAAAAATTATTACTTTTTCATCAGCTGCTATTTTTTTTATTTGAAAAATCCACAATAAGAAAGCACTAAACAACAAGTGAGATATCCCTGATGGGGATATCCAGCACAAGTTGGGGATATTTTAGGGAGGGACATAAGGATAGAATAATAATTTTCAGAAAAAGATGTGCAAGAAAAATATGTGTAAGAAAATATGTGCAAAAAGAATATGTGAAAAAAATAAGTGGTACAAAAAACTTTTGCAAGCATGGGAAATTTTGTTTTTTAATTTTTTTTCTCTGAAAAAATGATTTTCGATTTCATTTTTTATTTTTTTCTGTTTTTTCACAATTTTTTTTTGAAAAAAAAAATTATCATGGTCGCAAATGATTTTTTTACACTTACATTTCTCACACTTATTTTTCTTGCACTTACTTTTCTTAGAGCATCCACACTTGTTTGGTTGTGTAACTCCTGCTTACATGCATATTACTTCTGAGTTGCACAAATTTATGATATCATTACACACTCATTTTTTGGAAAATTCACTATTTTCAAGTTACACAAAATATTCATCACTTGTGTTTCTTGGTTTATTCAATAACATTACTGCTTCCATGGCACTAATTTCTTCTATCCCTCTTTCTACCATACTCATTTTTCTTCACTCAACTGTTGAATTTCCCATGCCTTTGAATTTCCTTGATGATTTATTAGACATGGAAGAAGAAGATCTCCTTCTTACATATTTGTTAACTACCTATTGCAGCAATCAATCATCTAATTCAACTACACCAAGACCAAAGAAAAAAATGATACAAAGAGATTGTTATACTGGTAATGCATGCTTAATGAAAGACTACTTTGGGAAAAACCCTGTTTACAAAAATACTATTTTTGAGCGCCAATTTAGAATAAGCAAAGATCTATTTACAAAAATTGTTGAGGATCTACAGATGCACAATAAATATTGGGTTTTAAAATCTGTAAGTATAGTATTTTTTTAATAATATCCATCACACTTTTTCTCAATTTTTTACTAACTGCATTACTACATGATTGCTGCGGGAAACTTGGATTTTGTCACGCGCCACGTGACACTCAAGGCAAAAGCGGCTCATTAAATCAATAATATCAAGTCCTAAATCTATACTCAAAGCGCAGAAAGCAATTCTCCATAGCAACTGCAATTTTCCTTTGTGTACTTACTATTTAACTGCGCTAGCCTAAACTCTAAATCTAAATTAGTTAATTGCCCAATAGGGTGCCTTAGTCTCCTTTTCAATAAGCGACGCACAACGCTAGGTTCAACGAAATAGTACAGTAGTAGTTTTTCATTAAAGATTTGTTAATTAATTAAAAAGGGGTAAATTGAGCATGGACGGATATTTAGCAAAGAGGGTCTAAGTGTATGTTAGTAATGGTCAATGGTATGGGAATGGTGCGATGGAAGGGAGGTCAATGCGAGGAGGAACAAAGGATATAAAAGGGTTGGGTATTTTAGTTCGATATTCCTTAGAATTAAATTATAAATCGTATTTACATTAATAGTGGTAAATCTTTAAAGTTAAAACATTGTTATTGTATCTTTCTTTCAATCTCTCAATATTCATTTCTAAATCCTAAATATTTGATTATTGAGTTTCCAACCCTTCGTGAGATCTTAATAATTCCTATTACCTTTGAAACTATTTTATAATTCTTCTCGAACGAATCTCAAACCTGTAGGGCTTACTTCGAGTGACCTTCGAATCACTTCCTCGAATCATTCCTCTGTGCCTCAAAGAAGTTTCTAAATCTCTCATCTCACTTTCAGGAACATCCTCGACCTTGTGCGTAGGTCGTCCAGTGACAGATTGACACCTCACCAAAAGCTTACTAGAGTACTTTTCCAGCTTGCCTATGGAATTTCAGCCAACTCAACTGACGAGTATGTTCACATAGCTGAAACCACTTCACTAAAGGCATTGAAAACTTTTGTTAAAGACATCATATCTTTATACAAAAGTGAGTATTTATGAGAACCAAACGCTGTGGAGAAAACCAAGATTTTGAGGGAGTACAAAGACAGGGGGTTTCCAGGATGTCTTGGAAGTATTGATGGGATGCACTGGGAGTGGAAAAATTGCCCCACAGCCTGGGATGGTCAGTTCCAGGGGAAGGAAAAAACTCCAACTATGATATTGGAGGCTGTAGAAAGCAAAAACTTACGAATTTGGCACACTTTCTTTGGATCACCTGGAGCTTTAAATGACATCAATGTTCTTTATTGCAGCAACTTTTTTGATAAACTTTTGGGCGGTAGTCAATATGGTGTAACATGTAAAGTAAATAATAGAGTTTATAAAAATTGTTACTACCTTGCTGATGGTATTTACCCACCATGGTCAACACTGGTCAAAACAATTTTCTCGTCCGCAATATGAGGAAAGCCGATATTACTCTAAATTACAAGAAAGTTCTAGAAAGGACATATGCATGCTTTTGGGGTGTTTCAAAGTAGGTGGGGAATTCTAACCCAGCCATGTTGTCTATGGAATATCAAAGAAGTGAAGGAGACAATGACCTGTTGTATAATCTTACCCAACATGATAGTGGAAGCAAAATCAGAATCAGATCCTTACCTAAATGAACAATCTATTCAATGTCAACTTTCAACAAACCAATAAGATCCTTCTTTGACAAACAGCTTAGTGAATTTTATTCAAAACAGCCATGAGCTTCACAATTCTGACACACATTTTGAATTGCGAGAGAATCTGAAAAAACATATTTGGAAAAATAGAGGAATATTTTAATATATACAAAGGGAATAATTTATGATTACTAAATGTTTATAACTATTGAGCAGTGCAACTAACCTAGCAATAGTATCAGGCCGCCCGTAAGCAACATATATTTCAGAATGAGATAAGTAATAATACAAATGTATCTATACCTTTTATTATATATAATAGTCTTGGGATAAGTTTCCCAAGCCTTAACTATTGAGCAGAGCAACTAACCTATCACATGCGCACCCAATAGAATAACATGAGAATGTAATGTTGTAGTACTAAAAAAATTATAAAAACTTGAGATAAATTTATATTATATATATAAAGCTTTTTAGCAAATGCAAGCCTTTTTTGTGGTTGGTGATAGCTTTGATGCAGACTTTATATATTTCTTGGCTTCCTTGAACAAGATTATCTTGCCCAGGGAATCCTATATGTCCAAACAGCCTTTACCCAAGATTTTTACCACACCTGGGAGGGAGTCGCAAAAGATATTTGGTGCACCTAAAAACTTTTTTTTATGCATCATTGATGATTAGCAGTTATTTCTGAAGCTTGTATTTTATCTTTTACAAAGTCTCTTTTTTATTCCAAAATTCTCTGATTGTTTTATTTACAAGAAAATAGTGGATTGAAAGAAACTTCAAAGCCAAATCAATATATTGTTCTTGTTGATGAGGGAAATTACAAGATATATATTTTATAATAATATATAAAAATAAAAAAAAGTGTGAGTTGAAAATAAAACTAAATATATGTAATACTTGTAAGACATTATGTAAATAATAATTAAAAAGAAGAAAATTGAGTTGAAAGGGATGGAACAGACCAGTATATATATTATTTCTGAGCCTCCTAGAAAGCTCAAAGTGTAGTTGGAAGAGCCATTTGCTGCTTGACTGCAAGAAAGAAAAAAAAAGAAAAAAAAGGGCAAGAGGAGAGAGGAGGGAAATTTCTTACCAGTAATTAATTGGAAGAGCCATTTGGTGCTTGCCTGCAAGAAAGAAAAAAGTAAGAGGAAAAAAAAATAAATAGTAAGTAATTTCTCTCCTCTTGCCTATTTCATTTTTGTTTTTGTTTTTCTTTTTTTCTTTCTTGTAGGCATGCACCAAATGGCTCATCTGATTAATTTACTGGTAAGTTATTTCCCTCCTCTCTCCTCTTGCCCTTTTTTTTCTTTCTTGCAGGAAAGCAGCAAATGGCTCTTCCGACTACATTTTTGCCTCACATACTCCACATGGTAACCCAAAAGCCCTTGCAGCAAATGGCTCTTCTGACTAATTACTGGTAAGTAATTTTACTCCTCTCCATACAAGTAATAAATATATTTAGTTTTATTTTTGACTCACACTTCTTTTTATTATTACTGCTCTTTAATATTCATTTTGACTCACTTTTATTTTTTTTAAATCATTATATATATTTTAAAACTCACAAATAAAACAATAATTAACAAACTAAATCAAGAGTTACTCTTTTCAATCCACCTCCTTTTAATGTCCTCCTTCATTTTTTGTAAAAGCTCCAAGTCTTCATCAGTACAACAATTATTTTCTTTAAGTAGTAGAAGTTGTTTCATATCATTACTTCTCATTTCACTTAGATTTTCTCTTTGTCCAGTTGGAGGCACTCTTTTTGAATTGAAAGTTTCTCTTTTTTAAGTAGAGTTTTCTGTTTGGTAAGCTCATTTTGTTTTTCCATTAACTTCATTGCTGATAATCAATTTTCTGCCTTTTTACCCATTTTCAAAGCCAGGTTAGTTTGTTCCTTGAGATTGCTTGCTTCACTAATACAAAGTCTTTTTGAAGATTTTAGACCCAGAGGATGTGGAGAAAAGGCTGATTGTGGGGTGCCACTATGTGTTTCCACTTCGATGTCGCTGCTTGCCTCTTCTACTCTATTGATATCACTTGAGTATGTGGTACTAGATTGAAGATCCTTACTTCTATCAAGTCTCCATTTAGGAACATGCCTAAGTTTGTCCCACACAGTCAAGCTTTTAAAAGATGATTTAGTTTGTTCTTGATAAAGAGATAGTGCAAGCCTTATCCAGTCACCGGGTGAGCTTCCACTAGGTGGGTTTCTTTCAATTGAGTTATAGATAGCGCTGAACTTCAAGGTAGACGTGTTAAGGGCTTGCCATCTAAGGTTGATTATTGAAAAATAATAAACAAGTTTTAATAAAAATGTAAGTCTACAAATTAAATAAAACTTACCAGATTCTAATCTGTTCATGATCTCTATATTGTGTCTTGCTATACTCATTAAAATGGCTTTTGATTTTCCTATAAAACGCCTCCCCAGATTGGTATGTAGACAATTCCGGTTGCTTGCTAATAAAAATCCAAGATATAGCAAGTTGTTCCTCCTCATGTTGAGACCAATTCAGTGACCGTTTTCTCTTATTTTCAAATTTGCTGGCGCTTTGAGGTGTAGACATAGTTAAGAAAGTACTATAATATAAAAAAGTGATAATTTTGGTGTGATGTGATGATGAGAAGTGAGAAAAGTTATGTTTGGTAAGAAAATAGCGAGTAATGAAGTGTTCAGTAAGAGTGAAGATTTAATGAATTGGAGGTAGTGAAGTGTCGCAAGGTTGACCAAGTGAGATAAATTACTGAAAAAATGGTGGGGCAGAAAATGAGTTCCACTAATGATTCAATAATTCGTGGAAAGATCCATGATTTACTGAAAAAATTACTGATTTGACCCTTTACCGAAAGACTGAACATAGATGAGTGTGGAATTTTAGCGGCTGTTTTCTGTAAAATATGCATACCGAACGGGTTTACCGAAACGAGTGGAGATGCTCTTACATTTATTTTTCTGACCTTATGTCCCTCCCTAAAATATCCTTAACTCGCGCTGGATATCCCTGTCAGAGATATCTTACTTGCTGCGTAGTGAAGAATGAAAAAAAGTAGTAAAAATGATGCAGCGGGACTGTGAGCGGCCGGGCTTGTCAATTCAAAAAAAGTGGTAGCCGGTGAAAAAGTAACAAATTTTTTTCCGCAAAAACACATAGCTTTATTGACATGGCTGTACTAAGCTAGACTTGCATTATTACATAGTGTAGCCTCCGAGTACACCGGAGATCTTTCCCTATTTCTGCAAGGCATCATTCTCTACAATAACATCCACGTATATTACCCTAGTTTATATATTCCTAAAAACCTATCTTGATGATAATAGGGAAGCCCATAATGTTTGCAATGTTCATCATTTATCACCATCTTTGTTGCTCCCAATTGTCATGAAGTAAAGTCTCAATTTGTCTTATCTGATTATAGCAGATGGCAACGTTTATCTGTCTCAAGGATAATCTATTCCCTGTAGCATTATCATCAGTTCCATCCCCCAATTCATCATCCTTCTCCAAGTAGACTGTTCCCCCTGATCAATTCATTCTCTTCATTTTATCTCGCTCCGCCATCCACAAGTTATTTTTCTCAAAATTTTACAACTGCTTTATGGTATCTAACGCTATTGCACCATAAAGCTATCAAGTCGAAAGTTGAGAAAATTGACGCTCCATCTGATTTACAAGGTATGGTAGGGTGGGTATATGAGCAGTACGATACTACAAAATATTGGGTTATTATATAACATGAATCAACAAATTAGTATATAAATTTCTCAATATAAATTTTCAGCAAGATGTGATGCACCAGAACAAAACTTACAGGGCAATTGTTATCTGCACGACTTATGCGAACCGTTTCGAGGCCCGAAAGTCTATGCCGTTCCAATTTTCTTTGAAGTTCTTTTTGAACCTTACGAGAAGAAGGAATGGGAGCAGGAATCTCATGCTGTAAAATGTACGGCAACATTATATAACATAAGATAGGTATACAGGCTACAAGATAAGATGCATTGAAACATTACTTACATGATGGAAATGCTTTCGATTATTGTTACTCCGCCCCCGATTGTCTTTGGAAGATTCATCAACTTCTCTCAAATTCATTTGGTGTGAAGCTGCTTCAATTAAAATAATTGAGGTTGGTTATGATTGCTCAGCGGTTACACTTCAAGTCAGGCTAAGAAAAAGTAACAGAAAACTTACTAGCATGTGTCGAGGCCTTGTCTTTGAAAACATTTGGTGGAATAGCATGAATAACAGAATTTTCCAAGGAAGTCTTTTTTGCAAAATTATGGCATTGATATATAATATTAGAAAGATATATAAGCTCCAATCTATGATGATTCAGAGAAACACATACTGGATAAGGATACGTTTCAGTATATAAACCCCGATCGTACTTGCCGTTGGGAAAACCAATGATTTCTTCCTTATCGTTTGTCATTGGAACGGCTTGAGTAGAAGAAAGAATTAGGATTAATTGCACTCTTAGCGCTTCCACTTCAACAAAGAAGGGCAAAAAATAGTAATCAACTCACACCCATGGGATACAGATATTCCCGACGATGGCTTTTTTAAGCATGAACGTCTTGGTTTCTGTTGAAGAGACACAGGGATCGCGCGATTGCGCAGGGGAATCTTGAGCTCGCGACGAGAGTTTTTAGGCTCAGGCGCGGCATATGGTGCCCACTCACTCTCCGAGCTTGTGTCAGAGTTATCAAAGGAGGCCGTCCTCAGCCCTAATACTGTGGCAAACATGCTAACAAAAATAAATACGGTGACGTCCATGAAGGCTTTGAAAAGAAGAAATATAAGGTAAAATATCATTTTTGAATGTGAATCGAAATAATGTTAAAGAAATTTTTGAATGAAAAATGAAACTGAGGTAACACTGAGTTGGGACAAAAAGGTGGGAAGACCGATACAATTTATAATTTATTGAAAAAGCTAAGAAACATAATTCTTATGATGGGTCCTCATTTGCAAATCTAAACAATGTGAAATCAAGTCCAAAGCACAAAAGCAAGCCTGGCCGGTGCGATTGCATCAGTTACGAATGACTTACCAGTCTTCGAGTTGATTCGAGAGCATGCAAGTGGCGCAATTCACTCTTTTTTTTCAATACATACTCTACTAGCGCCCTTCTGCGGGCAGCAAACAACAATGGGAAAATTTATATTTGATCACAAGAAGTATCAAATTAACATTATAATTTGGCGACTATTTTCAGGACAGTGATCCGGAGACAACCTGGATTTGCTCCAGCAGCAACCTAGTATTCTAAAAAATAGTAATTACCTGCACAGCATTCAACCATGTATTTAACTACTTCAACAACAGCCTAGCTTATGAAAGGGCAGTTATCTGGCAACAACCTAAATTACTAAAAATAGTTATTACATCAATATTTTACAACCCTCTGTCATTCACAACCTACTGTGTATTCGAATGTGAATAATATGGGGTATCAAAGTTGCCAAATCCTACTTAACGAATCCAACACTGGGATTATGATATTTCAAAATCCCACATCAGATTTGGGAAATCCACTAGCCCCAAGGCTGGTGAATATTGAAATGGGATACTACTCTAAAATCCTACTCTGTGTAGGATTTTGAGACTGTTGAGTGATCTACAACCTAACATAACCCTACATCTTATTATCATCATGTGATTCATTCATTCGCACTACCAACACCATTTGTCTTAGCCAGTGACTTATTTAAGATATTTAAACTGGGCTGATATAAATTGTAACCCAATAATTATTTATTTAATTATTGAAAAAAAATTAAAATATTATAAAATTAATATTTTAACTTCATTAAGTAATATAAATTACTATTTTACTAGTTTATTTAACATATTTAACATATTTAAATTCTATTTAATTATTTCTTTAACTAATTGATTTATTCTGTCAACTCAATTTATTTTTTTATTTCATTAATTGAGTTAAACTTTAAAAATTATTGTGGCAAAGTTGTAGACCTAAGCTCACTGTATTTACTGGACCTCAGACCTTGCTTGAAGTTGGCTAGAGGGAGGGCCAGGGAGAGCAAGAGAGAGTTTTAGTTTTTCTCTGAGACTTTAAGGGTTTTTATTAAATTTTATAAATCATTTTTTATAAAACTTTGATTTTTTAATTAATTTAATTAAATTTTATTTATATTCTTTTAACTTTATTACTCATTTAAAGGTTTAATTTATCTCTCTCAATCATTTTATTTAACTTTGTTTTCTTTTCTTTTATTTAATTTATTGCACTTTAAATTTATTATTGGTTGTATTGATGGATTATGTTTACTTCAACAAATTCACATTGTATTTGATTTTAGTAGAAAAGGTTTTCAATTGTATTGTTTTTTGATCATCCTATTATAACTAAAAAACTTTTTTTTTAATTATTTCAAATAAATTTTATAAATTCAAATTCATTACTTATAATTTAGTAAAATTATAATTAGTTGATTTAAATAAGTAAAATAATTTAATTTACAACTGTTCAACAGGAGAATAAATTAATCATTGAACACAATATAAGAGTCTCTAATAATTCCTTCTGCATTTACCTTATTTCTATAATAATCCAATCAATTCCTAAAAAATCCTACCTTATTAACCGTACAAGCCAACAACTGGAAAACTGGTAAATGATGTCACATGAGGAAATTGTGATTGAATTGAAATAGACAGCAGAAAATGTGGGGGAAACTGGAAAATTGGTAGATGAGGTGAAATATGGAAAATTTTATTGAATTTAAATTACTGAATGAAATAAAATAGATGAGAGCTGAATATTTTGTTGAAGATACAAGTAATAAAAGATAGTACATGGGAGGAATGAATATTGGAATTCAGTAACAAAGGATGCATAAAATACTCATTTAGCTACAGAAATACTGCTGAAAAAGAGGTGAATTCGTTCAGAGATAGGTTATTAACAAAGTGGTTTATGTTGACAGGAGAATTTACATAATCAGAAAAAATAGTGGAGGGGGACAACAGTGAGTGACAGACAGATTGGGATGTGTGCTGGCACAATGAAAAGTGTTTTTTGTCATGTAATGCCATTCACCAGGAAAAAAAGGTGGGCACCTGATAGCAGGTTCCAATACCTATCTCTGATTTGATTCAGTTTTAGCTCAGTGGAATTCTTCTGAGAAGACAGCGCACTGAACATTGGCCATGCCAGCTCGAGTGGCATCAAATCGGAGTTATTCTTGAGTCACAAATTGATTGAGGGGTTGGCACCTGCTAGCAGGTGCTAGCTGTTTTTTCATGGTGTATTTCTTATGCTTTTTTTAGAAGCCTTTTGGCTCCAATGTATTTACAGTGGGAGGCAATATGTCCTTGCAACTTTTTTGCATAAAGTATTAATCTTCATCTGTGTATCAAAACCACCAAGTTGTCAATACATACTCAAGATTGTTTTTTTGGACTCTCTGGAAGCTTTACTTTCACCTGGTAAGCATATTTTTCTTGTACATCTCCTCTCTCATTTTTTTATAGCTGACAAAAAGATAGGTCAGTTTTTGATCTTCTTCTTAAACTATGTTGACACCTAGAAAGAGAACCCATGATTTTGACAATGATACCAAGATGCTTGTAGTTGGTATGGTCAGGGATGGTTTTAATCCAGCCCAGATATCTTGGGATTAAAGCATCTCTTACAAAACTATTTACTATTTCCTCTTTCAATACCATAAAAGGGGGGCAGTCTAAAATGCCCCATACTCCAGTCATCCTCCCATCGCAACTGACCAGGACTTGCAAAGTCTTTCAAATACAACTAGGAGTGATTTCATGTGCACCCTCAAGAACATTTCAACTACTCTATCCACCAAAATATCTCTTTGTACTTCTAGAAAATCATTCATGGGCTAGGATTTTTTAGATTGTCTGCAGTCAAGAAACCTTCCTAAGCCCAATTCATTACCAAAAACACCTAAATTTTGCACAAGAGCACTTGAAATGGACTTTTAAGGAATGTAAAAAAGTAATTTGGTCCAATGAATTGTCTTTTGAGTTAGGACAGCCTTCAAGTCAAGTTTCAGTGTAGTGCCAAAAATCAGAAAAATTTCAATCTGCTTGTCTTCAGCCAAGTTTTTGAAACAGCCACACCTCAGTGATGGTTTGGGGAGCTTTTTTAGATACAACCCTCCTCCCTCTCATAGTCTTACCCTCAAAACAAAAAACTGAAAAGAAATATGTAGAGAATGTATACCTTTCAAGTCTACTTCCTTTCTAAGAGAAAAATGATTGCTGCAAAAAACTAATTTCAATGGAATAAAATGCTCCCATTTGCACTGCAAAGCCTATAAAGAATTGTAGGCCTTGGTCAATCTACAAAAGATTGAAAACTGGCTATCTCAGTCTCCGGACTTTAACCTAATTGAGAATTTTTGGCATGCAATGAAGGTTTACATGGAAAATGAATTTTGGCCCCATACAAAAGAAGAGATGATTAAATCATTGTTGGCTTCTAGGGAAATACTTCCAACAAAGCTTTTAGATAATTTAAACATTCCAATGCCTTCTAGAATGCAGACAGTAGCTGATGCAGCTGGTGGCTCTACCCGCTGATTATAAAAAATAAAATAAAAAATAAACAAATAAAAATCACACTGAATAACTGATGGTACTACTTTTATTTGATAAAAAAAAACCATTAAGTTAGAAAAACATTTTAAAAAAAATTGTAAACTATAAATAAAAAAAGTAGCTGTTTTTTCAGATTTTGATGTCATACTTAAGATTCTCGGGTAATGATTGACCATATAACACAGCCTTGAAAGTATGAACTCAACATATCATTGAAAATGGTAGGTATGAGGACATATTACTGTAGCACGGTGTCAGCCTGTAGAACTCCGGAAAGAACCGGAGAACAGGGGACGCCACGACTACAGACTATAACACAAATGACTATGTACATAAGGTACCTAAGCACATAACATCCCCCCCACATGGTCATTTAAACTATTCCAGTCTAATTATCCTCCACACATGTAATTAACCATCACAAAACCTAAAGAAAATGAAAAGAAATATACAAAGAGAAAAAAGAAATAAGAAAGAAAAGAAATAATCCCCCCCATTCCACCATATTTTACCATACACAGACATCTTTCCTTTTGTTGAAAGTTAGAGATGGGCCCAGTGCTTTGGTTAGAATATCAGCACACATTTTTGCAGTTGGAACCCATTCTAGAAAAGCTTTCTTAAGGAAGAGCTGTTCATTCACCAAGTAATAACACCTACTAATATGTCTTGTCCGCTTTTCACCAGGATTATTTCTTGCATTGGAGATTGCACCTTTATTGTCACAATGGAGCTTGACAGGTGGATAGTCAGGTTATAGATCTTGAAGCAAATTTGAGATCCAAATTGCATCCTTCATTCCACTACTAAGAGAAACATATTCAGCTGTCATAGATGAGTTTCTGAATTTCAGTTGACGTTTTGATGTCCATACAACTGGGCAGCCATTGAGTAGTAAAAGATGACCTGATTGAGCTCTGGAAAACTCCTCCTTGTTCCAGGTGGCATCAGTGTAGGAGAGCAATTCAAGGGGGCTGTCTCTGTCAGGATGAAGGTGAAATGAAAGTTTAATGGTGTACTTTACATAGCGTAATAGGTGATTGAGTGCTGTCCGATGAGTAGCTGTTGGTTTTGAAGAGAATCTAGCAAGGAAATTTACTAGGAAAGAGAGATCAGGCCTGGTCGCCACAGCTACATAGCTGAGAGCAACTAGAATAGAAAGATACTTGGTAGTGTCAATTGCGTCCTCATCGTCTGCTGCTGTCCTGATTTTCAGTTTTTGAGGTAATGGGGATCTTGTTACTAGTCCTGATGGATTGTGTTCTCTTAAAATCTTGTTAATAAGCTGAAAATTGTTGAGATTAAAACCTTCAGGGACCTCTTCAATACCTACACCCACAATTCCATTCACCTTCAAAGATCCATCTAAAACATCCTCCAGCTCCTTCAATACCTCCACACTACTACCAGTAACAATTCCATCATCAACATGTATCCAAACCACACCCAAACAGCCTTTCTTCCTTAAGACATAGAAACTTTTGTCGTCTTGACTAGCTTTATATTCTAAAGAGTCAAGTTTTTCAGCAATGTGTAACCACCAACATCTTGCTGCTTGCTTGGTGCCATATAGAGCTTTCTTCAGGCGGAGAGCATTGTCTTTATCCTTCAGTTGAATACCTTCAGGAGGACGTACCCATATAGCTTCAACAATTGGACTGTGAAGATAGGCTGCCATGACATCAAAAAACTTTACAGGCCATTTGTGGTAAGCTACAAGAGTCAGGAGGACACGCTGTGAGGCAAAAGTTGCAGTGGGGGCAAAAGTTTCAGTAAAGTCAATACCATATTGTTGAAGGAAACCTTTTGCTACATAGCATGCCTTGTATGTTGGTGAGTCTGAAGAAGAATTTTTGATGGTGAATACCCGTTTTGCATTGGTGATTTTACTGCCTAGTGGGACATTTTCTTCATACCAAACATCCATGTTCTTCATGTTAGCTAGCTCTCTTCTGCATGCCAGTTCCCATTTTTGACGGTCAGGAGATAGCATGGCTAGTAGATGAGTTCTAGGGATAACATCAGAGTGTGACAAACCTTTTTGGACAATCTCTGTAACAGCTTTTTCTTGTGACAGAAGTGCTTCTTCATCTTTGAAATTGCCTAATTTCAGATTGTTGAGAATATACTGAAGAGAAACCTTTGATGGTGTTGTCGTTGGGGCTTGGAGAGCAGCATCATGATTGGGAAGGCAATCAACAGGGAAAACGGCCATGGCGGATTCAAAAAAGGTGTTTGAATCCTCATGCCAAAACAGCTGACCAGCATTGTTTAAGGAATAACCTACACACTTACAAATCAAAGCACATTGATCTAGTCTTTGGTGTGTCTCCTTGTGAATATGGACAAATGCTGTTTCACCAAAAATGTGAAAATTGGAATAGTTTGGGGTGGTATTGTATAGTAGTTGAATGGGGGTTTTGTCACCTGTTTTAACATTGGGGATCTGATTGTGAAAATGAGCCACCCACTTGTATGCCAAACCCCAGAATGATTCAGGTAGTTAGCTGGCAAGGAGTATGGTTCTTGCAATGTCACCAACTGTTCTGTTAAACCTTTCAGCTGTTCCATTCTGCTTGTGATGATGGGGGCATGTAACTTCATGAGTAGCACCAATGTCAGCCAAGATCTGAGCCATTTTATTGCTGTGCATCTCACCTCCATCAGTGCATAAAACATGAAACTTCTTCCTGGTTACGTTTTCTAATTTTTTATATAAAGAAAAAAAACAAGAAGTTGCCTCAGATTTGGCATTCAGTAAAAATACCTCACCATATGAAGTTGAGCTTTCTCTGAACATTGCTGCCCATCTGGCACCATGAATAGTGGGATCCATGGGACCTACAAGATCTCCAACAATTAAACTCATTAAGGATTCTGGTTTTGATTCACAAGTGGCTGATGGTTTCCTAGTGCTCTTCACAATTAAACAATCTTCACAGTCAATCTTACCTGCAGGCATAGATAATGGTAATCCAGTGCCCATACCAGCATTGATTATTTTTTTGATAGTTTCAATGCTGACATGTCCTAGTCTTCTATGCCAATCCATCAGGGAACCTTTGGTGGAAGGTGGATGATTGATATGATGATTCTGCTTAACAGTGCAAAATAATGAAGGGTGCAAGGAATAGCAATAAGAAGGAACATCATTTGGATTGCAAGTACTAACACTAATTACATCCAAGACCCATCTTCTTCTGGTATTCTCTACCTGGCCAGTCATAATCAAATCCTCTTTTAGGTAAATCCCCAAATTTTTATTTTTAGAACACAAACCAAAACAGAAACCACAGTTCACTAAATCAAATAAAGCAATAAGAGTAGTCCTAACATCTGGACAATAGAAGACATTGGTAATAGTGACTATTTTACCATCCCCTTTTATTTTTAAATCTCCTATGCCAGTGATGAAGGGAGAAGGACTGTTAGTGGCCACTTTGACTGGAATCTGCTTTTCAAGAAGTTTGAAATTGCTGAGAAGGCTCACATTGCCAGTGACATGATGAGTCGCTCCACTGTCAAAGATAGCATACTTATCAGCAATTGTATCAGGAGACCATTCAGCACTATTGAGATCAATTTGTTCAACCATTTCATATAGCTCCTCAATGTTTTGTTCAAATATAGTGATTTCATTAGCTTCAATTTGAACATCTCTGGCACAAATAGGACCACGTTGAGGGTGTTTGTATGGAATGTAGACTTTCTTGTTCCTTGCATTAGGATCAGAGGCAAACACAGTAGCACGTTCCCACATAATGTATAGTTTTGCTGAGAAATTTGAAGAATGAGGATTATATGGGCAGTGTGCTACAACATGAGCAGTGGAGTGGCATTCATGACAATTAGGACGTGCACCAGGAGGCCTATAAGAGTCAGTCTTTCTCTGGGGTTGAGCGGCGGCATGAAGGGATGGCTCGACAGTGAGGGTAGCAGTAGGTGATGAAACTCCTTCACAATCAGCTCTGTTTTGGGTGAGAGTTGGCATGAGTTGACAGAAATCTTCAAAGGTGACTGAATTTGAGTCAGCGTGGTTATCCAAAGCAACACAGAGATCAACATAAAGGTCCTTCAGAGATGATGGTAATAAGGCCTGGGACATGAGCGCTTTGAAGATCTTATAGTCAATTGATGAAATTGCAGATTGCTGTCATTTTAGATGTATGGTTTGACCTAGTGAATTTGTTATTAATATGAAGATAAGTTTGGCAGGCATTCCAGTCTGTCATAATTTTGTGGCGCAGATTTTGAGAGATGGAATGGACCAGAAGTAAGTGAGTAACTCTATCTTCAAATTCATCAGGGCCTTTTTCATCATTCAGGGCATAAGCTCTTGTGCCAACAAAATCTTTGATTAAGGCCATTATATTGCTATGCCAATCTGAGTAGTTACTGCCATTAACATCAAGGATTGGTATGGATTTGGTGAATTCTATGACATTACGTAATGTTCTCTGCCTCTCTATTATACTTATTGACTGATGGGTGGACATGTAGGGAGGAGGTTGGCGTTCACAACCAACGGGATCGGCCTTTTTAATTGGTGAGGCCAATTGCTCCAACGGTGTTGCTATTATATTTACTGGGGCAAGATTAGTGGTGACAAAAGGGGCAGCGGTAGTAGTGATATGGGGTAATGGATTAGGGGGTAGGGGATCTGACAGATGAGGGGGAAGGGATGGGTTAAGGGGGTTAAGTTTGGTAGCAATGTAGTTAAAGTTGGAGGGGGAGAGAAAGATAAGGGGGGGGGCCTATGTTAAGGTAACCTATCACCTGTGCGAGGTCGTTGATAGTAGTCAGCAATTTGTGCAGGTGCAAGGGGGTAGTGGTAGGAGATTTTTTTTTCAGAAACAAGCAGTGACAAGGGAGGCAATTTGTTCGGTCGCAAAGGTGAAGGAGAGGGTAGAGGAGGGGATTTTCAGTTGGAAACAAGCAGTGATGAGGGAGATTGGTGGAGGGGAAGTGGAGATGTTGGGACAAGGGTGAGGGTAGGTGATCGATAGGATCATGTTTGTCTGTGGGAGGGTTCAGTAGACGTAATCGGGTTATGAGGGTCTATGCCAATGCCACGTAGCTCTTGGTTGGAAATCGAGTGGGAAGGATTCTTTTTACCAGCACAATCAGGTAAGTCTTTTTCAGACATGCGCTGGGGGGTCTTTCGGCTACTAGCATTCCTAGTGTCACTAACGCAAGTGGAGTTGGTCTTTGGCTAACATTTCAATGCCCGCGGGTACAGCCCATAACCTGTAGCACAGTGTCAGCCTGTAGAACTCCGGAAAGAACCCATATTCATTGCTTACCTGTAGCATGGTGTCAGCCTGTAGAACTCCGGAAAGAACCGGAGAACAGGGGACGCCGCGACTACAGACTATAACACAAATGACTATGTACATAAGGTACCTAAGCACATAACAATTGCCCCCCACTGTACATATGTATCAGACGTCAATACACGTCGTGCGTGTATCACGCCCCCCTAAAAACAAAAAAGAAGATACAAGTTTTTCGAAGTTGTTAAAGGTTGTGGCCAAATGAACACGAGGTTGACGCCGCATAGCTTCCCTTTCTTTATTTTCTAAAATCTTACCCAACTAGGGACATGAAATATATGTCTTTCATCACCAGGGAAATTTTCCAAATTGGTGACATCTTTAATAGACCAAACGCAATCATCGTTACGAATGCTACCATTTATTGGTTTATTTTTTAGGATCGCGCCTCCGTCGGGCATAAATCTATTCTGAGTAAAGCTAAGTTATCACTAGTCACTAGGAAAAAAATGTTGGTATTCGCTCGTAGGAGCCTCCCCGCAATCGAACGACTACATTTCAGCCAGGGATAGGAACATGCTAGCAGGTGCAAGCTTTTTTTTCTGGTGAAGATAGACAGAAATCCAGAGCACACACAGACGATATGATATCGCTATCATCATCATTGTCGTCTTACAGAAAATCTAATTGTTATTCTCATCAATATTACTTTAATAATATACTGGTTTCCACTTCCAGCCCTTGAACGCTTTAACATTAGTCTATCTCAAAGTCCCGGTGTTTGCAGAGATGGTACCGGGATCAATACGAGGCGTGCACTTGGGATGTGCCTAAATAATAAAGACCAATTTTTTAGTCAGGTTCGCCAACATTCCTCGTTTCATTGTCTCGTAGACTAATTATTAGCCTCCAAAACACTCTACCGAAATTCCCTATAATGAGAAGTTTTATCACCTATCTGAGACATTACTAATTAGCAACTTTCTTAAATTCATATTTGAGATAGATTGAAAGTTGAAGAAACGCCTGTCTTTTCAGTTTTTTATCTTTTCCAATATAATTGCATGTATTCATGTTTAAATTAAACACACTGTATTTGTTTTCACAGCTACTACAGGCATCTTTGGAGTGTTGTAAGCCCACCAAGGGCAGAATTATAACTCCTGATGATACTCAAGGATATCATCATTGGTCTTCATTTCCCGAGGGAGATGACTTTGTACATCAATCAAATGATATTTATCAGTTTGACGGAGCGGATAAAATGAGAAACCAAGATGGTGATTTATATTCTAGAGTGGGGCCATCCAACACTTTTCCGAATGATGCTTCAACAAGTAATCCAGTATGTGCTCCAGAAAGATTTGTATAAAAAAATCTCTTGAGTAGCCATGCCTTATACAGTATATTTATCCAGCGCCGTCTTTTGACCGATATCAATGATAGTCAAACAGGATTAATAGGTTCAATGTCTTCAAGCATTAGTCACCCTACACCAACTTCATGGCTAGACTACATGACACAGAGAAATGCCCCAGTATATGCCCAGAATGTTTGTTATTCAAGCTTTTGGTAAAAAGTAAAACATGATACTAAGAAAGAGACTTTACAGGTTGACCTTCATAATGTAGCCGTAAAATATTTAGATGGCTGGATTCCCGTCCCACAAGATGTGATGGATTTTAACCATCATCCGTCCACTAATCCCAACATTGGCAATTTTGAACTGGAAAATCCACTCTCAGGACCTAGGATGAAGCATACTACTCATCTTTATGTTGAATCAAACATTGATATGCGTCAACATCCATATCAGAATGAGATTGATGAAAGACTACCTCATGTTTTTGAAGAAGGACTCAGTCCTTCAGGCAATGAAGAAAAAGGCAGTAATGTTGAAAGTCAAATTAAACGGGGTCATCCTGACATAGTAGATAAGCACATCCATTACCACAATGCACCTGCTGGCACATCTCTTGCGAATGAAAACACCGCTAAACTTACACTGGATGAAAATGAGAGCTGGACTTGGTATATATGTGGCAGGATACGAGGACATGCGGGTGTTGGAAAGTATCGAAAACTGCTTGCGATGGATAACACCTTACCCAAACCATTGCCAGAGGGGCAAGATCCCGTAAAAGAATTTTCGAAAGATTTATTTATCGACACACTACAGAAAATTGTGAGGGTTCTTTACTCCCTTTCCGAGTATACGTTTACGGCAGAATCACTCGTGGGCAGGAAACCCCGACCCAGAGGACCAGTCAAAATTTGGGCGGCTTATTGTGATGGACTGGAACGTTTTTTCTCCTCTAATTCTTTTCCAAAAACTGAAGATTTTTTCGATGACTTCACAATCGCCCAAACATTACTTCTTCAGAACATTCAGAGAGCTACTTTTTCACTCGACGGTTCCAAGAGCCCAAGTGCGTCAAAAGAGGAATATAATTTTTTTAACTTGAGGAGTCATATAGAGGCACTGACATTAATGGAGCAAGGTTTGCATGTGTCGGTTGCTCTCCGTTGCCTCAATTATCTAGAGGAGATTCTAAATTATTTGGGGCCAGTCGTAGCTGATCCGCTGGAAAAACGGGAAGCGTATGAGAAACTTGCTTCTACTATACGTGATTGGCTCAAAAATACTGGCCTAAAAGAAATCTTGGATATAAAAAATGCTAAAAAAAAGGTTTCACTTGCAAATCGCGACAAGCCATACTTTGGAGAGCCTGGTGTAGAGCGGCATAGACAGATATTCCTGCACCATATTGCAGCCAAGCTGGGACCTGGAAGGGCATCAATAACATTTATGAAGAGGGAGGCGATGGAAATACATCAAAATATCCTTTCAGTCAAAGTAAACGATCAGCCAATAAAAGTTGACATTGATGAGCTTGAACTAAATTTCGAAGTTTTGTTTTCAAAACAGCTTATGACATTCCTGGACTCCAAATGGAAAATAGTTAGACCAAATTGGAAAGTAATGGTAGAAACAAGAAAGCAAAAAGGATTGGATTATAACTCTTTGTCTAAGGTTTCTTTCTCTTACCAAACTGTGAGAGGAAAGTTCAAGAAAAGCAGAAAAACAAAAGAAAAAGCTATGAAAACAAAGTCCAGGAAGACAAGCAGAACCAATGACCAAGTGGAAAAAACTCCAAAGAAAAAAATTAGATCTGACACCTCTGCAATATGACTTCAATGCTAGCCAATATTGTTACTGCCTATAACCTTAGTCCGATTCATTTTGAATTTTAAACTGCAGGTGAAAAAGGTGTATTCAAATTACAAAAAATACTGCATATTTAATCTAGTTGAGCTTCAGGATTTTGAGCTCCTTATCATCACATCTATCGATGTTACGCTATACTCACTTCTATTTTTTGTTTCTTAAGACATTTTGAGACTTACTACACCCTAGGAAAAATGATCACCAAATGTCTAGAATTAGTTGTGATAATCTTTGTTGCTTAATGTTGAGCAAGGAGGATTGGCAATTTGGTAATTCTGAAAAAGCTTCTCCCCCACTCTATAACAGATAAATAGCAACTTTGGATAGTTTTTCAAAGACCATTAGCATTTTACTACTTGGATTTTTACTGAAAACACTATTTCAATATTGACACCTTTAAATTTCAAATGAGGTCATGTTTGTGCATGAAGAAATGAAAATAGTTAAGAGAAAAGTTGAGTCAGCACTGGCGATAGGGGGTGTCAGTTCTGGCAAATTGGCACTTAACTTAAGTGTGGATTTCAAAGCAAATCAGCACTTAAATTTTGCAAAAAAGTCATTTATTTCAAAAATGGGTGTCAGTTATGACCTGAAAACAGCACTTTTTTCCCAACTTTTTTCACAACCACATGTTGGCCACAACATCCCTGTCACGTGTGACACACTGACATCCCACTTCTCATCTGACTTCATTTGTTTCTCCTCCCTCCATAATTTCAAATTGCATATTTTCCTCTATTGCATAATTTTTCATTCAACCACTCTCCCTATGTCTTAAAAATTAACATTCCCTTCTTGTTAGGATTTGGGTTGAGAGGCAAGGAGGAGGAACTCTATGCGCACTACATATTGTAATAGGTGGGAGAAGGGAATATTGCATAAAGGGGTTTTAACGGGAAAATGCTGTGGGGTGCTCCTCATTGGACAACTTATTTAGTAATCCAGTTACTTCTTAGTCTCTTGTGATTGTAATCCTCACTACTGGAAGCCCCAACATAGTCAATCTAGTTTGTCTCACTGCTGTATCAGCATAGCCAGTCCTGTCTCAGGCTAGTGTTAGTGCTAGTAGTAGTCCTCCCTCCTAGGTCTTAACATTTTGACCAATCTACAACTGGTGCACCACAAAAGAGTGATGGACCCCTCAAGCCAACACAATGCATCAAACCTTGCTGAAATGCAAGAGCAGATGGCACACTTTCAAGAACAGAGTGCCAGACTCATGAAATGTCTAGCAGAAGAAAAATCCCCATATTGTTGCCCCACCAAAGCAGAGCTAGATTCTGCTAAAGCCAAAGTGCAGGCACCACCTGTCAAAGGCCCAAAAATTGCAGTCCCAGCAATTTTTGATAGAAAAAGGGGCCTCCAGATGGATCAGTATGCATTACACGTAATCCTTTATGTCCTGATGAATTGTCATCAATTCCCACATGAGCAATCAAAAAATGGGTTTGAAATATCATACATCACAGATGAGGCAGCAAACTGGGCAAGGCTATATACCAAGGAGCCCTTTGAACATGCCAAGTCAGAGACAACTTTTGGAAAGTTCATGGAAGCATTTGAATTAGCCTTTTGTGACCCCAATGTGTCCACAACCTTGGAGAATGCACTTAATCAGTTACAGCAGAAACACTCTGTCACAGAGTATGTGTTGGAATTCTGAGGCCATGCCAGCTATGTTACAACATGGGGAGAAGAGCACTCATGTTTCATTTCAAAAATAAACTTTTGCCAAAAATAAGGAAAACTCTAATCAGTCACCCACATTCAAACTCTCTCCAGGTGCTGATGTAGTTGGAAATTCAAATTGATAACAAGTTTACACATTAGCACATGGATGGGGTGAGCAGTGCTTACCACTGGCATAACCATGCCCCAACTAGTGGGTCCAGAACTTGGAACCCAAATGCCATGGATATTGTTGCAGCCAATGCATGTGGTTCTGGTGGAAGGAGAAGTTTATCTGACAAGAAATACCAGAGAGAAATAAGCAAGGGGCTGTGCCTTTGATGTGGGAGTAGTGGTCATTTGGCAAGGGAGTCTAGAAAGAAAATAAGGGTTAGCAAAGTGGAGGATTGTCAGCCAGGCTGTACCAGGAGTCCAGTAAATGTTATAATATTGTATTGGACCTCAAAATGGAAAAATGTTTATTTATATTATGTATGTAAATTAAGATTATATTGAACAATAAAATTACATAACTAACTCATGATAATAAATAAAAATAAGAGTTATATGGATTTTATTAATATATAAGTTGTATATACAAATAAATAAATAAATAATACATTATATTCTATAAAGTATGAGTGCTTTTTTATGTATTTAATAATTATATATAATTATTAAATAATTCTATACATATCTTATAATCCATAAATATTGGGCGCTTTTTTGACCCTCAACTGTGTTAGAAAAATTATTAAATAAGTTAAAAAACTTACTTAATAGGGGGTATCAAAGTTAGAAATGTGTAATTATTTAAAAGGCATTTTAAAACACAAAACGAAAGCCACAACCTTGACATTGACTCTCAATAAAAAGGTTTTTTTGGGGCACAATATGTCATATTTTAAAAAATAGTCATGGTTGATTTGGTGGAAAAAAGAGGTATTTTGAAAAGAAAGATTTCTAACTTTGATACCCCCTAATAAAAAATATTAAAATTCGTATTTTAAATTAGTAATCTCATTAAATTAATTATTTGGCTGACGCAAAATAGTTATTACAAAAATGAAATAGTTTAAAATAATTATTTATTCATGTTTTATACTAACTTAATTAATCACACATCTAAAATAGTATATTTTTTGATGTTTCATGTAAAATTTTTACTTTTTTAAATGTATTTTAAAACATGTCTTGTCTTTTGTTGTTCCATCCTGTGTTTCAGACCACTTTAATGTTTCAATTGATTTTAATACAATGTTTAAGTTTAAATTGGTGGATAATTGGGCTCTTATTCATGTTTGTTACTTGTTTTGTCGAAGGGTCCTAATGGTCTAGAAGGTTCTTACAGAGGTCCTACGGGGTGAATAGGTGGATTATTGGGGTTTCAAAGTCAAAGTACGTATAATTTTCTTTTTTTTATTTTATTTATTCAATTTTAAAGAGGTAAAAGTTTGTATAATTATTATAATTATTAATGATTAGATTTACATGGTAGTAAAGACTAAAACAATAAATTATAGTAATAGTTATTTGTTTGTAATAGTGGTGTAATAAAATAAGTAAGTAATGATTGAATGTTTCAAAACAACAAAAAGGGGAGGCCTTTTATAGGCAAATGAGAGACAAAGCACAGACTTAAAAGTCTAAATACAGGAGTATGAGAGAAGAAGAAAGAAAATTCCAAGAAGACAATTTCAAATAATAAGATTTTTCTAGAAAGAACATGTTCAAAACCTGTATTTACAGAATATGTCAGAAATAAATTGTTTTATTTAAAATTACAGTAAGTGTCAATTTTAAATAAGTAATTTGAATTTCTTGTATGTATTTATTTTTATTTCAATATAAATATTTATTTTAATATTAAGTATTTATTTCTCTTAACCTGTCATTGAGCATGGTGTTAGAAATAAAAATAATAAAAATAAAATAAAAATACAAATAAAAATATAAAGGACATTTATTATTAATTTTAATTATTTACTTACTTTACTTTTTTGTAACTAGTTAATTTATTACAAGTAAGTTAAAAGTAAATATATTAATAACATATAAGAAATAAAAAGGCATGGCTTCATCCAGTAAATAATTAATTATTTTACTGAGTAAGTCTAGTAGCCTGGCTGACACTCCCTCACTCTAAAAAAACAATAAAAAAAATGCTATGATTTTTTCTTTTTATATTTCTTTATTAGAGTAGGAAGATTAGATATCTCCTTCCCAGGTATCCAAGAATCATATTCAGAAGAATTATTCTTGAATCTCAATAAGTATTCAGTACCTTTTTCAGCAGTAACTATTCTGTCATTTAGAATCTTATCAATTTCTGCTGTCTCAGTGATTTCATTAGGGGTCTTTTTTGGTCTTCCCCTCCTTTTTGGGAAATAAATCACTATTGGATGTGTAAGGTTTCAAAAGAGATATTGGAAAAACAGGATGTTTTTTGTCATATGGAGAATAAAAAATAACTTCAACTGTATTATCACCAACCATTCTTCTGACAACAAATGGACCTACAAATAGGTCTTTTAATTTGTTATTACCTTGTAAATTGAAGTGGACTGTAGAAATCAATACTTCATCACCCTTTTTAAAAGTGTATTCTTTATGGGTTTGTCCCATCTCTTCTTCTCATATTCAAAGGATTTTTCAATACATTTTTGAGCATGACTTCTGCAACGTTGTTGCATTTGAAGAAAAGATTTTACACCAGGATGTAAATCCAATTTAGGTATTTTATTATTGAGAATTTGGGCAGGAGTATTTGGAACATATCCAAGCCAGAGCTCAAAAGGCTTTCTCTGAGTAACAGAACAAACAGTGCTATTATAAGCAAATTCCAACCCAGGAAGTAAGGTAACCCAATCATGAGTGAATCTGTCATTGTCTTTATACTCAAGGTCAAAGGAAAAATACCTTCTTATCATGTATTCCAAGGTCTGAATCATTCTTTCAGCTAATCCATCAGTTTGGGGGTGATGTGAAGTAGAAAGTTTCAGATCACAATCACAAACATCCATCAGAGACATCCAATATTCAGAAGTAAATTTAGGGTCTCTGTCAGAGATTATGGATTTAGGAAAACCAGCAGTATTAAACATATGAGACCACCATAAGAAAGCTAATTCTTTAGTGGAAACATCCTTGTGGGTAGGGATAAATTTACACATTTAAGTGAATCTGTCCACAATAACCCAACAAGAGTTATTACTGTCTTTCCCAGAAATGGGTAATCCTGTTACAAAGTCCATGTTTATTATCTGCCATGTTGCATCAGGAGGTTCAATATGTTGCATTAATCCAGCTCTTTTACCAGTCAATCTTTTTGATTTTTGGCAAGAATCATAGGACTCAACATATAGTTTGGTGTCTTCAGACATTTTATCCCACCAAGCAGTCTTTTTAATTCTGATAATTGTTTTTTCAAGATCAAAATGCCCAGCCAATTTGTCATCATGACAAATTTTCAAGATTATTTCTTTCATAGAAGGAGGAATAACAATAACATTACTCAACTTTCTTCTATAATATAGATATCCCTCATCAATTGAAAATTTACCTTTTTCAAAAGCCTTCTGGTACTTTGGTAGAAGGGTTTTAATTAATGCTTTTATTGAAGCATTCTTTGGATCAATTAATATGGTGAATAACCTTTTTAAGTCAGTGTCCTTATCATATGAATCCAGAATAAGCTGTAATAGCTCTTCCTCCATATCAACCACATATCCCATGAATATGGATAATTTCATCCTCAGGATCATATGCAGGATTTGAGTCATTATTTGATATAGGTAACCTTGATAACATATCCACATTTGAGTGAACAATACCAGACCTATGAGTGATTTTCATTCTTCTTCTGTATTCTTGAACAGCTAACTGCCATCTGAACATATGTCATTTAGGTGTTTTAAAATTTAAAAGGGATTTAACTGCACTTCAGTCAGTGACAAGTTCAAATCTCTGGTCATCCAGTTAATAATGTAGCTTCTCTAGAGCCCACACTACTTCTAAACACTCAAGTTGAGTGGCACCATATTTCAATTCACTATTTCTCAAGGTTCTTGAAATATAAAAAATAACTACTTCTGATACTTTATCATTCATCACTTGTTTCTGATGGAGGGAAGCACCAAGACCAATAAAACTGGAATCAGTGTATAAAACAAATGGTTGATTAAAGTCAGGTAAAGCAAGAATTGGTTCTGACATCAAACAATGTTTCATAGTGTCAAAAGATCTTTGTCTTTTACTATTCCAGGCAAAAGCAACATCTTTCCTAGTCAATTGGGTAAGGGTTAAGTCTATGAGCTGGTAATTTTTAATATACTTTCTATAGTATCCACACATTCCCAAAAAACTCTGGAGCTCTCTAATTGTGGTAGGAGCCTTCACTTGTTTTATGGCTGCCACTTTGTTTTGGTCAACACATATCTGTAACCCTGAAACAACATGACCAAGTACTTTTAAAGAATTGAAACCAAATGTGCATTTCTTCAAAGAAAGTGTCATATTTATCTCATCCATCTTATGGAACACTTTACACAGATGTTTAAGATGGTCCTCAAATGCTTTAGAGAATATAATGATATCATCAATATAAACCATCAGCCATCCTTCAATTATTTCTTGATGGAATGTGTTATCCATAACTTTTGAAAAACTGAAGGGGCATTTTCAGGGCCAAATGGCATCCTAACATACTTTTAAATACCCATCTGAGTAGCAATCATCAGGAAATTCTGAGAATTCTTCTCATCAGGTACCTGTTGATATCCCTTGTTACCATCCAAACAGCTGATATATTTAGCACCTTGTAGGGTAGCATGTATAGAGCTAATTCTGGGTAAAGGATAGATATCATCAACAGTATAAGTGTTTAATGCTCTATAATCACCACATAACCTGGCTTTATCTTTCTCATAAGAAATTAGGACAGGTGAGATAACACAATATTTAGGTGTTTCAAATACCTTTTCAATAATATTCATTTTTAAAAGGGTAGAGATATTGTCTTCAATATCTTTTCTCTTTGTGGGAGAAGCAGGATAAGGCTTCTTCTTTAAACTAGGTGGTATTTCAGTAAATGGGCAAGATAATGGAAGTTTCATTTCTTCATTAACCAATCCTCATTCATGTGACCCATGAGCAAAGGCCATAGGAAAAGATTTTATAAATTTAATGATGGAATCTTTATCCTCACCAGAAAGTTGTTCTCCAAAAGAAGCATTGTCAATTTCAGACACAAGGGCAGGCATTTCTTTTGTAGATCTTCCTTTATATTGAACTACAGAATTACATGTGTTCAATTCTGGTGTTAATAATTTTCTGGGGGAGGAAATCTTAAATTTTCTCTTCCCATTCATTCCCATTGTGAAGCATTGGTTTGAAGGATCCAGTTTTATGCCATACTTGGTTAAAATATCATTTCCCACAATGAACCAACTGCTTAAATTATCATTTTTGATGACAACAAAATCACTTATAGCTCTTAAAAAACCATGGTTATATTTGAAAAACACTGTGGCTTTGTATTTACCAATGGGGGACAAAACAGAGCCATAACCTGTCCAATTTTCAGAAATGATAGGAATAAGTTTTGATTTATAATCTTGGTCCACTGAAGCAAGTGCTTTTTCAGATAATACACTTCCTCCAGCTCCAGAATCCAAAACAACCTCAATGAGGGTTCCATTGATCAAGACTGGTGCCTTGAGAGGGGCAATAAAAATTGAGCTATCATCAAGGTTTTTTATGATCTCAGCATCCTCTACTGTAGATAAATCATTATTCTCAATATTAATAGTATTTAAATAATGAATATCCTCTTCCAGCATCAAACCTTCCTGCTGAGATTCATATGAAATATTGCTGGCACAATCACTTGAAGTATCATCCAGTGCTATTGTGTCATCAGCATGTTCCTCAGTTTGTTCAACAAGATCAATCCTCTTGTCACAAACATTGACTTTCTGCAAAGGCTTGCTGCACTTGAAGCAAGTTTTTGTTGCATACTTTTTAGGTGCAACAGGGGCAGAAGGCTTACCAACCTTTTCCAGAGGTTTCTGTTGGTAATTGGAGGGTTTCTCCAAAGGAGTTCTAAGAATGAATCTTCTGGAATCATACTTGTTTTTTAGAAGGATCTCATTACAAGTATTAATGAAAGAAGAAGTTTCTCTGGAGAGCTCAGTCCTAGCAACTATCAAGTCTCTCAAAGACATGGGTAATTTATAGAGGATCCTGTCCTTCCATAACTCAAACTCCATATTTGGGTCCATTGTCCTCAAGATTTTTACAACTTTCATTATAAACTCAATAGGTTTATCAGTAGAAGAGCTATATCTGGTTTCTTCATACTGCCTTTGTTGAGCTATCCTAAACTTGGAGACACCAAATTGTGCTTTAATTAATTTTTTCCAATATTCCCATGAGTAGTCATTCTTATCCAAAAGAACAGATTCATACCAAATTAGGGCTACATTGGTAAATAAAGAAATCAATTTAGACACAATTTCTTCATCTGGGAGTTTGTAAGAATTTTTTAAGTTATGAATCCTTCAAATGAGTTGCTGCCAATCAGAGGAAGAGTCGCCATCAAATGTTGGATAGTGGTCAAGTTTTGGCCAATTCTTTTGATTTGATGTAGTCTCCTTATTACAAGCTTGTTTCTGGGTAAGAAGAAGCTGTAATTTCTCCAATTGGGCAGTAATTTCATTTTTTAATCCTTCTGTGGAAGATCCTGGTACATCATCAATTTTTGATTAATACTCAGTGATATCAACAGGCATTTCTGGAACTAATTTCACTTTGGATGAGCTAGGAAAAGGTAAGCTTGGGGTAACCTGAACCATATGTTCTTTCAAAGAAATGTCAGAAAAAATTTGATAATGAAAAAATGAATTTAATTTCTCTTCAATGGTTGATAATCTGGTTTTAACTCTTGGAAGACTAGATAAACTCTCATTGATGGTTGCAAAAGATAACTGGTTCTTATTTTGAAAAGATGAATAATGGTCACTCAATCTTTTCAAGTTCAACTTATGTCCCTCTAGCTCCTGGAAACAGATGGACACAGTATCTTGTAATGTAGACAAATCATTTTTGATATTTTACCATAAAGCAACTTTCTTTTCATGAGTTACTTTATAATTAAATAAATCATCAGAAACTCTCTGTAATTCACTCCTCAATGATTGGTAACCCTGTTCAGTTAACAAACTATTAAATTTCTGAGTCAATTGCAAGTTGTTCATAATATGATTTTGTTTAGCAATAATATCCCTCAAATATTCATCATTAATTTTTGCCACATCTGGAGTATTTCTCAATAGGGAAACAGAATAACTTTCAAGACTCTCCTATAACTCAGGATCAAGTGTCTCATCAATAACAGCCATATCAGGATTTATCAATGAAGTAGCAATCAAAACCAAAGGATTAGATACATTAGAATATTGAGCAATTTGTCTACTACTATCAGCCTCTACTGGTCTCACAGTTTCATCTCCCCTTCCAGAATTACCTGAAGGAACTGAATCAGAAACAAGAAATGGTACTTGAGATTCAATAGAGGGGCTTACCAAGGCTTGGGAAAGAATTTAATGTGGTTGTTTTTTCTCTTTCTTCCTCCTTGATAAGGGTAAGGAGGTGTGGGGTTGAACTGATTGGTTCTTGACAGACCTGCCTGAGGTACTTGAGGTTGTTGTTGCTGGGACAGATAATCCCACTGCCACTTTGACACTTCCACATTTTCTTTTTTCTGGGGAGCCACTTGTGGAAGGTCCCTGGGGGGAGGAGGAGGTGTCCTCTTCTCTTAAAGGAAGGACTCTATCTTTCTTACCTTTTCTTCTAGAGAATCTGTTTTTGACCTCAGGTTAAGGTTTTCTGCCTTCAATTATTTGATGTGAGTTGTGAGATTTTTGACTTGCTGAGTTAAGGGCATCTTTTTTATTTTGAAGCCTTTTGGAAGCTCTTCTGGGAATTTGATAGAAAGCTTTTGGTCCTGAGAAGTTGTCTCCACTAATATTTCCACCTCCTGCATTTCTACATCCTGATTGTTCCAGTAATTGATTAATTTGAGCTAATTTTGTAGTCAAAGGAGAACTCACAGAAGAAGCTTCATAATAATCAATTAAGTCCAGCTCCTCATCACTGCCAGCAGAAGCACCTTGATCAGTCATAGTTTAAATTAACCTGAACTGAGAGAAAGAAATATTAAGAATTAATTAGTTATTATTTTTGCTTTATTTAAAGAAAAATAAGAGAAAAAATATTCTACTATATAATTAATTATCAGGATTATCCAATCAACTGGAATAATTTAAAATATAATGTTTTTCAGGACAAAAAATCAACTGAAATAATAATCACAATTTTTATTAATTTAATATAATTTTATAACCAGTATTAAAATAAATCAACTGAAATAATAAAATAAAATTTTAATTAGTCATGTAAATTTTGATAATTATCAGGACTAAAATCAACTGAAGAAATTAATTACCAGGAATTAATGTCAACTGAAAATAATTTTAATTACCAGGACTTAATGTCAAGTGAAATAATCTAATTGTCAGGACTTATTGTCAACTGAAATAATTTCTAATATAATCAATTTTAATAATTATTTTATTGCCAGGACAATTTGTCAACTGAAAAAATAATATATTATTTTAATTTATCAGGACAAAGGTCAACTGAAATAAAAAAATATAATATTAATTTAATTTTTTATATTACTTCTAGGACTAAGAACAATATAGTTCTATCTTGGTCAACTAGGAAATTTTTTTTTTTTTACCAGGCACCTCCCCCTGTAAAATGAGCAAGTTAATGCCACTTACAGAGTGCTGAGTAAAAAGATATACGTAGACTATGAAAAGTGCAAAGTGACCCACAAATAGTAATTAATATAATTACCACAAATATATAAAACTATTTCCAATATATGAACCTAAACTTTGGAGCATGGTTCAATTCCCGTTTGCAGTAAAAATTAAGTCACGTGGTTGATGACGTTTGTGCTTTTTGTTGTCCACCTGTCCCTACAAGTTCCTCAATTTTGATGGTCCCTCTGTTGCCTGCCTCAAGATATTAATGTGCCATTGACAATTCGGAAAGGCTCCCAAGTGTCGAAGGGTCCTGATGGTCTAGAAGGTCCTTACAGAGGTCCTACAGGCTGAATAGGTGGATTATTGAGGTTTCAAAGTCAAAGTACGTATAATTTTCCTTTTTTTATCTTCTTTACTCAATTTTAAAGAGGTAAAAGTTTGTATAATAATAATAATTATTAATGATTAGATTTACATGGTATTAAAGACTAAAACAATAAATGATACTAATAGTTGTTTTTTGTAATAGTGGTGTAATAAAATAAGTAAGTAATGATTGAATGTTCCAAAACAACAATAAGGGGAGGCCTTTTATAGGCAAATGAGAGACAAAGCACGGACTTAAAAGTCTAAATACAGGAGTATGAGAGAAGAAGAAAGAAAATTCCAAGAAGACAATTTCAAATAATAAGATTGTTCTAGAAAGAACATGTTCAAAACCTGTATTTACAGAATATTTCAGAAATAAATTGTTTTATTTAAAATTACAGTAAGTTTCAATTTTAAATAAGTAATTTGAATTTCTTGTATGTATTTATTTTTATTTCAATATAAATATTTATTTTAATATTAAGTATTTATTTCTCTTAACCTGTCATTGAGCATGGTGTTAGAAATAAAAATAATAAAGATAAAATAAAAATACAAATAAAAATATAAAGGACATTTATTATTAAATTTGATTATTTACTAACTTTACTTTTTTGTAACTAGTTAATTTATTACAAGTAAGTTAAAAGTAAATATATTAATAATATATAAGAAATAAAAAGGCGCGGCTTCATCCAGTTAATAATTAATTATCTTACTGGGTAAGTCTAGTAGCCTGGCTGACATTTAATATATTTTTCCCTTACATCATTGTTACATTTATTTCATTACTGCTTTATTTTATTTTATTTTCACAATATAATTTTCTGTGGCACTTCAGAGGGCCCCTTGCCTATATAAAGGCCTTGGGAAACTCCCTGTAGCCTCATCACTTATTTTATAACTATTGAAATACACTTTATTTTTATAAATAAATAAATAAAACTTATATTACACATAATGATTTCATTGTGGTAACTACATCTTTAAAAATTATAAGTACTATACAGTTAAACAGTTGCTTTGAGAGATATTTTGATACCACCTAATTGTTTTGTTTAAGCAGAGAAAAAAAGTACTTACTAAAATCAAAATAATACCAAAACCCCTTACAAGTCCTTTAAAAATCCTATTGTTGTTCTTATTTTTATTCCCCTTTTCATTCCTCTTTGTCTTCTTCCTCTTCTTCTTCCTCCTTTCCTATTTCTTCTAGACAATCGGCCAATAAGGATAGTGCAGAAAAGGCACAGTTAAAAGACCTTTCTTGAGAGTGATGGTGTATACAATCATAAAGTACTGGCTATAGGCCTTGACCAAGGGAGTTGGAGAAAAACCAGAGAGAAAATTACCTGTCACTTTTAAAAATACCAGTTGAGATAAATTTGCTACAGAAAATTGAAGACTGTTGCAATACTCCTTCCAAAAACTTCTTGACTATTTGAAAATCCAAGACAGTAGCCAATAGCAGACCACTGAGAACCAAAGAACCAAAACCTGAAATGTACAGAAAATCCACACCAGAAACCAGAGATGCAGTGTGCTTGTTGCACAGAAAACAGCAATAATAATTGATTCAGGTTACAAAGCTACACCAGAGAAACCAGTTTCCAAAGTTGAACTAAATGAAGAACTAACCTTGCAACAAACACAGCCAATTGTGGCCAAAAAACAGTGAAAACTGAGTGAGAAACAGTGATCTAATTACTAGATGGTTGTATCTAGCTAAGAGCTTCCCCAAACTTTCCTATTCAATATGTACATGCCAGATCCCAATCAAACTTACCCAATTCCACCTCTAAAATGCATAAACACCATGCCCAAGCACTTCCCCCACCTTCCAATTACATATGCAGGCACCTGCTTTAGCCAAAATACACCATTTACCTTAGAAAAATCCACTACAACTACTAAGAGAATCCAAACTCTTGGGTCAAATTAGTTTTGGTATCCATATTTCACAGAAAATATCCACTAAAATTACACACTCACCTATTTTCAGTCTCTCAGTAAAGAATTAAATCAGTAATTTTTTCAGTATATTGGGGGGTATCAAAGTTTGAAATCTTCCATTTCAAAATACCTCCTTTTTCCACAAAACTAACCATGATTATTTTTCTAAAATATACCATATTGTTCCCCAAAAAACAACTTTTTACTGAGAATTGATGTCAAATTTTTGTCTTTCTTTTGGTGTTGTGAAATACCTTTTAAATAATTACAAATTTCTAACTTTGATACCCCTTATTGTGGATCTTTCCACAAAATATTGAACCATTAGTGTGGCTGGGGGATAACATTTGTAATTATTATTTATTTTATCATATTATTGTTCAATTTTATTTTCTCAACTCTCATTTTTTTGGGAATTATGAATTTTCCTATTTTTCAAGTTTTTTTTAATATGTTAGTAGTTATAGGTAATATCTGTAGAATAAAAAAATAAAAATAAAATAATAAAAAAATAAAATAAAATTAATAATTAAAATATTTTTTTCAACTGCTAATTATTAATTCTTTTTTTTCTTTAACTGTTTTCTTTATTTATTAATTTATATTATTTTCTGTTTTCTATAATTTAACCTCTGGAGGAAGAAGCTTCTGGAGGTTGGTTTGGGATGTGTTGGAGTTTCTGTTTCTTGTTGAGATTGGAGGATGCATTGCGTTCTCTGTGGTTTAGTCTTCTGGAAAGATTTTAGGGGTTGTAATTGTCTGGGACTGGTTTGGAAGGTAGTATTTAGGAGGAAGCAGAACAGGCTGGGATGAAATGTTGGAAGGTGTGCTTATCAATCCTTGACATCTTCAAGTGCTCCTCAAAAATTTTCTTTCTCAGGGTGCTTTCAAAATTATTCAATGGTCCATGAAGAGCAAAGGCCTTCAGCATGTTGGAACACATTATTCTTAGGTTCCATTTCATATTAGCATAATCCAGAGTTAACATAGTTTCAAGGTGTTTTCCAACTGCAATATTAGTCTCAGGAGGAGGGGTGCCACCTATGCAAGAAGAAATTTGTTAAGAAGTTGCTTTTTTTTGATGAAATTGGATTAAAGATTATGGTACTTACAGATATGAAGCTCTTCAAAATTATATGCTGTAGGAATTTGAACTTCTGAAGGTTTGGAAAGATGTGTAGTGGAAGTATCAGCTAGAGATAATTATGGGTTATCTTGGACTTCTTCCAGTGGGTTCTGAGAAGGTGAACTAGGGTGGAACTCTTCCTGGGGCCTAGCTAGAGAAGGGGAATTATTGTTGGAATTGTTGTTGTTATTGTTATAATTCTCTGTTAGATTGGTTGCTGGTACTGGGGAAACAATGTTGTTGGAGGATGGGGAAGGTGAAGGTGATCTGAGGGCTTAATTTTGTCTTCTGGAGGAATTACTTGAAGAGAAAGAAATTTCAGAGGAGTAGTTGGCAGGCATAGGGGAGGTGTAGTTTCTTCTCCTGGATTGATAAGGTGATTTTGGTTGTTGAGAACTTTTGGGAGCTCTGATTTGCTCTTCTGATTTGTTCTTGGGGAGCTCTGAAAGTCTTCTTGAACTTTGGGAGTTTTTGGTGTTGTTGGACCTAAAAAATTTTGCTTGCATTTCTCTGGGATCACAAGGAGGTTCTTTTTCAGAAGTGTTGTTGTTTTTTGGAGAATTTCGGTTGTTTTCTGGTAATTTTTGACGGGTTTGAGCCTGACTATTGCTTCCCAGTGAGGCAGGTGGGCCGCCTGGACGCAGTCTAGAAGCCTAGGAGCTGAATTTAAAGCATTTGAAGTGGATTCTGAAGAGATAAAAGCAGATTCTTGTGAAGATAGAGCTGCTGTTTAGAGAGAGTTCTGGGGATGGATCTCCTGGATCTTCTGGAAGGAACTGGAGACAAAGAAGAAGAAGCAGGACCTAGCTCTGGAGATCTGGTAGGGGATCTGGAGATGTATTTGTGTGAAGGTGAAGGTGGAGGTAAAGGATAGTTTGGATCTCTATCACATCTTTTCTTCTTTGAATTTTAAGAGTCACAAGCCCTGTTGTAAATTTTGGCCTCTGGTGTTAGAAGAGTGAATGTGCAGGGTCTGCACATGTGAATTAACTGTTTACAAGCATAGTATTTGGGAGCAGTGAAGCAAGAAAGGGTTGAGGGGTCAAAAGCAGCGGATTCAAGGTTTGACATGGTCTGGGGTGGAATAACAGTGATATAGAGGAAGAGATAAGAATACTTTTTTTTTAGTGATGGGTAGAGGATGAAGTGGATGTTGAAGTTCAGCAAGTGGAATATGGGTGAATATGCATTAGTCCATCAAGAATCTAAACTGAAATATACATCAGTCCATCAAGACTTTAAACTGAAAACTGGCTCTACAGTCCCCCAAGACTATAAACTGAGTAATGGGTGTTTTTTTTGGTGTTTTTTTGGTGTTTTTTTGGTGTTTTTTTGGTGTTTTTTTGGTGTTTTTTTGGTGTTTTTTTTGGTGTTTTTTTGGTGTTTTTTTGGTGTTTTTTTGGTGTTGGTTTTTAAGATTGGCTGAGGGTATCCACAGGGGGAGCCTCTGAGTTTAGCAAAGGCAAGTTTGGGGGTAATTGATGGGCTGGAAGCTCTATTCACAATTACCCCAGAATGTTAGCTCTTTTCTCTGTGTCTTAATGTGGTTAATCTCTGGTTCTGGGTCTATAATTTAGGTTTAGAGTCCCCCAAGACTATAAATTTAGGGTTTTTGAGTCCCCCAAGACTAAAAAATGAGGATGGTCCCCCAAGACTTAAAACTGAGGGTGGTTTGGTGGCTACATCCGATAAAGGGTGTGTCATATTTTATTTTCTGAATCAAAATCAATCACTAGTGGAATTACAGAAAGGTATCAAGAGAGGTGGAAAAATGTTCTGAATTGGCCTTGAATTGTTGGATGAGGTTCCTTCTCTTATAAATGTCTTTTTGGCCCTTGGCAGGATTTGATTGGAAGTAAGAAAGGAGGAGTTGTTTTGTTTTTTGGGTGTGATGTTATAATTTTTATTTGACAAGAGGTATTGGATTTGGGGGTGGTGTTTCAATGGTCCCTACATTGTCATCATCATCAATGACTGGTGGAGGAGAGGCTGAAGAAAATGGTCAGTCTAGTTTGGTATGGAGTGATGGAATATTACCTTCTGGTGAATCAGGGTTATGAGAGAAAGATGAGGCTTTTTGGAGTTATAGGTTTTCTTATGGATGAATGAAATTTGTTGATTATTCTTGGAATGAAGATGGAGGGTCTGGATCTTCTGGTGGAAGAGGATGGGCCAGGCTGAGTGTATGAAGAAGCTGAAGAGGAATATAATGGGCCTAGTCTTTGGAATTTTTTCTTTCTGGAGTGGCAAGCATTAAAAGAAGTCCTGTAGATATGAAGAGGTCGATTCATTGCACAGATGAGGTTGTTGTCAATGCAGTACTGGCAAGAGCCCAGGTCAGAGGCAGATCTGGAGAGGTGTTTGAACATGGTTTTTAGTGGATGAAGAATGTGGTGTTCCAAATCTGGTTAGGCCTTTGGAGTGCGTGTTTGGAGGTCTTTTATATGTAGGGTATAACTGGGGTTATGGAGTTTTTTTATTGGTGTTTTGTTAGTTTTTAGATGTTTAGTTTTGTTTTTGTAGGCTTAAGATAGGGTCACTATTAATTTCTCAGCTGAATTTCCTTTCTTTTCTCATCATTTTGGTATATGTTATGTGTGATTATCTTGTTTCTACATTTAGTTACTGTTTTTTTGTTGTTTTAGAGGGTGTTTTGGATGTTTTTGGGCATTTAAAGGCCTAAAAGCAACTGCCCACCGCTGGGAAGCTTGCCCACCTTTATGTGTCTGTCCCTATGTCAGGCTGCCTGCCTTGCTGTGCATGTGGAAGCCTCTAGAGGCATTTTTATGCATTTAGAGAGGTGGGAGAGTAGGATTTGGCTGGGGAAAGCCAGGGTGGTCTGTGTGTGAGATAGTTAAGCAAGTTTAAGGACATTCTAGTTTATCATAAACCATCTGGTATATCTAGAATCTCTGTGCTTCACTCTTTTGTGTGTTAGTGGCATATTTTGGCTGGGTTGTGAAAAGGTTAGTTCTTACTGGACCTCAACTCTTGTCACTGTTTTCTCTGGTATAATCTTGCAAGCTATATCAAGTATTGTTGCTGTCTCTGGTGTGGCTTTGAAACCTACATCAAGTATCATTGATTTCTCTGGTGTGGACATTGGTCTACATTTCAGTTCTTTGGTCTAGTAGTCTGTCTGGCGACTACTTTCTTGGATGATCAAGCAGTCAAGTGTGTTGAAAAGGGTGTTTTAGCAAAAAAGACTCAATTTACTTTAGCAGGTAAATCTAACCTTATTTTTCTAAAGGGAAAGGGGATTTTCTCTCTGGGTTTTCTCCAAATCCCTTTGTTAAGGCCTATAGATAGTACTATAAGATTGTCTACAACACTACTGGGTGTAAGAAATTTTCAGAAACGTATTGGAGTAATACTCCATCCAATTCAAAATCTGATTAGTCACATTACAGAAAAAATGGGTTTAATAAGTCAGGTATCACAAGAATAGGGGCTTTTAGAAATTTTATTTTCAGGTAGTCAAACAAATCTTGTTGGCTACTCATCCAGATAAGTTTGGCTTCCTTCTTTGTGAGGTCATTCAATGGTCAGATAATGTGGAGGTAATTATCAATAAAACAGCAGTAAAAATTTGCAAAGCTTAGAAATGACTGGAGCTCCTTTAACAATGCTGGTGTCAGCCATTTGGTTACTGCATTTACACCCTATTCATTTAAATGATCATGCCTAGGTAGGGGATTTCACTCACTGAGAAGATACATTTCTCTGGTTTTAACCATACCTGGGCTTTTTCAAGCATTGAAAAAAGTCCTTTACACATATATGGTATTCTTCTATTAATCTGGAGTATATCAGGATGTTTTCCAGGCATACTGCTACATATATTCCTAATCAGTCCCTCAAGATGCTGTTGGTGATGTGTTGGAAAGTGGAAGGCGCATAAAATAGACCAAATTGTGTTACCAAACATTCAAAATAACCAAAATTAGTGCAGAATGCCACTTTGTCTTCATCATCTTCTTTTACACAGATTTTGTCTTAACCTGCCCTAAGATCTAAAGATGTGAAGATCTCTACACCTTGAAGACTTTCAATTAGCTCACTAGTCAAAGGAAGGGGATATATTTTATTTAATGTCAGCACATTTAACCTTCTGAAATACATGCAAAGTCTTAGTGAGCCATCCTTTTTTCCTGAAAAGATCACAGGGGCTTCCCAAAGAGATTTTTATTCTCTAATAAAACCATTCTTTAAATTTTCATCAATCATCTCTTTTAGCACTGTTGACTCCAATACTTACAATAAGATTATGCAGCTAAATTGAGGAGTTCATCTGGAATCAGATCAATGGAAAAGTTGTATGTTTGGTGAGGTGGCAGGCTTTTGAATTCTCTATCTTCAAACAGTGGTAAGAACTCTCAATTAGCTCAGGGATCATTTCCTTGAGGCATTTATGTTGGCTTTGAGGACTGGACCTTAGCCTCAATCTTAGCAGATATGTTTTATGCTGTTGTGTCCCATTCCAGCGCCTCCTTTTCCTCCAGTTACCCCTAAATGTCCTGAAACTTAGAATCAAGAGAAAGTGTCAACTCTTGCAGCAAGCCTACTGATAATAATGAGACACCAGAAGACTCTCTGGAAGAGGCCGGGGATAAATTGTTTCTTTGCACCAACCACCTTTCTGTTTTCTTACTTCTCCCTTCTTAGTTGCACCTTCTCCTCTTCTTGGTGCATTTCACCCCCTTTATGCTCCTCCCTGGTGCTTCCTGTTAGCGCCCCATCCCCAGCCTACTTCTTAGAATCAAGAGGAGGCATCAGTTCCAGTGGCAAGTCAACTTCTGATAAAAAAATCAGAAGATTTTCCAGGATGTACCCCTGACCACTGAAGGGGCCAGGGAGCCAATACTTTAGCACCAGGATCCCCTTTCCTTTCTTCCAATCAATTTGCGGGCTATATTGGTCCTTCAGGTTTGTGGCATATGCCTTGCACTAAGTCTCCCTTCCGTCACACCAGAACCTGCAAAAAAACTTCTATCTTACCTTTCCTCTCCAACCTGGGGATTTTTCAAACATAATTAGATGCCTAGGGTTGTAAAATTTTTCTTTCTTCATTTTATTTCTCTGTAAAAATTTCTGGAAATAGAACAGTCTGTGGCGCCACAGTCCAGTAGGGCTTGTACATTTGTTGTGGAATCAAGGTTCATTAAATGAAAGTTTAGTATAATACAATTATCATTCACTTCATTTTGCTTAAATTCTGATAATTATTCTACTAAATCTCCATTATCTGCTCAAGGAGGGCACAACCTTCACTCCTAAGAGCTGTCTTTTACCTGTGACTTTCCTCCTCTATCCTCCACCTCACTAACACTTATTTTCCCCCTACACTTCCTTTCAAATTTACCACCACCCCCACATTGGAGACACATCCCTCTTCTTATACTACTCTGGTATTCCTCATCAGACAACCTTCTTCTTCCTCTAGTGCTGCATATATTTACTGCATCAATATACATGGCATTTTAGTCCATAGCACTTGCCCTGCTTGATGAGGTATAGCTGCGCCACTGACAAGTGCCACTTAAACCATCTACTTTCTGATGCCTAAACAAATTATCAATTTGGATAGCCAGCTCCATGAGCACTTGGATGAAAGTTGGAGGAGGGTGTCTGATTAGGGAATTTCTTATTTATTGATGAGAGCCATTTCTGAAGTGAAACATGAGCTCCCCTTCTCTCCATGTTGTGATGTAGCTGGTATGGCCCCGTAATTCTGACACCTACTTGGCCACTGAATGTTTTTGGTGTAGTTGGTTTAACCCATGCTCCAAGTTTTTGGCCATGTTAGGGCCACCAAAAGATAAATAAAATGCTGCCATCAACTGGAGGAAAGTTTTTGCTTACTGAGCATTTTCAAGGATCTCCTTGGTGTATGGCCTTGCCCAGAATGCTGCCTCATCTGTGAGGTACAATATTGCAAACCCAATCTTTGCTTGCTCATCTGGGAACTGATTCCCGTTAAACAGGACATTAAGGTTTACCTAAAACACTTACTGATCTTCCTGGGGACCTTTTTTTCCATCAAAGATTTCTGGGACCCCAATCTTTGCACCTTTAAAACGTGGAACTGGTGTCATAGGTGGTGCCTGTTCCTTGGCTTCAAAGGTTTCCAGCTCTGCTTCAGTGGGGCTGTGATATGACTACCTTTCCCCTTCTAAATGTTCCATCAGGCTTGCATTTTATTCTTGCAAGTGTGCCATTTGTTCTTGCATTGCAGAAAGGGTTGCTGCATCAGCTTAACCTGAGGGACTCATTGTTCTTCAGTAGTGCGCCAATTAAGATTGGAAAAAATGCTAAGACCTAAGGAGGTGGAATACTACTAGTGCTAACACTAGCCTGAGATGGGACTGATTATCCTGATGAAGAAGTGAGATTAACAAAGACTGACTATTTTGGGACTACCAACAGTTAGGGAAGACAGGGCTGACTATTCTAATTCAGAAGTGAGACTAGAGAGTAACTGGATTACTAGATAAGTTGTCCAATGAGGAGTGCTCCATAGCACTTTCCCCATATAACCCCCTCATGCAACATCCTCTCTTCTGAATCTCACAATGCATAGTGACCATAGCGCTCCTCCTCCTCACCTCTCAACCAAATCCTAACACCCTCTATCCACCAATCTGTATTTATCCTCAGAAAATCAAATTCCAGAAGCTTATAGATTTGATGAGCTTTCAATCTGTAATTATCAAGTTATTTAACCAATTTATTTTAACAAAAAATCAACATCTGATCCCATTTCTTCTTGTTTAGATTTTACCCCTCCTCATGAATCTACTTCTGGAGTTGGACCAACTCTTGAATCTTCTTTAACCTTGGACTATGAGTCTATGAAGAAGAACCTGAGAATTATGTGCTCTAAAATGTTGAAAGCCTTTTCCCTTCATGGAACACTAAAAGATTCTGAGAAGACACTATGAAAGCAATTTCTGGATAACCACTGGAAGATGTCTAGGATAATCAAGCACACATTTCAACATTATTTTTCTGCCTTTTCTTCTTCTTCAGCTGACCTTCCTTCCAAACCAGTCCCTGACAATTTCGACCCATACCAAATTTCCAATAAGATGCACTTCAAAGAGAATAGGACATTGGCCAATCCCAACAAAAGAGAAAAACTTCAAGATAATATCAAACCCCAACCAGAAGCTTCCTCCTTTAGAAATTAGTATCTTGAAAGTCTCTTTTGATCTTCTATTCCTTCCACCTACAACAAAGTAAATATGAAAAATTGAACTCAGAAAAAATAAAATAAAATAAAATGAAATATAATAAAACAAAATAATAATTAAACCACAAAAAATCTTTCCCTCTTTTTTCTTTTTTCTTTTTTCTTTTTTCTTTTTGATAACTGTTATTAAATTTCTACTTAACTACTAAAATAACAAAAAAATTGAAATAAAATAAAATAATGATGCCCCAAATTTCTAGGAAAGTGAGAACACAGAAAAATAAAAAAAATTCAATTAAATAAAATAAAACAAATACTATCCCCAAGCCAATTGATGAGCTGATCTGTTGATATCTTACTCACATCAAAAATCACCTCTATATGGATACACCTTTTAATATTGTTTAAATAATTTGAGATAAAATAGAATAGAATATATGAAATAATTGAATAATTGAATAATAGGTAATAAATGAAATAAATAAATGAAATAAAAAGAAAAATAGAATTTCCTGGACAATTGATGAGCTATTCTCCACCAATTCTTGCCCACATCCAGGTGGCCCTGATGTGGTGACACCATATAATTTCTATTTTTATGATTTTTCCACCTTTTCCCAAAAAACCCCCATAAAAAATTAAAAGAAAAAAGAGAAAAAAGAAAAAAACTAAAACCACTATCAGTATCATCCTTGATATTCCCAGGACTGATTAATAATTTTTAAAAATTATTTTAAACACATGTAATACACATGGGAACAATAAATAGAGGTACACAAAGTGTATAAATAAGTGAAATTAATGATTAAATACAATATATGCCATTATAATAATTTATATACAGTCATATACTCACCTTTTTAGGTCTTATGTACTTCATATTAAGTTGAAATATATCAGGGTAATCTTAAGAAATGTAAAAATAAGGCTACATAATTTTTAAGTACAATTAAAGCGGTTTCTTTCATTATTTCATGAAAAAAACAAGAATTGCACTTTAAATCACTTAAAAGTTGAGTATATGCACTATATATTTAATAATATTAAAAATGGGCCTTACATATCAATTTTTCTTAATTAGGACTATTTATTTTGCTACTCAAATGCATAAAAATAATACTTTTCAAATTTGGTGTTTTTCATGCCAGAAATGGCCTCTGTGTACTGGCCACATACTGCGTGCATTTTTCCCACATGTATAGCTTCATTTTTAGCAAATTTAGCATTTTTACACTATAATTACCCCACATTGTATGCCCACTATGAGGAAACATGCTAAAATCGGTGACCGGCACTTTTTTAGTGTCCTAATTTAATTAAAAGTGCATTGACCTCATTATATGCACTAATTTCATTTATAATATCAAGATTGGTACCAAAATTTCACTACCATGCTTAATATTGCCTAAATTAGTCAAGGATTTACCCTTTCAAGAGCCTTCCAAGTACTGTATTCAGTTACCCCAAATCTCATGTCCTTTTTTTGGTTTCTCAGTGGTTTCTCAGTCAACATTGGGCAGAATTGGATGGGGATTTCACATATAAATTTATAATAATTAGTCCCTTCATTTCTGCTGTTAATCCCCCTTGATTTACTGCAATATTAAGTGTTATTTTTTCTTTTTTTAGTTTTTTATTTTAAGGTATTACACACATATACTCTCTTTTTTTCTTATTCTTTTATTTTGGTGGATTATCCCTATTACTCCAGGATTTTGGCAGTTGATATCAATCTAATTGTGTTATTGGTCATTCATTAGGGGGTATCAAAGTTGAGGGATCTGCAAATAGGAATCAGGAATAATTTTCCCAGGATCAGACATTATCAATTGTGGAAGATTCTTATCTACTAGCCCCAGGGCTAGTGGATAAATAATACACAATAATGAATTATCCCAACTCTTATATCCCAATTTACATTCCTAATTCCTGATCCCAAACTCATCATATCCATTATGGATTTTTAAGAAAGTCTCATGACTTATAATTGCTGATGCCATCCTTAAGTCTTTCCCGACTCTATGATACTAAATTTGGGTGGCAAGCACATAACATTTTTTCTCATCCTTATGTGTCTATTCACTCTATGATACTTAATTTTGGTGGCAAACACATAAAATTTTATTCTATCTACACACCACACCTGATCATTTGGTGGAAAATTCCCACTTCCCACTTCCCACTTCCCACTCATCACCTAAACCTTCTACTGACAATAATAAAGTATCTCTCTACTAGGAAGCAACTTCACTCAGCTATGAATTCTATCACTTTAACTTTAGCTGCTGACTCTGATTCTGACTTGTGTTTGGAAGACACTTTAGCTTATATGTCTTTTCAATGATCTTTATGAAGAAGAAGATCCCAAAACTGCACCAGCTCTCCCCTCCCTTGAATCACAAAAAATTTTTACCACCAGCATACACTCTGTCATTATGCCAACCACCCTCCAACATTTTGAAGCACAACCATTTTAATTTTTTCTCATAATCTCCAGATTTTCAGCTTTCACTTGGTTTGGTGTTTTTGTTTTTTGCATATTCATTTTTATTTTGAATTTATGTTAAATGTCTCTTTTTTGGATTTCTCATTTGTTTTCATTCACCAGCTCAACATGAAATCACATATTTTCTGAAATTGCATAATTTTTCACTGTTTCTTTTTTTCATTCATCCCTCATATCCATTCCTCCTCTCCTCAAAAATCCCTCAAACAATTTTGTTTTATTTATTTTCTCATCTTATCTCTCCAGGTAAGTCATTCTATTCATTTTTTTGATTTTTGATTGCTAATTATATTTTTTTTTGTTTTTTTATTTTTATTTCTTTTTTTTATCTAATTTGTTTTTGTAAGTGGTTATTTTTGATTTTTATGGTAAAATTAACCTTTTTTTCTCTCCCACTTTTCTTTCTTTTTTAGCTCCATCACTCTACTCATCATTCCTCCTTGGAATGTTCATTATCCCCCCTTTCCCCTATTTCACTTTTTTATGGTTCCATGTCATTAAAACACATACATTGTACATTCTTTATGCATTTCACTTACTCCATATTCAATTTCCCCAACTTCCAACATCTTTCTTCCTCACTCTATTTTTCCTACTTTTAAATCAAGGTAAGTTTCATCTCCTTTTTTTTATGCCTAAATGATATCTCTTTCCTTCTATGAATATTTCATACTTAAGTATATGCATGACTCTTATCTGGATAACAGTGGACTTATTAAACTCTTCTTGTTCTCATCACCATTACCAATTTTCAAGTTTTTGTAAAAGTTTAAAAATCAGACTCAGAATTAGGGCTATGTTTATTTGAATCTAATTTCCATTTAACTGATGACTCTCCTGATGACTACCTTTCATTTCACACAAACATATTTGAATTTGGTTCAGTGGTTGCTGAGATATTGACCTTCAAATTTGGGCCTTTTTTTCCCAATTTATTTTTTTTATTTCATGTTTTTATGTGACTAATTAGGGTTACAATTATTTAACTCACATGTACTTTAACTGAAGATTCTCCTGAAGCCTATCTTTCATTTCCCACAAACAGGTTTGAATTTGGTTCAGTTGTTGCTGAGATTTTGACCTTAAATGTTAAGCTATTTTTTCCAAATTTTACATAATTTATTTTAAGTTTTTATATTACATAATTAGGGAGTAAGGCTTCTGAAACTCTTATCTGATGATTATCTAGGCTTATATCTCCATCTTGTTGGAATTTTTGTCATCAATTTTCAAATTTTTGTGCAATTTTAAAAATAATAGTCAAAATTAGGGTTAGTTTTATTCGAATCTTATGTTCTTTGAGCTTATGATTCTTCTGAGGCCTATCTTTCATTTCCCATATATGAATTTGAGTTTGGTGCAGTGGTTTCTGAGATATTGACCTTTAAAGTTAAGCCTTTTTTCTAAATTTCACTTAATTTATTTCATCTTTAGACCAGGATTTGTTAAAGGCTATTCTCTTGGTATGTCTGATAATATATGTTTCATTCTTAAAATTATGTCACTCATTTTATTTCCATAGGCATCTATTCTTTACTTAAAACATTTTCTCAGGATCATCACCAAACAACCAAAGCTCCACCTGGCTGGGAATCTTGTCAAGATTTCACACATTTTGGATGTTCATTTCAAATCAGTCAAAAATTGATCCATTAAATAAACAAGATAAAAAAAGAAGGTAAATTTAACAAATATAAAAAACTTTATGTAGATCAAAAAGTATGGGGATGAATAGAGTCATCAAATATTATTTATTTTTTCATAAATTTTTTATAAATAACTCATATATTTTAAAATCCTAAAGTAAAGTAATGGGCCAAGGACCTTGTGTTGCATAAATGGGAAGCACTAAAACATTTATTTGTTTCATGAGGTTCCTTGGCCTACACTTGTGGAAATTCCCAAACATTTGTTTCTATATTTATCCTTATTTTGGCTAGAGGAATGGACATTACTTTAAAACTAGGGAAATTTATATATATTAGTTGTTTATATATTAATTTATGTATTTATATTAAATTTTGGTGATTCCCACCCCTTACTTCAATAAAATACAGGGGGGGGGTATTGCCGAATTTCAAATCTGACATGAAAAATTGATGACTTGTAAAAATTTTGGTGATACCCCCCTCCTTACATCAAAAAAATGCAGGGGAGGGGATTGGCAAACTTTCAAATGAGACTTGAAAATATTATTTAAAAAATAATTTTTAACAATAAAATAAAAAACTTCAACTAATGATGGGTAGAGTAATGAAATACACAAAATTATTGTAAAATTATATGTACAAATAATTAAAAATAGTTGAAGTATAAAAGAAATAAAACACACTAGTCATTAAAAAATTTCATTAGACATTCAATTTCCTCATAAGATTTATTGGCTTTAACATATTCCATAAAAAAAATTTTCTTTCTTGAATTTTCTTTGAGATCATACTTAAATTTTTTCTGTTCTATTAAGTTTTGATGCTCGAGTGTTTTCTCCTCTTTCTTTGATTTTTCAATACTAAGAGTTAGCTCAAATTTTTTCTCCTCCAAGTCTTGTACCCTTTTATCCTTCCATAAAGAGAGTTCTTACTTTTTCTCCTCCAAGTCATGTGCCCTATCATCATTCCGTAAAGAGAGATTTTACTTCCTCTCCTCCAAGTCTTGTGCTCTATCATCCTTCCATGAAGAGAGCTCGTACTTCCTCTCCTCCAATTCATGTAATCTGTCATCCCTCCTTAAGGAGAGCTCATATTTTTGCTTTTCAAACTTTAGAGTCTCTTTAGCAACTTCCACTTGTTCTAGAGTGATAAGAAATATTAACAAAAAGTAGAAGAAAATCAGGGTAAAGTATTAAGAGGTATGGTATCACTTACCAGCATCATGTTTCTCAAAAAATTCTTTGATAGAACAAAAAGGGGTTTGAGATGAAGTATCATATTTTTGTTTCCTTTGAGAGTGGAAATTTAGACTACTTGAAGCCCTTTTCTTTTTGTTCAAGGTCACATTTTCCTCCTTATCATTTTTGCTGGCTTCAGATTCAGTTGATTGTGGCTCCTGCATTTTTTCTTCAGCCTTTTTAGAAATAAGAAAATGTAAATAAAGAAAGAATTGCTAAGATAAAATAAAAAACATACTTGAGTTAGATCAGGTTGGTCTAAATAGCCATAAGGATCTATAGAAAAGCTATCTACATTTGTTGAATTTACACTATGCAATATAGGGGGTGGACTTGCTAGAAAGTCCCCAACCTGAACTCAGATGGAAATCAAATGGAACTCAGACTGAACTCATATTAAACCCATACTGAACTCTACTTGAAAACCCACATAAAACTGATCTTCTGAGTGGTGTTCATCCCTGATTGTATGGTTCCTTTGTCAATAGGTCAATGTGTGTTCAATCTGTGGTGTGTTTGGGTCCAAGGTTGCAGACTTGCTAGCAAGTCTGCCCCCAATATTGTGTAATGTTAGAACAGGGGAGGCTTGAGTGAAGGAAGAGGATGGGAAAAGATTTGTTTTTACATCATGTTTGGAGATAGCATCTTCAACATCCAACATGTTTGCAGGATTAAAATCAGCTTTCTCTTCAAAAATAGCACCCATCTCTTTAAATTAAGGACATAAAGATTCAAGTTTATCATCTATGAATATTATGCCCTTACTGATATTGATGTCAGAAATACAAAAACCAATCGAAGATGAAAGAGTCTTTGCCTTGGTAATGCTTGAAATGTTCAGACATCTTTTTAGGTAAAATATCTATCCTTTCATTGGTCTTATTCCATAATTCATTGGCCATTAGTAGATAACCATTAACTTTAGATGTGCAAGGCCGTCCTTCTTTAGTTGCATTTTCAGTACCAAAACAAGAATCATAGTTAGATTTAGTTTTCAGCCAGTTAATTGGTATGAGATGATCATCTTTTTTTAATTGAATGGTCTTTGATTTCTCGGCTGAGAAGGGGAAAGAGGGATTAGTGCGATTTGAAGAACAACCGGGGGAAGGCTACCTTTGAGAAGATATATGATGACAGGGCATGTTAAGATAATTGAAGATGAAAAGGAGCAAAAACAAGCAGATTAGAGACCAAGGTGTCCTGAATAGATAGAGTAGACAGGATAAGATGAGAATGGGAGTGTGCAGCAAGGTAGAAGGTATATTCAGAGGGTAGTCAAAGATGTGGTTATGACAGAAAGTTTTCTGATATGTGATTATGAAAAATTGAGTACATAAATAAAAGATAAGAGGTTAACTTTGACACGTAAAATGTCTAATAAACCTATTATTTTGGCTAATAATTGTGTTATTAGACATTTTACATGTCAAAGTTGACCTCTTATCTGATATTTTTCTACTCAATTTTTCATAACCACATATTGGACAACTTTCTGTCATAGTCACATCTTGGCCTACTTTAATTCATAACCAAATCTTTAACTACTCTCTGGATATGCCTTCTACCATGCTGCACACCCCTATTCTCTCCATTCAGAACACCTCACTATCAAATCTACTTGTTTTTTCTCCTTTTCATCTTCATTTATCTTAACATGCCCCATAATCATAGATCTTCTCAAAGGAAGCCTTCCCCAAGTTGTTCATCAAATTGCACTACTCCCTCTTTCCCCCGCTCAGCTGATAAATCAAAGACTGTTCAATTAAAAAAAGATGATCATCTCATTCTTATCAAATGGCTGAAAACTAAATCTAACTATGATTCTTGTTTTGGTACTGAAAATGCAACTAAAGTAGGATGGCCCCCAGCATCAAAATTTAATGGTTATCTTCTAATGGCCAACGAATTACGGAATATGACCAAGGGAAGGATAGCTCTTTTACCTAAACATATTTCTGAATGCTTCAAGCATTATTGAGCCAAATACAAGAAGGAAAAGACTCTTTCATCTTCTACTGGTTTTGGTATTGCCGACCTCAATATCAGTAAGGGCATCAAATCCATAGATCATAAAATTGATTCTTTATGTCCGTACTTTAAAGAGATGGATGCTATTTTCTGAGAGCAAGCTGATGTTAATCTTGCAAACATGTTTGATGGTGAAGATGCTATCTCCAAACATGATTTCAAAAGAAATGTTTTTCCTTCTTCTTCTACTCAAGTCTCCCCTCATTTAACTTCCACAAATCAAGATATCTTTTCAATAGATGCTTATGGAAATATAAATCAACCTGATCTAACTCAAGTATGGTTTTTTTCTTTTATAATACCAATTCTTTTTTTTATTTACATTTTCTTATTTCTAAAAAGGCTGAAGAACAAACGCAGGAGACACAATCAACTGAGTCAGAAGCCATTGACAATGATGAGGAGGAAAATGTGAGCTTGAACAAAATGTGAAGGGCTTCAAGTAGTCTAATTTTCCACTCTCAAAAAAGAAGAAAAGGTGATACCTCTTCTCAAACCCCATTTTCTTCTATCAAAGAATTTTTGGGGAAACATTGTAGACAATCCTATAGTACTAGCTATAGGCCTTGACCAAGGGAGTTGGAGAAAAACCAGAGAGAGGCCCCCATTCCCTTTAGAAAAATAAGTGAGATTTACCTTCTACATTAAATTGGTTCCTGTTTACAAAAAAGCCCCTTTTATAATACACTTGACTACCTGATCAGTCAAGAAATTAGTCTCCAGAAAGACTACCAAACCAAAGAGCTGAAATGTAGACCAATTTCCACACCAGAGAAAGCAATGATACATGATTTAGGTTGCAAATCCCCACCAGAGACAGCAATAATACTTGATATAGCTTGCAAGACTACACCAGAGAAAACAGTTGCTAAGTTAATTTAAATGAAGAACTCACTTTGCAACAAACATAGCCAATTGTGGCCAGAAAACAGTGAAAACTGAGTGAGGAGCAAGGATATCACCTCCGGATGGTTGTATGATAATTAAAGTTACCCCAAACTGTCTTATTCACTATATACACACAGACTACTAAGAGCACATGCACACCAACAAATTTGGTGTTCCTGACCACCAAATTGCATAAAACCTCCCTAGAAACGCTTCCCAGCCCTCTAGCACTGAGGTGGGTGGTCTGCCCGATGTCAGGAGGCCCCCCTGAAGCCAGAAAACCACCAAAAACACCCAAAATACTTAGAAAAATTATCTATGACTAATAAAACCTTTAAAACACATAATTATGCTATAACAGCATTGTGACATGAAATGTAGAAAAAATTCAGCTCATTCCAACGGTACTAAGCACTTAACCCCAAGACTAAAGGTTAGCCTGTAAAACACAAAAAACAAAATTCAACAGCAATCTTTTTAAATGAAAAATTAGAAATTATCCCCCAAATACTAAGACTATGAAAAATTTCATCAAGACATAAAATATATAAAAAAACCGGGGCTATCGAATGGTAGTATCCACATCCCTGTAGTCCCACTATTTGCTGCAAAATTCCAGAAAAACACCTAATTATTAAACAATGCCATTTAAGGAATACCAAAACAACACCAAATAAACCATCAAAGGGCTCAGCCAATGTTGGAAAACCACATCCTCCCTCCAACAGAGAATTTCCACATTCTCATTTTTCACAACCACCATGTTCAGCTTTCTTTCCGAATCTGCTACTGACATGGGCCCCTGCCAATACTGCATTGACAACAATCTCATCTGTACCATCACACCACTGGCTCATCCCTACAGAACCTCCTGTGATGCCTTCCACTCTAGAAAGAAGACTTGTTTCAGACCTGGTCCATTGTCCTCTTCAACATCTTCTCCTTCTCTGCAACCTAATCCACCTTCTACCAGCACCAAAAGATCCAAGCCATCTGTCTTGATCCCCAGACTGGTCCACAAATTACACCCTTCAAAAAAGAGGGCCAACCCCGCTACTACCACTAGCTCTACCATCCCTGATACTTCTGATGGTAATCCGAAAAACTTCTTCATACTGGACTTCAATCTGACAATTTTCTAGTTCATTTCCCTCCTAAAAGTGATGATGACAATGTGGGAACCATTGAAGCACCCCCAACTAATCCATTGCCCATCATCAAGGACAAATTTCAACAAAATTCTTCTCAACAGAAGCATCTCTTACTAAACTACTTCCAATCCACTCCTGCTAGGATCCCACAGGATCTTGAGATAAGGAAGAACCTCATACACCAGTTCAAAGCCAATGCTGAAAATTTTGTTACATCTCTTGATTCTCTTCTGCCTCCTGACTCTTAATTAATCTCTTGACTTAGAAATAAAAAGATTCTTGACTTCTCCAGAATTCCTGAATGTTGCCAATCATTGTAAAAAATTCCTCAGTTTACAGTCTTGGGGGACTAATCCTCAGTTTTAAGTCTTGGGGGACCTACAGCCCTCATTTTATAGTCTTGGGGGACTAAAAAACCCTCAGTTTACAGTCTTGAGGGACTAAAAGCCTAAATCCAAAATACAGAACCAAAGATCAAAACATTTAAGACCCAAAGAAACAAACTAAAATTCTGGGGTAACTGTTCTATAGAGCAGCCAGCTCATCAGTTACCCCCACACTTGCCTTAACAAAATTCAGAGACTCTCCCTTGGATGCCCTCTGCCAGAATCACACCAACTCCCATCATCAGTTTAAAGTCCTGAAGGACTCAAACATTAAACCATACTCAGTTTATAGTCTTGGGGGACTGTACCATCTCTCAGTTTAAAGTCTTGATGGACTGACCAGTGTTCAGTTTAAAGTCTTGACGGACTTCTGCAATGTTCAGTTTAAAGCCTTGACAGACTTCAGAACCCATAGAGGATTCAAATTCTTGAAATAAAATTGTAATCAGCCAGTTTAAAGTCTTGGAGGACTAGTGGATCCAAAAAATCATAAGCCAAATTTATGATAAAATCTTGAAAACCAGCCAGTTTAAAGTCTTAGAGGACTAAAAGATATACAGTAGTAACAAAAAAAAATCTTGAAGCAATCTTAAAAAAATTAGCCAGTTTTAAGTCTTGGAGGACTAAGAGAATATCTTGAAGTAGTATTCAACAGTTCTTGAGTTACACTAGACCCTTCATCCTGTCTAAAAATAAATAACAAAATGGTATCCCCCAGCCAATTGATGAGCTGATCCCCTGATACTTTACCCACATCCAAGTGCACCTTGATGTGTTCACAACTAAAAAATTATATTTTCTTATTTTGACTCCTCCTCTTCTACCAAAAACATTTCCAGAGCCCTATCTTGAGCCTTTGAACAAACATAGCCTCAATAAAATAATTAAAAGAAAAAAAGAGAAAAAAAATAATCTTAAATCCACCACTTTTACAGCCAACACCCTAAAACCACAAAACAGAGCCAGGTCCAGGTCCACAGAAACTATCACTTGGTGGGCTCCCTCCAATAAGTAAAAATGATGGGAGACCACCAGGGATCCACCACCAATCCAAAAAGACCAAAGAAGCCAGTCCCACGCCAGTAAGCCAGTTTAAAGTCATAGTGGACTTGAAACCTGAATAACAAAAACCATGTCAGTATAGTCTAGTATATAAGTATGATATAATAGTGTTATTTTATGGTCCTACTACTTATTAATAAATGATTTAGTGATTAAACCTCAGGGGAAGACTAATAGAATAGTTATACTCAAATAAAACTCACAATACTTGGATTTAAATGCGTGCTAGTGGTGGAAAATAGAAGAATAAAATATAGTTATAGCTTGTATAAAGATAATATCAATTTATAGAGGCTTTATAATATATTTATGAATGCTAATAATTGTATTGTAGTGTTTGTTTGAAGTGTAGTAATTGAATGATGATAATAAACTGTCAAAATCCCTCCTTACTTATACCCAAATCCACTGGAGTGCACAGACCTTCAATCCAGATGATGTCACTGCTATCCCCGGCAATTACAGCACTGTGAGGTCCCATCACCTCCCCATGGCGTCCACTTCAAGCAGTTTCAACACCCAGACCTCCAGTAAGGACCCTCCATCACTATTAATAATAACACAGAGTCATACCATAAATAGAAAACCCAGATAAAAGCGGATACCATAAAGAAACAGGTAAAATAAATGATCAAAAAGAGATTTAATGAAACTAAAAGCATATAAAGGAAACAAAATAAAATGTCCAAGCCCCCAATAACATCCCCAAGCATCCACATTAACCCAAAAACATCTTTCCAACCCATAAATCCGTGAATAACCATCCAAGGAAGTAATTTTAGTTGTCCAAACTGGGTGTATGCGCCTGATATAGGTGTCTATGCTTCTGTAGGCGTTGTGAGTCCACTGATTTCGTCAATATGACCTAAAATAAGCAGAAAAACAAAGGTTATAGGCTATTAAGGGGCTAAAACCCACTTATATACCTAAATATACATAATATACTGCATATTTCACTGAATATGAGATTTATGTATACATATAAGCTTATGTATGTCAATAATTACTTCATATCACTTAAGATAAGTATATTGTGACTCCATTAACACCTTAATAAGTATTATTAGGCCATGGATAAGCTATTTAAACTATTATAAATTATATAATAGAATAATAATTATATATATATATAATAAAATAATATATATTATTATTTTAACCTTATTTTTAAGATATAAGCTTAATCTAGTTAAGGTGATCTTATTTTAAGCATAAGAAATACTCAGTCCTAAGGATATTTAGGCTGACACTCCCTCACCCCAAAAAAAACAATAAAAAAAATGTTAAGACATTTTAATTAATCTTAAGGAATGAAATAATAAAATAAAAAAAATAATTTTTATAATACATATACTGAATGAGCAGTATTATTTAGATTTAAATTTTTTCAAGAGATTTTTAAGATCAGAGATTTCATTTTCTGGAATCCACTGGTCATATTCACTTGATTTATTTTTAAATCTTAATAGATACTCAACTCCCTTTTCTTTAGTAAGGTGTCTCTTTTTAAGTATCTTTTCAATTTCTGCTTTTTCCACTATTTCTTCAGGTTGCTGTTTATGCCTTCCTGATCTTCTTGGAAATAGAGCAGTATCATTAGAGTAGTATGGTTTTATAAGAGAAATAGGAAATACTGGATGTTTTCTATCATAAGGTGCATATAGAATAACTTCAACAGCATTATTACCAAAAATCTTTTTAACTACAAATGGTCCAATGAATGGATCCTTCAATTTAACATTACCATTTAAATTGAAATGTAGCGTTGAAATAAGGACTTCATCACCCTCTTTGAACATTTGTTCTTTATGGGCTTTATCCCATCTTTTCTTTTCATACTCAAAAGCCTTATTTATACATTCTTGAGCATGTTTTCTGCATAATTCCTGCATCTGAAGAAAAGATTTAGTACCTGGATGAATATCCAATCTAGGTAACTTATTAAGAGTTTTAGCAGGGGTATTAGGTACATAACCCAACCATAACTCAAATGGCTTTTTGCCAGTGACAAAATGTACTGTACTATTATATGCAAATTCTAAACCTGGGATAAGGGTTACCCAATCATGCGTGAATTTGTCATTGTCTTTAAAATTAAGACCAAAAGCACAGTATCTTCTTATCATATCTTCTAAGGTTTGTATCATTCTTTCTGCTAGCCCATCAGTTTGTGGATGGTGTGCTGTAGAAAGTTTTAATTGACACCCTGAAACATCCATAAGTGACGTCCAGAACTCAGAAGTAAATTTAGGATCTCTGTCAGAAACTATTGCTTTGGGGAAACCTTCTGTATTCAACATTTGTGTCCACCATAAAAAAGCTAAGTCCTTTGCAGAAACCTCTTTGTGGGTAGGAATAAATTTACACATCTTTGTAAATCTATCTACAATTACCCAGCAGGAGTTATAACTCTTATGCCCTGCTATTGGCAAACCTGTTACAAAGTCCATGTTAATGATTTCCCATGGAGCTTTTGGTTGCTCAATTTGTTGTAATAAACCAGCTCTTTTTCCTGTTAATCTTTTAGATTTTTGACAAGAATCACATGTTTCAACATATTTCTGAACATCCTCAGACATGTTAATCCACCAAGCTGTGTTTTTTACTCTGGTTAATGTTTTATGGTAGTCAAAATGACCTGCTAATATATCATCATGACATATACTTAACATTAACTCCTTCATTGAAGGGGGAATTACAATTACATTACTTAATTTTTTCCTGTAATATATAAAACCATCCTCAATGGAAAATTTTCCTTTCTCTAATGCCTCTTTATACTTATTTGGTAATGTTTTTATTAAAACATTCATTGAAGCATTAGATGGATCATTTAATATTGTAGTTAATTTACTTAAGTCAGGATCTGAATTATAATTATCAAGAATTGATTGCATAAATTCATCCTCAAGATCTACAATATAAATGCCATAAATCACCACACAATATGGGGGGCGGACTTGCTAGCAAGTCCGCAACCTTGGACCCAAACTCACCATAGATTGAACACACATTGAGCTATTGATAAAGGAACCATACAATCAGGGATGAACACCACTCAACAGAACAGTTTTAGGTGGGTGTTCAAGTAGAGTTCAGTATGGGTTCAGTCTGAGTTCAGTCTGAGTTCCATCTGAGTTCCATCTGAGTTCAGGTTGAGGACTTGCTAGCAAGTCCACCCCCTATATTGCGTAGTGAATGTTAATAATCTCTGACTCAGGAACATAAGCAGGATTATCATCATTATTAGGCAGAGGTACTCTAGATAACAGATCTACATTAGAGTGCAAGGTTCCTGCTCCATGTGTAATAGTCATCCGTCCTCTGTATTCTTGTACAGCTAATTGCCATCTAAACATGTGTCTATTAGGAGTTTTCATGTTTAAGAGTGACTTAACTGCACTACAGTCAGTTATTAACTCAAATTTTTGGTCCTCAAGGTAATAATGTAGCTTTTCAAGAGCCCATACTACTGCCAAACATTCAAGTTGAGTAGCACCATATTTCAATTCACCACTTCTCAGAGTACGTGAAATATAGCAGATTACTACTTCTGACATTTTACCTTCAATAAGTTGTTTTTGATGCAAAGCAGCACCTAGTCCAATAAAACTTGCATCTGTATATAATACAAAAGGTAATTGGAAATCTGGTAATCCCAAGATAGGAGCTGTCATTAAACATTCTTTCAACTTATTAAAAGCTTGTTGTCTTTCATTATTCCAAATGAAAGCTTCTGATTTCTTTATCAGTGTGGTCAGTGGTGCAGCAATTGATTGGTAGTTTTTTATATATTGTCTATAATAACCACACATTCCAAGAAAAGATTGTACATCCTTCACATTTTGAGGAATGCCAATATTCTTTATTGCAGCCACTTTATTTTGGTCTACACATATTTGTAAGCCAGATACAATATGACCAAGCACTTTTAAAGATTCAAACCCAAATTTACATTTTTTCAATGCAAGGGTCATTTTTATTTCATCCATTTTCTGAAATACTTTCCTTAAATGGATTAAGTGTTCATCAAAAGTTTTAGAGAACACTATGATGTCATCAATGTATACCATTAACCATCCCTCAATCATTTCATTATGGAATGTTATATCCATTAACTTTTGAAATACTGATGGAGCATTCTTTGGTCCAAATGGCATTCTGACATACTTATAAATTCCCATGTGTGTTGTTATCAACAAAAAGTTCTGTGAATTCTTTTCAACAGGAATTTGATGGTACCCTTTATTTCCATCTAGGCAACTTATATATTTAGCACCTTTGAGGGTAGCATGTATAGAGGCAATCCTTGGCAAGGGATAAATATCATCTACTGTAAATGTATTTAATGCTCTATAATCACCGCACAGTCTTGCTTTATCTTGTTCATAAGAAATCAGCACTGGTGATATTACACAATATTTTGGTGTAGTTTCAACCTTCTCAAGAATGTTCATTTTTAATAACATCTTAATATTATCCTCTTTGTCTTTCCTCTTCATTGGTGAAGCAGGGTATGGTTTCTTTTTAAGACTAGCAGGAATATTATCCATGTCACAGGTTAAACTAATTTTCATTTCATGATCTTTTACAAGGCCAAGTTCATTTGTACCATGTGCAAAAGCCATTGGAAAAGCTTTAATTAATTCCAAAATATTATCTTTCTCAGTTTCACTTATCTGAGTGCCAAATGATGCTTTTGAAATTTCTGTTTCCAGAAGTTCCATCTCATTGGATTCTCTTCCTTTAGACGGGGAATTTGTTACTGACTCAATGTGTAAGACAGTGTTAAAAGAATTTATTTTAAATTTCCTTTTACCATTCATGCCAATTGTAAAATTATTATTAGCAGGGTCTAATTTTACACCAAATTTAGTCAGAATATCATTTCCAATGATAAAACAGTTACTACAATTTGTATTATCCATTACTAAAAAGTCACATGTTACCCTTACATAACCATGTTGGTGTTTAAAGAAAACAGCAGCTTTGTATTTACCAATGGGGTGTAGTACTGATCCAAAACCTCTCCAATTTTTATTCTGAAGTGGTTCAAGCTTAAACTTATATTCACTATCAATTTTCTGTAATGTATTAGTGGAAACAACTGAACCAGCAGCTCCTGTGTCCAATACTATATTAACATTTTCACCAGAAATGATAGCTGGAACCGTGATAGGTGTCATTCTAAAGTTATCAGCTTGTATATCCTTAATGATTTCAGCATCCTCAAAATTCATTAAAGATTCATTTGAGTCCATATTTAATATTGGATTTTCAAAGATGGACAAATCATCTTCCAACATACAGACTTCATTTTCATCACTATATGAGATATTGCTGTCATAATCACTTGATTCTTTACTTTTTTCAGTTTCAGTTTCAGATTCACGTTGATTTTCAACAATATTTATGTTTTTCTCACATTTGTGACCTTTGACCCAAGGTTTGTTACACTTATAACAAGTATTTGTTTCATACTTTTTAGGTACTACAGGTGCAGTAGGTTTTTTCTGCTTCTCCTGAAGTGTTTTTGAATTCTGAGTTTTTACAGGTTCAACATTTTGCTTATAAGTGGAATACCTTGATTCATACTTATGGTTTAATAATATTTCATTGCAAATATTAATAAAGTCAGAATATTCAGTGACATTTAATGTTCTAGCTACAACAATGTCTCTGACAGATATAGGTAATTTGTATATTATCTTATCTTTCCATAAGTTAAAATCCATATGAGGCTCAATGGCTTTTAATATTTTATTTAAATTCATTAAAAATACCATAGGTTTGTCACCATTCAATGGATTATACCTAGTCTTCTCATACAGTCTCTGCTGAGTAAGCCTGAATTTAGAACCTCCAAATTGTTTTTCAATAAGTTGTTTCCATTCAGCCCAAGAGTAGTCTCTACCCTCACTTAAGACAGCTTCAAACCATAATAAAGCAACATCCTTAAATAAAGAAATTAATTTTGATGTTATCTCTTCATCTGGTAACTTATATGAGAATTTCAAGTTGTCAATTCTTTGAATAAAATGTTGCCAATCAGAGCTGGCTTCCCCATCATAAGTTGGGTACTGATCTATTTTAGGCCAGTTCTTCTGATTGGATTTTAGCTCACTAATCTTAGGTAAATTCAACAACTCATTTACTTTTGATAAATGGTCTTGTATTTCTTCCTGCACGGATTTGTGACTTACATTTTCAGATTTGACACTACCACCAGATGGTTTTAATTGTGGTGGTACAGGGAAGGAATGAGATTCACTTTTGCCAATGAAAGGATTATTATTATATTGATTATACTTATGATTATCCTGGTTCATCAGTAGATTGGCAGTTTCAATCTCAACTTTAGTTAATCTTTGTAGCAGCTCAGAGACAATTTGATTTGTCTGTGCAAAAGATAACTTTGTTCTTGATTCAGTTTTTAATAAATGTGTTTCATATAATTTTTCTAACTCACAAAATTTTTTTGAAAGGTTATTATATTTATTACTCAATGAATCATATTTAAGAGTTAGAGACAAATGTTCTTTCTCTAATTCTTTATTACGTGTTGCTAATTGAGAAATGTTCAATGTTAAGGATGAAATTGTATCACTAGTGAGCTTAACTGTCTGTTCCTCACAATCAGTCATTCTATTCCACAATGCTGAAACAATTCTATGGACAGTTGGATTATTGTTAAAATATTCCATGTTCTCCTTTTCAATTCTCTCACTCTCCTGTGAACTTCTCATCTCACTAGTAGGTGGTTGCAACTGAGGATTAACTGTATTATCATTGTATATAGTACTGTTATTATGGACAAAAGACAAGTCAGGTGTATCTACTCTAAAACCTAAATTTCTTAAATCCTCCTCTATTTGTTGTACAGATTTAACATCAATAGAATTACCTATATTGTAATTATCAGTATTATGTCTAATCTGAGAGGGTAATTTACTTACCAAGGGATGGTTGCCAGTCCTGATTTTTGGCGCTTTTTTCCCTTGTAAGGGTGAGCTGAGGAAGTCAGATGAGGGGGTGGATCCCTGTTGCAACTGTGGCTTGTCCACTGTTGGTGAAACCAGTCCCATTTCCATTTGTCTACCAGGATTTTCTCCTGGGAGTGAGTGGACCCTCCTTGGATAGGGGGTTGCTGATTTGATTGACTGGGCTGGCCTCCCTTTAATTCTGCCATTGCCTGATTCATCTGCTGAAATCCTACCTTGCAATTGTTTTGCAACTGCTCTACTTCTTTGAACATGAGAGATTTTGATTCCTCTAGCTTCAGAACCTGTTTGGCCAGGTGGGACAGTTGATCCTGAAGAGGAGGAGACGTCTTTTTGATAGTTATCTTTTTTAAGAGGGCGTCCTTTTCCTCTATACTCATGCTTTCTGGCTGGGGGTACTGTTGTCCCTCCATGGTGATGTCCTGGAAAGTTTTTATTAGCTTTAGACCTGGTATTATAAGCAGGCTGTTCACTTACACTATCCTGAGGAGCACTCATATTGTTCAAAATAACAATATTTTACGTCTACAAAAGAAAAAAACTCTGTGGAATCAGTAGACAAATAATATTAGCAATTATATTACTAATAAAAAAGCAATGGAGCTTACCCTGAATTTATATCTTTATTTATTTAAATAAAATATAAGAAAAATTCGAAAAAATCTATTAAAAATATAATAATAAATTTAACTAGACCTCAATAAGGGTGAATAATTAGCTTACCAAGCTTTAGCCAAATACCATTTTAATTGGGTGTTATATTGGTGTCCAAATACCAAGTGAAATTGGGTTTATATTGGGTACAGTTACTACTGTAAATATCTAATTTTTATGATAAAAAATTAGTAAAATTATTATAAGGGTTCTTTTCCGCAATCAATGAGCTATGATGACCCACTAATATGCAGCAGACCCAAATATTTGGTTAATTTTGAGTTGTACTAAGGTAAAAATCACGTCCCAAGGCTTATATACTAAATAATAAGTAAAATATAAGGAAAGACCCCCAATTGTCAGTATAGTCTAGTATATAAGTATGATATAATAGTGTTATTTTATGGTCCTACTACTTATTAATAAATGATTTAGTGATTAAACCTCAGGGGAAGACTAATAGAATAGTTATACTCAAATAAAACTCACAATACTTGGATTTAAATGCGTGCTAGTGGTGGAAAATAGAAGAATAAAATATAGTTATAGCTTGTATAAAGATAATATCAATTTATAGAGGCTTTATAATATATTTATGAATGCTAATAATTGTATTATAGTGTTTGTTTGAAGTGTAGTAATTGAATGATGATAATAAACTGTCAAAATCCCTCCTTACTTATACCCAAATCCACTGGAGTGCACAGACCTTCAATCCAGATGATGTCACTGCTATCCCCGGAAATTACAGCACTGTGAGGGCCCATCACCTCCCCATGGCGTCCACTTCAAGCAGTTTCAACACCCAGACCTCCAGTAAGGACGCTCCATCACTATTAATAATAACACAGAGTCATACCATAAATAGAAAACCCAGATAAAAGCGGATACCATAAAGAAACAGGTAAAATAAATGATCAAAAAGAGATTTAATGAAACTAAAAGCATATAAAGGAAACAAAATAAAATTTCCAAGCCCCCAATAACATCCCCAAGCATCCACATTAACCCAAAAACATCTTTCCAACCCATAAATCCGTGAATAACCATCCAAGGAAGTAATTTTAGTTGTCCAAACTGGGTGTATGCGCCTGATATAGGTGTCTATGCTTCTGTAGGCGTTGTGAGTCCACTGATTTCGTCAATATGACCTAAAATAAGCAGAAAAAAAAGGTTATAGGCTATTAAGGGGCTAAAACCCACTTATATACCTAAATATACATAATATACTGCATATTTCACTGAATATGAGATTTATGTATACATATAAGCTTATGTATGTCAATAATTACTTCATATCACTTAAGATAAGTATATTATGACTCCATTAACACCTTAATAAGTATTATTAGGCCATGGATAAGCTATTTAAACTATTATAAATTATATAATAGAATAATAATTATATATATATATAATAAAATAATATATATTATTATTTTAACCTTATTTTTAAGATATAAGCTTAATCTAGTTAAGGTTATCTTATTTTAAGCATAAGAAATACTCAGTCCTAAGGATATTTAGGCTGACAAACCAGAACTAGGATTCAACTAGGAAAAACAAAATAATTGAAACAGAAATTATGGGGTAACTGTTCTACAGAGCAGTCAGCGCAACAGTCACCCCCACACTTGCCAAAATAAAATCTAGAAGCCCCCCCTGGGTACTTTCTAACAAAACACAACATCCAACACAATAAACCAAAAAACCAATAAGCGTGAAGAGTCTGGCACTTGAAGACCAAAAGAATTTCCAGTTTAAAGTCATAGAGGACTAAAAACCTGTAAAGAAAAACCAATACTAGGTTCAACCAAATTAAGAGAAGGGGTTGGAAAAAGACAATCTGGGGTAACTGTTAATAGAGAAGCCAGCCCATCAGTTACCCCCACACTTGCCAAAATAAAATCTAGAAGCCCCACCCTTGGGTACCTTCTAAAAAAAGAATTTTCCAACACAAATCTTCTCCCATAAAAAAAAACCAATAAACTCTTCTCCCATACAAAACCAAAACCATTAAAATTCTTGAAAGCCAAAAATCCACTTTAGAAATAAAAAATCTTGCAGTTTAACCTCATGCTGGAGGTTAAATAAAACCAATGATCATCATTTTTATACTTCATTTTCTTTTTAAATAAAATATCCATCTTCACTTGAATTTTTTCTTTTCTTCCATCTTCATTATACTAAGATTTTTTTTCTTTTTTATATAGAGACTTGAACCAGAGAGACTGATAAGAATTTGACAAAACAAAAAAATCCTGACCAAATACATAGAGGCCAAATTACACAAAACCAAAACAAATTAAGTAGTATATCCTCATTTTGGTGGAATCAGATTCTAGAAAACCCAAGGTTGAAACCAATATGGTTGCCCCTAGGGCTTGAACCCCTTAAGCCCCTCTTCCGATTCTGATATCCCAACATCAGACATCCAAACAAATCTTCCATCCTCCTCCATACACTGAGTCTACCATAGTTCACATCACCAGAATTAATAGATTCTCCACCCTGTGAAACATCTGGAACCTCCACCACATCTTTAAAATCAACCTCCATACCAGTGACATCCAAAACATCACAATTTTCCTCTTTCCTACAGGAATTTCGCTTAGAATCTGCAAAATCCTCCAGAATAACATCCATAAAATAAAAATAAAAATCCTCCTCCAAGAAGAGAACTTTTGATCTTGAGAGAACCACCTGAAAATAATCTTCCTCTATGAGAAAAAGATCCAAGACAGAATCTTTCTGTCCATCCAAAAATTCAACAGATACATCCTCCTCCAATAAGCCATTATCTGAACTTGAGAAAGATAAATAATCATCCCTCAAGAGCCATTCATCCACCACAGATTCCTTCTCAATATCCCAAAATCCTTCTTCATGATCAGACAAGTCCTCCTTCTCACATAATTCACCCAAACTTAAGGAAATACACTGATCCTTCAGTGTGTACATTTCCAAAACATCCAGTGAAGCACATTCCTGAGATCCCATGGCATGCTTTGGAAAAAAAAATCAGTTTCACAAACATCATCAGAGTCCACATCTTCCAAAATTGATGGTTCCAACACCTCCCCAGAAACTGAATTTTCCACCACAGTCTTCTGAACCTCTTTTTCCAACAGTATTTCCTCTCCAGATTACACATCCCTATTCTTTATACCATACAAATATCCCAAAATAACATCCTTTAAAACAGCCATAGCAGGAATCCTATTTTCCCCATTTGGAAGAGTCTATATCAAGTCAGTCTTGAAAGGAATCTCCAAAACTTCCATATTTACATTCCTACTCATGGCACTCCAAAATACATACTTGGCGCCATCTTCATGTGGTAATATATCATTTTATACCAGATAATCCAGTGCCTCCCCAAATTTGTCCATAAATTTCCCATACTGAGAAAGAGAAGTTATACCACCTTCCAATTCCCATCTCCTAGAAATCCCATGAAGATCCACAATTGAGAAAGCTTAAGGCAACCTCTTTACCATCTCCATCTTAAACCTCCCCCAATCCTTACTCCTATATCCCACCATACCAGAAACCTCCTTCTCAACTTCCCTATTGCCGATGTGGTAGCCTAAAGTTTAGTATGGCACCTAAGTACATAAATGGAGTTATTACGGCGTGCAAGATTGGCGTTATTATTTTTTATGAAAGGGTTTTATTTAATTTATTGGAGTTTAAAATATGAAGAAATTGGTCACGAGCAAATGCCTACACAAATACAATTTATTTTACAGAGAAAACTTATTTTTACGGTCTGAAAAATTTATAAGTATCAATTCAAGTCACTCAAGAGCCTTGGGAAATTTTCCCAGAATTTTTACTATTTTTCTTATATTTTTAAATGAATTTTAAAGTTTTATAGAAATATTTACGTTTTCAAAAATTACTTAACTTTAATGAATTTTCACGGGGTAATTAGAGCTGCGCAGACTACGAAAATTAGTTTGGTATGTAAAGGGGAAGTAGTTCTACTATGTGTAATTTTTCTAGATTTTTTATTATAGTTTTAAGGTTCTAATTGAGTCTGGAAGTCCGGACGGACTCCATACGGGCTCCGGATTGACTCTGGAAGAGCTCTGGAGGGGAAAACTTAGGCACGTGACTAGGAATAATTAAGCGCTTCTCAAACTCGAAATTGAGAGGGGGGACACATCATACATCTTAATCTTTAACCACCACAGTCTCATCTTTTATTACTCAACAAATTAAATAAGTTATAATACCCTTATAACATTTATTATTTTTACATAACATTTTAGAAATACAATTCAACAATTTAAATCACACTTCATATAGGGTATCTTTAGAAAGGTCTTCATCACTGGGACTTGATTATTTCTGTCTCATAAAAATTCAAATTATTATAAAAACATAAAAGTCAATCTTTTCAGATCTTTCACTGGTACACCTTAATTGTTGTTATCAGTATTTCTTTATCAACAGCCATGATCATTTAATCTCAATAAGCGTTAATTATTTTAGAGTTTCATTATTTTTATCAATCAGATCCAAGTAGATTGGTTAGCTTAGTGATTTAGAATTCCCATTTTGTTATTTTTATTGGAAGGACGGGGTTTTCAGCTAAATCCACATATCTCCTCCGGATTCTGCTTACAGCAAGGCGACTGTAAGAGTTTACCTTACCATAGTTGGCGCCCAACGTGGGGTTCGATTTCTCTAGCTTTCTTTAAAGACTTACTTGGATCAAGAACGTTCTTAGCCTGCAAGAGGCTTATTTTCTGGAACTCTAATTGGATTTTTGTTATTGGCCTGCAAGAGGCTTGTTATTTTATCGATTGTTAACGCTTTTCATTACTTATTGGGATGTCTTCTTCTGCTGTTGCTTCTGGATCTTCTAAACCTCTTACTCCCTCAGTTAGAATTGTTTCTTGGGATGGCCCAAAGTTTGATGGGGAGGAGGTTAAATGGTTCATTAGCAGGTATGAAGCTGCTGCTGCTGTTGATGGTGCTTCTCATGTGGATATGGTGAAGCAAGTTAGGTTTTTTATTGCTGATAGGGAGGTGGAAAAAGAGGTTATTGCTATGCAGGCATTCAAGGACAAGGATTGGGTTAAGCTTTCTAAAGCTATGGTTGATAGATGGGGTGTTAGGTTTACTATGATGGACCTCAATAAAATTGTTGGAGACTGGCAAGCAAAAGGTGAAGTTTCTTCTATGGCTGACTTCAAAAAGCTCTGTGTTCAGTTTGATGAAGTGGTGGAATATCTCATACTGGTGGACAAGTTAGTGCATGAGAACCAAGCAAAAGATTTGTTTTGGACAGCATGCAGCAGGGATATTCGAATGGACGTCTTGAAGGATCTTTCAAGAAAAGATTTGATGAAGGAACTGCCTAATGGTGAGCAGAAACTGCCGGCTCTGGAGGTTATCAAGGACAACATTCAAGCCCATCTAAAGTTATTGGCGTTGGACAAATATCAAGAGTCATGCACTCAATATGTTAGCAAGGTTAGCGAAGTTTTGGCCGAAAACAACGATATTATGGTCAAAGCCCAGGAGGCCAAGAAGGCACAAATGGGATTACCGGCTGCTAAAGTTGAGGGCAATGTAGACAGTAAGATGGTCGATCACTTGGCCGATTTAACGAAACAATTAAAAATATTTGTTCAAGAGACACAGAAGGCCAACAAGGCCCCAATCGCTTCTTCGTTGACGTCAACTTCTTATCAGTCCAGAGGTTATGAACGTCGAAATTATAATGGCAATAACAATGGTAACCGCTTCCCAGGCAATGGGAGAAATGGTGGGAATGGTGGTAATGGATATAGAGGTGGCTATGATGAGCCAAAGGTGTGCTCCTATTGTAATAGGAGGGGGCACAGAGCAACAGTTTGTTTTGCTCTTGATAAGGATATGGATGCTGGGCGAGTTTTATTTGATGGTAAAGTTTATAAATTTCCTGATGGTTCGTTCATCAAGCCCAGTGATGGACAGTCTCCTTCTGATTTGGTCAGGAGAAGTTTAACGGCTGAAAGGAGAGCCAGATTTGAAGAGGTGACAGATGAAGATGTTAATGCCAAGTGTGGCAAAAATGGTAATGGTAATGGTGGTAAAGCTGACAAGGGCAAGGAGAAAGAGGTCAGTAAAGCCACATTTTCTACTTCTTTTGGAGGTTTAGAGCTGGCAACGGTTGCCCAGGTGGAGGGTAGCTGTATGGCCGGCGAATACGATGTTAATACTGCTAGAAGAGCAGCTGCTACTAAGGCGAAGAGTAGCATTCAGAGCCAATTGAGGGCTAATCCTGGCAAGGCCAATAACAAATTGAACCCTTACTCTAAGGACAAGAATTCTAGTGCTCAAACTGCCGCCAACAAATTGAACCCTTACTCTAAGGACGAATTATATAAAATGCAGAAGGGGATTGCTGATATGGGGCCCCCTAGTTATGGCAAGTTTGATTTAAATGGTGAGTCTATGCCAGAGGATGATTCGGATTCTGAGGAGGACGTACCGTTGGCGTCTCTACCCAGACCAAGTTTTAGCGGTCCCATCCCAATGGAGGGTGTAAGAAGGACTAGCAATGGATCAGGATTAGTGCAAGAAGCTGGTGACGGAGTTAGGGTTATAGAAAGTGAAGATGTTATTATGGGAGGTGAAGATGGCTTGGTTGGACCTCAAGAGGTACCCAGGGCCAAGGTTGTTAAATCAAAGGTCCAGTATGAGTGGCCAGTAGTTTCTGGTCAAGCTAATGCAATGGACGCAGTTTTGAATAGGGTGAATCAACAGCAGATTCCCTTATCTTTGGGAAAGTTATTTACGATTAGTCCGGCGCTTGCTGAAAAGCAAAAGAAGCATTTGACGAGGCGTCGGGTTTCCACTGGAGAGGTGGAATATATTTGTGAAAATGCTGAAAAGTTTGGGGAAGATGTAGATACGCATTTTTCCGCTCCCCTGGGTTACCTGGTCGTAACTCTTAATGGTAAAGAAGTAAAGGCCTTGGTCGATTCAGGGTCTCAAATTAATTTAATTTCATTGGAGCAAGCAACGAGTATAGGCTTGCCAATTAAAAGTGGAACTGGGGGAAACCTCAGAGGTATTGGAGGGCATGCAACAGAGCTGATGGGCACAGCTGAGCATGTCAGATTAGGCATTGGTGGATCTGTTGGTAAGGTTCACTTTTATGTGGCCAGAGGAGCAGTCAAAACTGTTCTTGGTGGTCCTTTTTTGATGGATTTTGAGGCCAGGATAGGATACACCACGCAATATAGGGGGAGGACTTGCTAGCAAGTCCGCAACTTGAAGTCAGATGGAAATCAGATGGAACTAAGACTGAAGTAATACTGAACTTTCACTTGAAGTATCACACAAATAACAATGGATCTATATTGAAAACATAGTGAAAGTGTGAGGATAACTGAATGGAAGCCAGAAAAAATCATTCCATGAGTCTACTCAATGCAAAGTATTTTTTGAAACAGCTTATTAAAATAATACTTTATTAAATTAATTTGATCAATAAAAATTGATTGACAATATTGAAATTCTTAAATACAATAATTTTATTAAAAAATTTCAGATTACATATAAAAAAATCAGTGACTTTTTCTATTACTTACAACTGTTTTTACAGAATTGAAAACTATGTTTCAGCTAATATTTTATGGAAGTGAACTCTGTTCTTCGCCCGAAGAACAGAGTTCATCCTCCTATTTTCACACTCTGTTTGCAACAATCTCCATCCCTTTCAATTCTATCAACACATGCTTGTCTTCCCTTCCCATGCCTTTCGCTATCCTCCCAGCCCCATTGTATTCCATCCTCTTTTGATCCCCATTTCACCCCTCTCAACCTCTCCCAGACCCTTTTCTTCATTTAAAATGCCTCGGAACCCTTAATCTTCCCTTCCAACTCTTTCCCAACCTTTTTGCTACCCCATACACCCTTCCTCACCCCTCTCTCCAGCCTTTCCAGCCCTTGTAGCCCCATTTGTGTTCACATGAGCTTCAAGGTGTGTTCAAAGTAAATTCAATACTTCTTCATGATGGTTTCATCACTTCCTCAATGTGTGCTCAAAAAGATATGAATTAGGGTTCAAGGTTGCGGAATTGCTAGCAAGTCCGCCCCCCATATTGCGTGGTGATACCAAGCTGGCATGGGGATTAGTTTGGAAATCACTGGTGAAGATATGCGGAGGTTACATATGCGGTTAGCGCCTCCTGGAGATGAAGGTTGGGAAACATGGCCAGGGATTACTACTCTGTGCCAGTGTTGTGTTTGCACCAAGAAGCAGCATATTAAACGGACGGCTTCTGGTGAATTATGTTTGTTGGAAAGGGATGGATGCCCTCATTTTTTGGGGTAGCAGGGGCTGATCACTCTAATGTTGTAATCTCTCCTCAGGATGAGATCCCGGATTGCAATAGGTCAGCTCACTTGGAGATAATTCAAGTGGATTCTCAATTATTTTCTGTTAATATTACTTTGGAGTGCAAATACGTTTTGGACTTTTCTACATGTTTATTGGATTTACCCGGTTTTTCTATTAAATTTAAAAATGGTGAAAAAGGCAAAATGGGCCAAATTAGGTTGGATAAAAATTGGAAGGGTATGTTTTATAACCTCCAGCAAGAGGTTAAACTGCAATTATCTCCTTCTATTACGGACCTCCAGCAAGAGGGTAAACTGCGAAAATCTTATCAAAATTCAATTAAAAATCTCAGTATAATTAAAACACAAAAAAATAATTTTTGTGAAAATTCATTTCCGGGCCTCCAGCAAGAGGTTAAACTGCAAGTATCTCCTTCTATTATGGACCTCCAGCAAGAGGGTAAACTGCGAAAATCTTATCAAAACCCGATAAAAAATCTCAGTATAATTAAAACACAAAAAAATAATTTTTGTGAAAATTCAATTCCGGTCCTCTAGCAAGAGGTTAAACTGCCAACCTTCTTTATGGGTGATTTACTGTTGGATAAGGGAAGCAAAGGTGTTGGAAAATCTGTTTATAAATTAGACGAGGGAAAGGAAAAAAGGGTAAAATTTAAAAATGAAATAAAATATTTTTCTAATTTTTCTTATTCCGATTCTGGCGATGAAGAAGATTCATTTGATGAAAGTTTTAATGGCGATACAAAAGAAAATGTTTTACCTCAAGTTTATTTAGATGTGGATGCAGCCAAATATAAGAAGGTAGCAAATAAAGTTCGACCTATTAATGAACCGCTACCTGACGAATTAAATCCACCCTTGAGAAGACCAAGGTTATCAAGAGATCCTTATGAAAGTCCCTTGGTAAAGAATCCGCCTGAATTCTCTGAGACTTCAAGAATCACTTTTGAGAGACTGGGTGTTGTTAATTTTGGACCTGATGGTTGGTTGTCTGGAGAAGAGAAGAAGTTGTTGTTGGATGTGATGGTCAAGCGAGAGAAGGCCATTGCTTTTGTAGAAGAGGAGAGGGGTGTGTTGAAGCAATCCTATGGGGAGCCTTACAAGATTCCTGTGGTATGTCATGAACTGTGGCAGCAGAAACCGATTCCTATTCCGGCTGCATTGAAAGAAGCCTGTATTGAAGTTGTCAGAGAACGGATATGCACTGGACTGTATGAGCAATCAACGTCAAGTTATTCTAGTCCGGTATTTTGTATCAAGAAACCGAATGGCAAGCTTAGAGTTGTTCATGATCTTAGGGAATTAAATAGGGTTACAATAAAGGATGCTGGGATACCGCCTAGTGCTGAGGAGTTTGTTGAAGCGTTTTCAGGGAGAGTGTGTTATGGTTTGGGAGATATTATGGGTGGATATGATGAGAGAGAGTTACATCCGGACTCAAGGCCTCTCACTACATTCGAAACACCACTAGGACGTTTACAGTTAACAAGATTACCTCAAGGAGCAACAAATTCGGTTGCAGTTTATCAAGCTCAGATGGCTTGGATCCTTCAAGATGAAGTTCCACAATACGCTGGAATCTTTATAGATGATGGAGGAATTAAGGGACCAACAACCGACTATGATAACCAGGTGTTGGAAGAGAATCCCGGGATACGCAAATTCATTTGGGAGTTTGCAATTACATTAGAAAGAATCTTGTTTCAAATTGAAGAGGCTGGGTTAACTATTTCAGGCTCAAAATTTTCCTGTTGTGTGCAAGCCTTAGAAATATTAGGCCATGTGGTATGTAGAGAGGGTAGGATTATGTCCAAGAAGAAAGTTAACAAAATTCAGTCCTGGCCAAGACCCAAGAATAAGACTGAAGTTAGAGGGTTTTTAGGCATTTGCATATATGTTAGAATGTTTATCAAGGACTTTTATTCATTGGCAGCCCCATTGAGATGGTTAACGAGAAAGGATGCAGTCTGGGAGTGGGATGAAGAGTGTGAGAAGGCGTTTGTGAAGTTGAAGGAGGTTGTGGGGAAGGATTTAGTCCTGCACAAGTTGGATTATGGAAAAGATGCTGGCAGAATTTATTTAGCAGTTGATTCAAGTCAGGTTGCAGCTGGGGCGGTTTTGTCTCAGATGGATAAAGCTGGTTACATCAGGCCAGTTAGGTATGAATCTGTAGTATTTAATGAGGTCGAATCAAGATATTCTCAACCAAAATTGGAATTATGTGGTGTGGCAAAAATACTGAAGAAACTTCAGCATATTTTGTGGGGGCAACATTTTGAGTTGCAAGTGGATGTGAAATCGTTAATCCAGATGATTAATTCCCCAAGTTTACCAAACGCACCCATGACGAGATGGGTAGCTTTTATTCAACATTTCTCATTTGATTTAGTTCATAAGCCTGGCAAAACTTTTACTATGCCAGATGGTTTATCAAGGAGACCACCCACTGAAGAAGATTCAGACTCAGAAGAGTTCGATGAAGATATACCTATTATCAAAGCCAGCACTAAAGGAGCTGAAGACTTTCCATACCTCCCCCATGAGGTTAAACTGGCAGGACTATTGTGTTTAGATTATGGTGTTGATGACCTCCACCAAGAGGATAAACTGGAAAATAGTTTTTATGTTAATAGAGGTGTTGGAAAAGGTGTAGATAAATTCGGCAGAGAGGAGGTAGAAGAAGATGTGGTGTATGTAGAGGAAGATGGATTGGTAGTGTGGGATAGTAGTAAATTAAGGAATGGTGTATATGTTGAAGAGTTAGAGAATTTAAATAAAAGGGTGGATAAAGAGAAAGAGGTATTTTCAAATACGGTTTACAAAGGATCCAAAGGTTCATAAGAAAAACGTCGACATAGCTCGATTAAAGATTTATTTAGGGGTCAACGATTATTGGCTCATTCATGTGCAGGTGATATTGGTGATAGAGAAGTCCCTATTGATGTTATATTAATCGATTTTCAAGATGAAGTCTGGGGTCAGACTGGTTTTTATTTTTTGTTAGTCAAATATTTGTTGACTTTAGAGAGGCCAGAAGATTGTGAAGACGATGAATGGGTGGCTATCAAGAGGAAGTCATCTACGTTTTACCTATCTGGTCGACGTTTAATGAGGAGGAAGTATCCAAATCCTCAAGTAGTTATAACTCAACAGAAGGGGCAAGAATTAGTTTTGAAATCACTGCATGAAGATCTCGGGCATAGAGGCGTTGGAGAAACGTTTAGAAGAATTTCTGATTGATTTTGGTGGCCTGGCATGAAGATGGCTGTTAAACAGTGGGTTCAGTCATGCGAAGAATGTCAAAGATGAAGTTATTTAAGGCCAAAAGAACCTGGACGCGCGACCGGTGAATATACGCTCTTTGGAAGAGTTAGTTTAGATGCCGTTCATATAAAAGAGGGACAGTATAAATATTTAATTGTGGCCAGAGATGATTTATCTGGTTGGGTAGAGGCAGCGCCTCTTATTAATTTAACTGCCAAAAATGTGGCAGAATTTTTTTTGAATAATTGGGTATATAGGTATGGGGTGATGAAGTTGGTAACGGTAGATGGAGGTCCTGAATTTGGGACAGAGTTTAAAGAGGCCGTATTGAAAGTTGGATCAAAGGTTAGGGTAGCAACCCCATATTATCCTGAAGCTGAAGGCATGGTTGAAAGAGGGCATCAAGTTATTAAGGATGCTTTAGTTAAAATGTGTGGGACAAGTGCCAAAAAGTGGAGGCACTATTTACCTTTAGTTTTATTTGCTGATCGAATCACTGCCAAAAGGACGACTGGATTTTCACCTTATGAACTTGTTTTTGGACAGAAAGCAGTTTTACCGGTTGATTTAGAAGCTGAATCATATCTTGGAGTTGACTGGGATACGGTCAAGACTACTGAAGAATTATTGTGTGCAAGAATGATGCAGCTAGAAAAGAAAGAAGAATATTTAGAAAAGGCATATTCGCGGATGATGAAGATCAGAAATCAATCAGTTAGATATTGGGATGAGCGGTTGGCACATCGATTAAGGAAACCTTTGAACCCAGGTGATATGGTCCTGGTGTATAATAGGAGTTTGTAAAGTCAGTGGGGAAAGATGTTTTCAGATAGGTGGAATGGACCGTATAAAATCAAGGAGCAAGTTTCTGGCGGTTCATATGTGCTAGAAGAGTTGGATGGAGTAGTATTGAAGAAGAGGGTAGCGGCCGATCAAGTGAAACGGTTCTATCCTAGAGGCACCAGGAGTGCCGAAGTCTAACTCCGAAATGAGGATAAACTACAATTTTAATGACTTTTATTAAATTTATACCTCCGCAATGAGGATAAACTATGACATTTATGAAATTATATGGATTCCTCCGCAATGAGGATAAACTATGATATCAACGAAATTTTATGATGACCTCCGCAACGAGGATAAACTATCTTCTTTTTTATCAAAATACTTTACTATCGTTACACTGTATATGGTCGACGAAACTATGATGAAACTTAACGAAATTCAAGAAGACCTTCTTTGAAATTTTCAAAAACTTAAAATTCTTAAAATATGGGTGAAGATAGTGTTGGAAAACTTTTTAAAATTTATTGGAAGAAGTGTTCACAGGGGAACCTTCTTAATTTAATATTGGCAAGTGTGGGGGTAATTGATGGGCTGGCTGCTCTATACACAATTACCCCATAATGTTCGTTTCCAAAATTTTCCCTTTTTCTAGTTGAATCCTGGCTTTGTCTTTTAATTTTAGGAATTCCACTAAGACTATAAACTGGAATGAATCAAGAGACACCGCTCTCAACGCCGGATTCAAGATTCTTTTTATTTTATTTTGTTTTTGATTTTTTTATGTTGGATTGTGATTTCGTTTCTTTAATATATTTTATGAATTATTGTAAAGGTGATGCTCACTGGTGGTCTCTAATCATTTTTTATAAATTGGAGGGAGCCCACCCAGTGATCATCATTATAAAAATTATCTTCTAAAAACTTTCATTTATTTTATTTTCTTTTAATTTCTCAAAATTGTGTAACCACATCAAGTTGCACTTGGATGTGGGTATGATGTCGAGGGTACGGCTCATCAAATGGCCGGGGTCATCTTTTAAAACTTTAATTTGAAATTTTTATTATTATTATTTTTTTTATTATTACTTTTTTATCTTTCTTTTCACGTTCATTTATCTTTCTTTAAAATTAAATTTTAACTTTTATTTCAAAACTATCTTTTTTTTTTAAAAAAAAAATAAATAAATAAAAAAAATAAAAAAATAAAAAAAAATAAAATAAATAATAAAATAACTAAAAATATAAAAAAAAAAAAAAAATAAAATAAAATAAAAAAATAAAAGGTATTTTAGTTTTAGGTAGTTTAGATGTTTATATTTTATTTTTCAAACATTATTCAAGAAAGCTACATACCAGGAAGAACACCATCAAGGATTGTTATCTTTTGAAGAATCGAAATTAGAAAATTTAGAAGGACCTTGATCGATTTCCTGGGATTCGAATCTTATTTCACGGTCACGATAGTGTTGAAGCCAGTTGGCTATTTTGAAAAGGTCTCTTAACAGTTGCTCTCTCATCCAAGATTCTGATCTATCAGAGGGCGGGTATCGTTGGAAATAAGCGATAAGGTTATTAAAATTAGGAAAAAGCTTTTCAGACACTAGGTGAATCAGAACTCTAGGGAAGCTTGGATTAGGTTCTGGTAGTTCATAAGCTGAATATGAAATCGGAGAACCGGTGGACGCTTATCAAATTAAAAAAATATCAGCAAATTAAAACCTGAAGATTAAGAAAATAAAAAGAGACAACTAACCTGTGTCAACACTATCATGATCATAGATAAATGGCTTACTTGGTAATGGAGTGGGATTTTTTATGTTTAGAAAAGGATTTTTTATTTTTGATAGATGAGGAGGACTGGTGTTGGATTTGGTGTTTGAAGTAGATGTTCTGGGCCTTTTGGATGATACAAGAGAAGATGAAGACTGCTGGCTATTATAGGACCTTTTGTGCTTCAAGATGTTGGAAGAAGGAGAAGAATTGTTAGAAGGTTGAAGCATGGCCCTGGGAGCAGCAAGAGTTCTTGGGGGAGTAGCAGCAAGTCTAGATTGGAGAGAAGGACCCAGAGGATTAGGTGATGGAGAAAGATTTAAATAGGCTGATGGAGAAAAAGGTATGGGATCTTTAGAGGTTGATGGAGTAGGGGGTGGAGTAGAAGGTGAAGAAGAAGGAAGAGGTTTGCAGAAGGCGGCGAAGCTAGTAGCAGTTATGGGGAAAGAACCACAGTTCAAGCCAGAACATTTTCTTTTCTTCTCATAGCAGGATAAACAGGCCCTGTTATAAGTGTGCTTTTTCCAGTTAAAAGAGAAGATACATTCCCTATGGGTGAAGGCACAGTATTTGCAAGATTGATCAACTGAAGCAATGAAGTCAGAAGGTTTCATCTTGTTAGGAGATATTTTTTGAAGAAGAAAACTTGAAACTAGGATGAAGAAAGCTGGTGGCAAAATCTGGGTTCAAGGATAGAGAAGTTGATAGGTCCACCAAGACCTTAAACTGGACTGTTATCAAGCTGTTGGGTCCACCATGACCTTAAACTGGATTTCTTATCGATTAAATGTTTGGTCCACCATGACTTTAAACTGGTAGTTCATTCATTGTTTAGTCCACTATGACTTTAAACTGGAAAATTAATATCTGCAGGATAATTCAACATTCATTGGTCCACTATGACCTTATACTGGATTACTTGTCGATCAAATGTTTGGTCCACTATGACATTAAACTAGATTATCAAATTTATTCAATCTTTGGTCAAGCCTAGGCCTTACTTAGGAATTTATCAAGTTATTTATGCACCTAAACGATCTTTGGTCCACCAAGACCATAAACTGGCAATTGATTATATGTTTGGTCTACCAAGACTTTAAATTGGAATGTCAATCTTGTTTGGATAACTCAATTCAATCTTTTAATTTATCACTGTCCACTAAGACTCTAAACTGGTTATTCAATTATTTCTGGAATTGGGTGCTGATAAGCTTTAGGAGGTTAAAATTTTAGGTGGTGATGATGCTAAGGGAAGCATAATGGTTAATTAGGTGAAATTTGTGGCGCTTTAACATGGTCTAAAGTTAAAATTATTATTGGAAGCCTGGCAAAAGTATTTTATGGGTGTGCTGTATGGCAAAGTTTGAAAATTGTGATGAAGGAATCAGAAGTTAGGATGGTAGTTGGATTTTAGGGAATGATTTTTTTTAGTGCCTCAGTGTTAGGCCATTTTTGGTGTGAAGCTTGGAGGACCTTATGGCGAGATTGGAATCATAGAATTCGGCTCAGTGGGGGGCCCTATGAGGTTGGAATCAGGAGTATTCGGCTCATAGGAAGATCCACTCTCTCAATGCTGTGACAAGAAGGAAGACTGGTATATGGGAGTCTGAAGGGATTCAAACCTTGCTCTCAGTAGTGGAATCATCACAAGATTTATATTATTTTATTTTATGTTATATCAAGCCAGAGAAGAAAGAAAACATCAATTATGTTGAAAGTTTAAGAAGACCAAGCAAAAACAAAATTTTATCAAGTTATACTGTTAGAAAAGATAATTTCTTTGAAATTGTTCAACATCATTATCAAAGCTTTGCATTAAAATTCTTCTTTTCATGAGGTCTTCATGGTTATTAGCTGGAGTTTCTTGAAAATAGGCCAGCATTTTTCGTTTCAACTCATTAGTAAAGTCAAGGAAAAGATAGCGATGAAAATTTGGATAATGATTGATATAGTCCGTCTTCACTCTACCAACATCATCAGTGTTGGTTATTTCGACAGCTAGAAGTTCAAATATGTTATTAAGTCATAGGTTTAGTCAATTTTGATTAAAAGTTTTTTTTTAGTAAGATAAATAGGGTCTTACATTTAGAGCCAGGAAACATAGTCACAGCAAAGTTAGTTGGGGGTACTGGGGTTATAGGATTAGGATCTTGTGAAGGCAAAATTAGGCCGGGATCCGTTGATGAAGATTGAACTTTTGAAGCTGTTTTTGATCTTATTCGTTTTAAGAAGACAGGAATTTTGGATCGCTTTTTAGAAGTTGAAGGATCAGGGAGAGCTGCTGGTCCTAAATATACGTTTGTTTTAGAAGGAACTAATGGCCGGTTACATTTGACTTTTTTCACACGGCATAAGTTGCAAGCTGTCCTGCCAGAAAGATTAGGGTTGGACATTAAACAAGGTACCTGGTATCGAGCGCAGAGTTCACATGGAGCGACAAGTTCTTTGAAAGACATATTGATGAAGATGAATTTTATAGTTGATTAAAGAAGATGGTGGTTGAAGGTTAAAGATGAATATTGTGTTCAACCACTTATGCAAAGTTTTAAGAATGGGGACATTCTCGATTGGAGGGAGGATGTGGTAGCCTAAAGTTTAGTATGGCACCTAAGTACGTAAATGGAGTTATTACGGCGAGCAAGATTGGCGTTATTATTTTTTATAAAAGGGTTTTATTTAATTTATTGGAGTTTAAAATATGAAGAAATTGGTCACAAGCGAATGCCTACACAAATACAATTTATTTTACAGAGAAAACTTATTTTTACGGTCTGAAAAATTTATAAGTATCAAGTCAAGTAACTCAAGAACCTTGGGAAATTTTCCCAGAATTTTTACTATTTTTCTTATATTTTTAAATGAATTTTAAAGTTTTATAGAAATATTTACGTTTTCAAAAATTACTTAACTTTGATAAATTTTCACGGGGTAATTAGAGCTGCGCAGACTACGAAAATTAGTTTGGTATGTAAAGGGGAAGTAGCTCTACTATGTGTAATTTTTCTAGATTTTTTATTATATTTTTAAGGTTCTAATTGAGTCCGGAAGTCCGGACGGACTCTGTACGGACTCCGTTTCGACTCCATACAGACTCCGTTCCGGCTCCGTACGGACTCCGTACGGGCTCCGGATTGACTCTGGAAGAGCTCTGGAGGGGAAAACTTAGGCACGTGACTAGGAATACTTAAGCGCTTCTCAAACTCGAAATTGAGAGAGGGGACACATCATACAGCTTAATCTTTAACCACCACGGTCTCATTTTTTATTACTCAACAAATTAAATAAGTTATAATACCCTTATAACATTTATTATTTTTACATAACATTTTAGAAATACAATTCAACAATTTAAATCACACTTCATATAGGGTATCTTTAGAAAGGTCTTCATCACTGGGACTTGATTATTGCTGTCTCATAAAAATTCAAATTATTATAAAAACATAAAAGTCAATCTTTTCAGATCTTTCACTGGTACACCTTAATTGTTGTTATCAGTATTTCTTTATCAACAGCCACGATCATTTAATCTCAATAAGCGTTAATTATTTTAGAGTTTCATTATTTTTATCAATCAGATCCAAGTAGATTGGTTAGCTTAGTGATTTAGAATTCCCATTTTGTTATTTTTATTGGAAGGACGGGGTTTTCAGCTAAATCCACATATCTCCTCCGGATTCTGCTTACAGCAAGGCGACTGTAAGAGTTTACCTTACCATACCGATGAAAATGATTAATTACCTAACCATGTCCAACAGAGAGGACCCATCAATCCCAGAAGAAATCTCATACCTCTCCAGAAACCACTTCACATATTTACCATTAAACTTGGTACCATCCCAAGTTTTAATCCTAACACACCATCTAACCATCACAGCAGGAGGACTTTCCCCCCCCACTGACAGTCACCACAGGAATAGAAGCACCAGAAGCCATTCTTTCAGACCAAAATCACCAAAAAGGGCCAACCAAAGACAACAGAGATTCTATAGAAATAGCAGGTTCATACCCCACCTTGGGTGCCAGGAATATAGAAAATCCTAGAGTTCTAGCTATAGGCCTTGACCAAGGGAGTTGGAGAAAAACCAGAGAGAGGCCCCCATTCCCTTTAGAAAAATAAATGAGATTTACCTTCTACATTAAATTGGTTCCTGTTTACAAAAAAGCCCCTTTTATAACACACTTGACTACCTGATCAGTCAAGAAATTAGTCTCCAGAAAGACTACCAAACCAAAGAACTGAAATGTAGACCAATGTCCACACCAGAGAAAGCAATGATACTTGATTTAGGTTGAAAATCCACACCAGAGACAGCAATAATACTTGATATAGCTTACAAGACTACACCAGAGAAAAAAGTTGCTAAGTTAAGTTAAATGAAGAACTCACTTTGCAACAAACATAGCCAATTGTGGCCAGAAAACAGTGAAAACTGAGTGAGGAACAAGGATATCACTTCCGGATGGTTGTATGATAATTAAAGTTGCCCCAAACTGTCTTATTCACTATATACACACAGACTACTAACTAAGAGCCCATGCACACCAAAAAATTTGGTGTTCCTGACCACCAAATTGCATAAAACCTCCCTAGAAACGCTTCCCAGCCCTCTAGCACTGAGATGGATGGTCTGCCCAACGTCGGGAGGCCCTCCTGAAGCAGCCTGACCACCCTGAAGCCAGAAAACTACCAAAAACACCCAAAATACTTAGAAAAATTATCTACAACTACTAAAACCTTTAAAACACATAATTATGCTATAACAGCATTGTGAAATGAGATGTAGAAAAAATTCAGCTCATTCCAATGGTACTAAGCACTTAACCCTAAGACTTAAGGTTAGCCTGTAAAACACAAAAAACAAAATTCAACAGCAATCTTTTTAAATGAAAAGTGAGAAATTATCTCCCAAATACTTAGACTAAGAAAAATGTCATCAAGACATAAAATATAGAGGAAAAACGGGGCTATCCAATGGTAGTGTCCACATCCCCTTAGTCCCACTATTTTCTGCATACTTCTAGGAAAACACCTAATTATTAAACGATGCCATTTAAGGCATACCAAAACAACACCAAATAAACCAACAAAGGACTCTTCCAATGTTGGAAGACCACAACATGATTCTGGTAAGTGATATTAAACCTCTTAATACTTTACTCTGATTTTCTTCTACTTTTTGTTAATCTTTATTATCACTCTAGAACAAGTGGAAGTTTCTAAAGAGATTCTAAAGTTTGAAATGAAAAAATATGATCTCTCTTTAAGGATGGATGACAGAGTACATGATTTGGAAGAGAAGAAGTTTGAAATCTCTTTACAGAAGGATGATAGGACACAAGTCTTGGAGGAGAATAAATTTGAGTTATTTCTAAGTATTGAAAAATCAAAGAAAGAGGAGAAAACTTTTGAGAATCAAAACCTCATGGGACAGATGAAATATGAGCCTGATTGTGAAGAAAATTTTAAAAAGAAAGATTACTTGATATAATGTGTTAAAGCTAATAAATCTGTTGAGGAAATGGAATGTTTAAAGAAATTGTTTGATGACTAGTTTGTTTTATTTCTCTAACACTTCAACTGTTCATAATTAATTGTAGATAAAATTTTATCTTAATTTCCTGTATTTCTTTACCCTATCCATCATTAGTTGAATTTTCATATTTTAATGTTATAAATTGTTTTTTAAATAAAATTTTCAAGAATTTTTAATGTTAAAAATTCTTTTTTAGTTATAATTTTCAAGTCACATTTGAAAATTTCCCAATCCCACCCCTGCATTTTATTGAACTAAGGGGTGAGTATCATCAAAATTCTTTCAAGTAAAGAATATTGCAAGTCTTATATGAAATTTTGGCAATACTCCCCCATGCATTTTATTGAAGTAAGGGATGGGTGTCACCAAAATTTCAAGTCAATTTTTTTTTTGCAAGTCTCATAATTTATTAAAAAAAAATTAAAAAAAAATTGAATTCATTATAATTCAGAATAATTAATTATTTGCAAAAAAAACACAAATAAAAAAAAATTACCTGATTTATTTTGGAAACATGGGGAAATTTCCAGAAACTAAGGGAAAGAAAAATAAATAAAAAGCAGAGATTAGTCTTTTTTTTATTACTTCAAAATTCCCCCCTTTACCCCTTCCTTGCCTGCCTCAAACCCCACCTTTAACCCCACCTTTCCCACCTCAAACCCTCCCCTTTACCCCCTCCTTACCTGCCTCAAACTCCCCCCTACACCCTCCCTTTAACCCCTCCTTACCCACCTCAAACCCCCCCTTTAGTCCCCCTTTACCCTCCCTTTACCCCCTCAATCCCCCCTATACCCCCCTTTTAACCCCTCCTTGCCCACCTCAAACCACCTACAGCCATCTTATCAAATTGGTAAGGATTAGATTAGTTAGTGAACAATTGTTAGTGATTGTTCATTAACTTATCGAATTGCTAACAAATTGGTAAGTTAGTGAACAATGGTTCTTGATTGTTCACTAACTTATCAAATTTTTAGCAATTCAATAAGTTAATGAATGATCAAGAACAATTGCTTATTAACTTATTGAATCGATAGCAATTTGATAAGTAGGCACTGGGGGGTGTGCAGAGGGGTTTGAGGTAGGTTTAAGGTGGGTTTGAGGGGGTAAAGGTGGGGCTTGAGAGGGTAAAGGGGGGTTAAGGGGGGTTTGAGGCGGGAAAGGATGGTTTAAAGGGGGGGTAAAGAGGGGTAATAAAGGGGTAAAGGGGTGTTGAGGTGGGAAATGAGGGATTAAAGGAGGGGAGTTGAAGGGCCAAGAAGGGGAGAAAGGGGGGTATGGAGGCAGACAAGGAGGGGGAAAGGGGGATGATGGAGGGTGAAAAAAAAGATTAAAAGATAAAAAAAAACAAAATTATTCTAAACTTAAAAACCAAAAAAAAATACTTACAGGACAAAAAAAAAGAGAAAAAATAAAATATGAGTAAGTAAAAAAATCAAAAATAAGAAAAAAAATGACTTACCAGGAGAGATGAGATGAGAGAATAGAAGAATTGAAAATATTTGAGGGATGTTTGAGGAGAGGAGGAAATGGATATGAGGGATGAATGAAAAAATGAAACAGTGAAAAATTATGCAATTGCAGAAAATATGCAATTTCATGTTGAGCTGATGAAATGAAACAAATGAGACATCCAAAAAAGAGAATTGACACCAATTCAAAATTGTAGTTATGCAAAAAAAATAACCAACAAAAGTGAATAAAACATGGAACATGAAAATAAAACAAGTGAAAAAAACAAGGAAGTTGAAAATTGGGAGAGTACAAAAAATAATTTAAAAGGGTGGTGAAGAAAAATGTTGGAGAGTAATAGGCATAATGAAAGAGCGTATGCTGGTTGAATGAATGTTTTTTGATTCAAGGGAAGGGAGAGATGGTGCTGGTTCAGGATCCTCTTCTTCATAAAGATCATTGCACTTATCCTTTAAATCATCTAGGATATTGTGGAGTATAATGCAAGTCATTATCAAATGATTTGCAGTTTTTATTTCCATTTTTTTTAAAATTTGGATTCTGAGTTCCTGGAGACTAGAAAATCTTCCCTTTAAAATCCCAATTACATGTTCAATATGTACTCTTGATTGGGCAAGGTGATAATTAAAGGTGGTTTTGGGGTCATTTTCTATAGTTGTACCACCAAAAGAAGGTATAATGTACTTTCCACTTGCATATGCTGAGTCTGCAAGGAGGTACTGAGATTTGTCAAAGTATGAGTCAGGAGTTTGAGAAATCCTCATTCTTTGGAAGACAGAAGAGTCATGAAATGAGCCAGGGCAGCCAATATGAAAAGCAATAAATTGTTTGTTGAAATCACATACAAGTTGAATGGAAATAGAGTATCTAGAAAGAAGATAAAAAGTCAGTTTATGAAAGATGTGAAATTGGAGAACATTTTGAAGAAACCTTTTTTGCAATCAAAATAAAAGTTGCCATCATGAGAAGGCTTTTGACTCAAAATTATAGTTGTAACACCAACAAAACCTACACATCCTTGTAGACAATTCTATAGTACTAGCTATAGGCCTTGGCCAAGGGAGTTGGAGTAAAACCAGAAGAAAAACCCCTGTCCCTTTAAAAAATAGAGTGAGATTTACCTGTTACAGTAAATTGGTTCCTGTTACCACAAAATCCCTTTTCCAAACACACTTGACAGCTTGATCAGTCAAAAAAGTAGTCTCCAGACAGACTACCAAACCAAAGAACTGAAATGCAGACTAATGTCCACACCAGAGAAAGCAATGATACTTGATGTAGGTTGCAAATCCACACCAGAGACAGAAATGATACTTGCTATAGCTTGCAAGACTATAACAGAGAAAACAGTTGCTAAGTAAAGTTAAATGAAGGACTTACTTGAAACATACACAGCCGATTGTGGCCAGAAAACAGTGAAAACTGAGTGAGGAACAAGGATATCATGGCCAGATGGTTGAATGATAATTAAAATTGCCCCAAACTCTCTTAATCACTATATACACACAGACTACTAATCAAGAGCCCATGAACACCTGCAACTCCGGCGTTCCTGACCACCAAATTGCATAAAACCTCCCTAGGACCGCTTCCCTACCCTCTAGCACTGAGGCAGGCAGTCCACCCAGCACTGGGAAGCCCGCCTGAAGCGGCCTGACCACCCTGAAGCCAGAAAACCACCAAAAACACCCAAACTACTAAAACCCTTAAAACACATAAATACACTACAACAACATCAAGAAATGAAATGTAGAGAAAATTCTGCTCTTTCCAATGGTACTAAGCACTTAACCCTAAGACATAAGGTTAGCCCATAAATCACAAAAAACAAAATTCAACAGCAATCTTTTAAAAATGAAAAGCGAGAAATTATCCCCCAAATACTTATGCTATGAAAAATGTCCACAAGACATAAAATATAGAGAAAAACCAGGGATACCCAATGGTTGCATTCAAATCCCCGTAGTACCAATATTTGCTGCATAATTCCAGAAAAATACCTAATTATTTAAACAATGCCATTTAAGGCATACCAAAACATCACCAAATAAACCAACAAAGGGCTCCACCAATGTTGGAAGACCACATCCTCCCTTCAATAGAGAATGTCCACATTCTCTTAAACCACAACCACCATGTTCAGCTTTCTTTCCAAATCTGCTACTGACATGGGCCCCTGCCAATACTGCATTGACAATAATCTCATCTGCTCCATATCACCACTAGCTCATCCCTACAGAACCTCCTGTGATGCCTGAAACTCTAGAAAAATGACTTGCTTCAGAACTGGTCCATTGTCTTCTGAAACTTCTTCACCTTCTCCACAACCTGATCCACCTTCCACTAGTACCAAAAGATCCAGGCCTTCCATTCTGATCCCCAGACTGGTCCACAAATTACAAACTCCAAAAAAGAGTGTCCACACTACTACTACCACTACTTCTACCATCCCTGGTCCATCTGATGGTAAACACAGAACTTCTTCATACTGAACTCCAATCTGACAATTTTCCAGTTCATTTTCCTCTTGAAATCAATTATGACAATGTGGGAACCATTGAAACACCCCCACCTAACCCATTGCCCACCATCAAGGACCAATTTCTACAACATTCTTCTCAACAGAAGCATCTCCTATAAAACTATTTCCAATCCACTCCTGCTAGGAATCCACAGGATCTTGAGAAAAGGGAGAACCTCATACACCAATCCAAAGCTAATGCTGAAAATTTTGTCACATCTCTTGATTCTCTTCTGCCTCCTGACTCTTGATTAATATCTTGACTTAGAAATAAAACAAAATCTTCACTCCTCCAGACTTCCTGAATGTTGCCAATCATCATAAAAAAATTCCTCAGTTTATAGTCTTGGTGTACTAATCCTCAGTTTTAAGTCTTGGGGGACCTACAGCCCTCATTTTATAGTCTTGGGGGACTCAAAAACCCTCAGTTTACAGTCTTGGGGGACTAAAAAACTAAATCAAAAAGACAGAACCAGAGATCAAAACATTTAAGACCCAAAGAAACAAACTAACATAATGGGGTAACTGTTCTACATAGCAGCCAGCTCATCAGTTACCTCCACACTTGCCTTAAAAAAATTCAGAGACTACCCCTTGGATGCCCTCTTCCAGAATAACACCAACTCCCTTTTTCAGTTTATAGTCCTGAAGGACTCAAACATTAAACCATCCTCAGTTTTTAGTCTTGGGGGACTGTACCAATGTTTAGATTAAAGTCCTGACGGACTTTCCAGAGTTCAATTGAAAGTCTTGACAGACTAATTTAAATTTTCAGTTTAAAGTCTTGACCGACTGATGCATTGCAAAGGCGGCGCCACCTCAATGCACAATGCACCACTGCCAACCTTCTGAAATTCCACTCTTTCTACACCATCTACACATCACTGATAAATCTGTTAATTCATCTCTTTTCTTCCCACTATTTCTCCTTCACATTTTATGACTGGATCATCTAAATTTAACCCATTGGACTTTCCCTGAATCACTGCTCCAAAAGACTATTCTTGCAAACAGTGCATCCACATGTGCAGACCTTGCACTTTCACTCTTCCTACTCCTCAGGCCAAACTCTATAACAGGGCCTGTGATTCTTGAAACTCCAAAAAGAAAAGGTGTGACAGATATCCCAGCTACCCAATACCTCTGCCTTCACCTTCACATAAATATATATCCAGATAACCTACCAGGTCACCAGAGTATGGACCTGCTTCTTCCAGAAGATCATACCTCTCTACTCCCAAAACCAAGCCCAAAAGATCAGCTTTATTATCCCAAGAGTCTGCTTTCCTCTCAGCAAATTCATCAAAAATGGCACCAAAATCAGTTCCTAGGCTGGTAGACCGCCTCCAGGCGGCTATCCCGTCGTCAGGCGGCCCGCCTGCCTCATCAGAAAACAAAAATCAGGCTCAGAACCTCCAAATTCAGCCAAAGAACAACCAAATTTTTCCCTCCAACACCAATAACTCATCATCACAACCTCCTAATTCTCCCAGAGAAATGTGTACCTCCACCATTTCTTCTTCTATTAACACCAGAACAGCCAATACTGCTTCTAAACACAAAACTCCTGTTGCTTCAGGAGAAAACATCTTCACCTCTCCTCTGGCCACCAAGTATTGTTCTGATAACTCTTTTTATTCTGTATCTTCATCCAGCAGATCCCAATCAGCCACCAGATCACAATCTCCTGGTCCTTCCCGCAATCAACCTGGCACTCCTCTGCCAGCATCTAGTAAACCTGCACCAAGCATTAATATAAACAATGAAAACAACAACAGCCCTCCTGCTGCAACCAGAGCCCAGGAACATCTCTCTTCTCCTTCATCTTCTCAACACCATTTAGAGGATGACCATAAAAATCCGTACCTCAGTTTGGTGGACCTGCCTATAAAATCTATTCAACACTCTTCAGCGATCCAGATTCCAGCTGCATACAAATTTGGAGATCTCCCAATCTGTAAGTACCAAAATAAAAAAACAAAATTCACTTTCTTCAACATAGAATAATTATTGAACCCATTCTTCTGTTTAGTTGGAACCCTGCCTCCTGCAGCTGCATTTGGAATTGGCCAACCCCTAGAAACTACTTTGACGCTGGATTATGCTGATATGAAGTGACACCTAAGCATGATGTGCTCCAACATGCTCAAGGCCTTTTCTCTCCATGGTCAGTTGAATGATTTTGAGAAGAATCTGAGAAAACAACTCCTTGATGACCACTGAAAGATGTCTCTAATTATCAAGCACACTTTCCAGCACTCCATTCCTGCTTCTTACTCTTCTTAACAAAGTTTACCTTCTGGCCCTGTTCCTGACCACCATAACTTGTATACTTTCTCCTGCCGCCTGCACTACAAAGAACACAGTTCTTCCTCTAATACAAACAAGAAGCAAAAATGCCAAAACTGTCCGGACCAACCGCCAGAGGCTTCTTTATCCCATCATTAAATAAAAGAATTTAAACAAAATTACTAACTAGAAAAATAATAACAGCTAACAGATATATATAAAAATTTGTTTTATTTTATTTTTGTTCTTATTATTATTATTATTATTATTATTTTTATTATTAGGGGGTATCAATGTTCAGGGATCCGCAATTAAATTAATTGCGGATAAAAATTCTTATACCCCAATTATCTTTTGCAATTATTTTTGCTAATAATTGGGTTATTAGACACTTTACGTGTCAATGTTCACCTCTTATACAACATTTTTCTACTTAATTTTTCATAACCACAACTTGGCCATCTATTCTTCCTTATCTTGTCCAGTCTGTTTGCTCATCTGCGCTCACCCCAACTCTCAACAGCGTTTTTTTTTTTGCTTTCATTTCTCCAACCTATTCACACTTGGCAACCAATTCATTCTGGCGGAGATGCTGTTCTCTCAAGCAATGGATTGGTGCTCTATACCATATTGGATCATCTTCTTGTCGTCACCGATCTTTCCTCTGGAAAATGCCTACAAGTCGTTCCTGGAGTGTGTTTCTATTTGTTTCCAATATATCACAGGTCCCTTGATTTTCTTTTATGTGTTATTATGCTAACTTTTTTTATTACTTCCAGGATTCTTCTTCAATTACCTCAATAGCTGCCAGCAGTTCAGCTCATACTTCATTCACCACTGTCCTTGTGGCCTATTGGTCCCTCACCATTTCAATTTTTTACTTTGAAGTCCCTCAATCAAAGTCAAAACCACAAATAGTTCAGTGATCTCCCCGGGCTCATGACGCCCACATTTCAATATCTTGTTGTGATCCCACTTCTCATCTGTTTGTTACTGGAGATACTGCTACATATCCAGATTCATTTCATGAAATAACCCATCAAAAAAATAAAATGGCTTTATAGAATGTAAGTGTCAAAATCATTCCGCACTGTATCTCCAAAGCATTTACAAATTGTTGACAGAATCTATTTGTTTAGAATATAATCATCATCATTGTAATTTAGGCCCTTTCTTGTCTCAGTTAATCAATGTGTTTTTCAAGAACAAAGAAGAAAAACCATGAACAAAAACCAGTTATGACATGAATGATTGAGGTAGCCTATGATTTTATAATTTCATGTTTAAATAACATTAAGATATATTATTTACATAAAATCATGGAAATCAAGCTTGATTTAAAATGTACATGGAACAATATCTTCACCAAGCTCATAAGAACCATACGATTATGTTTTATATAATCAATTTTTTGTAACTTTTACTTAAATGTACATAAATACATAATTCATTAGTAGTAGATTAATTAAAAAATCAGTGGGCTTATTCAATTTTTCAAGTGGTAAAAGTGACTTATGCAAATTTTTAAGTGTTTCAATCAACTTAGACAAATTTACGAGTGGTGAGGAGAGTGAATCAGACAAATGTTTGAATGTTGCAAGTGACATAGACACATTTCCGAGTGGTGCAAGTGAATCAGACAAGTTTTTGAGTTTTGCAAGTGATTTAGACACATTTCCGAGTGGTGAGAGTGAATCAGACAAATTTTTGAGTGTTGCGAGTGACTTAGACACAATTATGAGTGGTGAGGGTGACTCAGACAAATGTTTGAGTGTTGTGAGTGACTTCGACAAATTTACAAGTGGTGAGGGTGACTTGGACCAATCTTTGAGTGAGTTGTGCAGATAAAAATTTTATTTTAGGGCTTAAGAACAGAAATGTAGGTGTGTTATGCTCCAGAATGACATAAGGTCAGGATACGTGATTTGAAACCATGTGAATTGCTCATGGATGTGATGAGTTTGGGATCAGTAATTAGGAATGGAAATTGGGGTATAAGAAGTGGGATAATGTATTATTGTGCATTCCTTATCCACTAGCCCTGGGGCTAGTGGATAAGAATCTTCCGAAATTAATAATGTCGGATCCCGGCAAAAAAAATTCCTGATCCCTTATTGCGGATCCCTGAACATTGATACCCCCTATTATTTTTATTTTTATTTTTATTTTTATTTGTATTTTTATTTTTATTTTTATTTTTATTTTTATTTTTATTTTTATTTTTATTTTTATTTTTATTTTATCTTTATTTTTATTTTTAAATACTAAACTACTATCATTGTCACTGGACAACCTACGCACAAGGTCGAGGGTGTTCCTGAAAGTGAGATGAGGAGTTTAGTTTAGAGACTTCTTCAAATCACAGAGGAATTGTTCAAGGAAGGGTTTTGAAGATGACTCAAAGGAAGATCTACTTGCTTCGAGTTGTATTTGAGAAGAATCTTAATATATTTTAAGGTAATACGAATATTCTTAGAATCTCACAAAGGGTTGCAACACTCAACAATCAAAGATTTAAATTTAGAAATGATTATTGAGGGAAAAAAAGGAAATGTATATTAATATTGATTTAACTTGCAGTTTTACCACTATTAACTATAAATACATTTTATAATTTAATTCTAAAGAAACATTGAACCAAAATTCAACCCCTTTTATATCTATTACTCCTCCTCGCATCGACCTCATACCCATCCATCATTCCGCACACCACAGACCACCAAAATTACACCTGTTACACCTGGACACTCCTCACTAACATCTGTTAACCCCTTAATCCTCCGCTACTCATTCCGTCCATGCTCACTACCCCCTTTTTAATAACCCACAGATATTTAATAAAACCTTTAGCGGAATATTGCATTGACTATTGCGCTGTGCGTTGCTTATCAAAGAAAAGTCTAAACACACTTTTGAGAATTGAATAATTTAGATTTAAAGTTTAGATTAGCGCAGTTGAATGGTGAGTACACAAAGGGAAGTCGCCGTGGCAAGGTAGAATCACATTCTGTGCTTTGAGTATGGATTTAGACCTCTGTTTTATTGATTTAATGAGCTTCTTTTGCCTCGAGTGTCACGTGGAGTGTGACAGATTCCCGGGTATAAAACACGAGCTCTGTTGAGCGTGAAACATATACTTCCCACACTACTGTCCCCTTATTTAATTCTTGTTTATTATTTTTAATTATTATGTCAGCTTTCCCTACTCCTACTCCCACACCTTCTCACCCTAAAGCGGATGGTGGGCTCATTACCCAACAGTATTCCCAGGCCTGCATGGCTTGTGACTTGATGGAATACTTCTGCGTCAAAAGCACGGCCACACAGGGTCCTTGCCAGAAATGTAAGTTTTTCTAATGGAGATGGGTGATGTGCAATGCCCTCTCAAAGAACACCGACATCAAGAAACGGTTTACCAAAACTAAGTACTGGGTAATAACGAAAACCAGAGAAGTGGTCGAAGATATATGGGATGTGTTGGTTGGGGACAATCAGTTGGAAGGAGTTGACGAGGAGGTTGAAGATACCGTGGCGACCTGGGTAACTCAAGCCACGGGCAAAAAACAAAGGGTGGAAGAGGAAGTGGATAAATTGGTGGAGGAAGATGAGGAAGAAGTCCCCATCTCGAGGCGGACACTGAAGAAGCGGCGAATGTTCAACAAAGATGACAATGAAGAAAAGGAAGTGACAGTGGAAGTCATATCAAACTTATTTCTAGAGGCTGATCCAGTGTTTGAAGTAAGTTTGCTTTTTATTTTATTTTATTTTATTTGTGTTTTCAAAAGAAAATTTTACTGATGACTGTATGTTTTAGATTTCAGATGTCATTGCAGAAGCCCCTATTTTGGAAGCCTCGAGCGTGGGAGTTCCTATTGTGGAAACCACTACTGTGGAAGTGGCCGTTGTGGAAGCGGCGCTTTTGATCCCTACTGAAGAAAATTTACCAGTGATTGCCTTGAGGGAGGATGATGAAGAAACTCTTGAACAGGTATGGTCAAAGAAACCTTTCCAGGGTCAACAAACTAGGTTCATTGAAGAGTTAAGTGGCAATGTTAACAAGATTATTGATGCTGCCTCCTTCAATGTGGCTGAAGAATTGCTGGAGATTGGGGAAGTGGTACCGGTAGGAGAGGAGGAGGTTTTTGAGAAATTCAGGAAGGTAATAAGGGTGATTTTGGAGAAGATGAAGAAATTGGTTCAAAAGAAAATACAGGAAAAAATTTAAAATGGAAGGAGAAAAAAGAAAGAAAGAGGAAAAGAAAAAGTAGAAACAATTTGTATATTTATTTATTTGGTTTTGTTTTTTTAATTGAAATTTTTATATTTATTTTATAAGATTATGAGAGAAAAAGAAAAAGAAAAGAAAGAAAAAATATTTAAATTTTGTTTTGAAATTTTGAAAGGAGAAAGAAAAAAAAATATTTAATCAAGAAAAATTTTAGTTTTAAGTTTGAAAAGAAAGAAAAAATTTTAAATAAGAAGAAGAAGAAAAAATATAGTTGATTGAAACAATTTTGAAATGAAAATTTAATGAGAGAAAAAATTTTTTTATTCATGAAATTTTATTTATTGAAGTTTTTTGGTTATTTGAAAAGAAAGAAAGAGAAGAAGAGAAGAAATAATTTTAAAAAAGAATTTGAAAGAAAGAAGTAATTTGTTTGAAGAATTTAAAAGAGAGATTTAGAGGTTGAAGTTAAGTTCGAGAAAGATTGTCGTGCTGCTTTTGTAAAAAATTTTAATAGTTCGAAGAAAAGAATTTTTTTAAAGAAAGAATGTATGTAGAAAATTGAAAGAAAATTTTAAAAGGTTTTTACAAATTTTTTATTTGTTTATTTTAATTTAATTTATTTTAAAGAAGGTTGAAAAAACTTTTGAAAGAAAAAGAAGATAGAAGAAAAGAAAACAAAGAATAAGGAAATTTTTTAGAGGTAAAGATGTTTTAGATTTTGAAGAGAAGAAGGAAAAGAGAAAGAAAAGAAAAAAGAGAGGAGAAGAAAAATAAAGAGATTTTTAAGGTTTTGGTTTTAAAGGATATTTAAGATGAAAAGATTTTAGGAGTTCAGGGGCATTAGAAACATTGATGGCTGGTTCCCAGTATGTTTTGTCTGAATCATTGAGGGAGCCTTCCCATTCCATGAGGTATTGAAGTTTCCCCTTGCGCATTCTTGAATCAATGATACGGCTTACTTACCACTCTAGATGTTCTTCTACTTTGACCTGTTCCGGAGGAGGTTGGTTCCTGCCCGGGTATGTTTCTCAAGCCAGTTCCAGGAGAGATAAGTGAAAAACAGGGTGAATAGCCTGCCATTTAGGAGGTAGCTTGAGTCAAAATGCAGTTTTAGAGACTTCAGAGTTGATTTTGAATGGTCCCAAGCGCCTTTCAGCTAGTTTCTTTGATGGTCGAGTTGTTCAAATGTTTCGTGCGTCAAGCCATACTTTGTCGCCTGGTTTAAAGGGAGGGGTAGATTGTCGATGTTTATCGGCCTGTTCCTTGTACCTTCAAATTGCTTCTTCCAAATTTGATTTAAGTTCTTCTTGGAGTTGTGATATCGTTTGAAGATAATGTTCCGTAGGATGATTAGTTCCTACATGGATTGAGTTGAATCGAGGATGCCTTCGATAAACAGTTTCAAAAGGATATTGTTGTGTCAAAGAATGAGTCGAGTTATTATAAGCAAATTCGGCCAATGGTAACCATGTGGTCAAATTGTCTTGTTGGTAACTGACATACATTTGAAGGTATTGTTCAAGGATTTGGTTGACCCTTTCCGTTTGCCCATCAGTTTCAGGATGATAGGCCGTGGAGAGATTCCTTGTGATATTGAGTTTTCGACACAGTTGAGTCCAGAATGTGGATACAAACAATGAGCCTCTATCTAAAATAATATCATTAGGTAAGCCATGTTTGGAAAATACATATTCTAGAAACAATTTTGACAAATCTTCTGCTGTAGCAGTAGTAGTGGTTTTAATGAAAATAGACATTTTTGAAAATCTATCTACTATTACTAATATAGCATCAAAATTATTAGAAAGAGGAAGTTGAGAAATGAAATCCATTGATAAAGATTCACAAGGTATAGAGGGAATAGGAAGTGGTTGAAGCAACCCATGCTTCCGGTGATGGGGAGCCTTATTTCTATTACATTCGTAACAAGCTCTTATATAGGCCTTAATTTCTCTGGTAATTCCTGGCCAGAAGAAATCCCTCACTATTAACTGGTAGGTTTTATCAACCCCGAAATGACCAACTAATGGAGAATCATGTCCACTATTGAAAATCCATAATTTTATTTCATTGTTGTTGGATATGACTACTCTACCTTTGAAAACAAATAGACCGGATTCAATACTAAATCTTTTGGCCCCTTGCTTTGAGAGTATTTCGTCTTTTAACCCTAAACAATAATTGTCCTTTGACTGAGCTTTGAGGATGTTGGATAGTGGATTTTGAAAGGATTGAATTGTCATTAAAATAAGTTGATGAGTTGATAACATTGATTTGTTGGAAATTGATTTCACATTCGCTGGGTTCTTGTCAGCAAATGCGTCCCCCCACTGTGGGTAAACGTTGTCCCAACGTGACAAGATATCTGGGACAATGCAGTTCTTACCTGGGCGATAGGAAATAGAAAAAGGAAATTCAGACAGAAATTCAGCCCACCTGGCTTGAATCCTGGTTAACAATTTGGAAGACATAAAGTATTTCAAAGCATTATGGTCTGTAAAATTTGAAAAGGACTATCTAGGCTGAGAAGAAAAGAGCGCCATTTTTTAAGACAATGAATAATTGCTAAAAGCTCTTTGTCATGAATTTCATAATTTAATTCTGCCGCAATGAGTTTGCGTGACTAAAAAGCAACAGGATGAAACAGTTTTGTTTCAGGATTTAATTGAGAAATGACCCCTGCAATAGTATAATCTCTCGCATCTGTCTCGACTATTGTTGAAGTAGAAGGATCAAAGTGTCAAAGAATTGGAGCTGTGGTGAACACAGTCTTCAATGCTTCAAATTTCTTTCGTGCTGTAGAAGTAAAAACAAAAGGAATATATTTTCAAAGAAGAGAAGTAAAATTGGAAATATTTTTAAAGTAATATTTAATGAATCTTCTATAGAAATTGGCAAAACCCTAAAATCCTTGTAGGGATTTAACGCTTTTGGGCTAAGGCCATTCCAGGACTTTTTGGACCTTTTTGTTGTCCATGACTAAACCATCAGTGGATAACGTAAAACCCAAAAAATTGATTGATTTAAGATGGAATTCACATTTATTGTGCTTGGCGTAGAGACCGTGATCTCTAAGTTGATTTAAAACCTTTCGAACATGATGAATATGTTCATCTAGTGTCTTCGAGAAAATTAAAATATCATCTAAATAGACAACAAAAAATTGTTTGACAACATCTTGAAAGATGTCATTAACAAAAGTTTGAAAATTTGATGGTGTATTACACAATCCAAAAGGCATAACTAAATATTCAAAACTACCAAATCTAGTGCGCATTGCAGTCAGTGGTTCATGACCTTCCGCAATGCAAATAAGATTGTAAGCGCCTCTAAGATCAATTTTGGAAAAGAAATTAGCACCATTGAAAAGGGTAAGAAGCAATGTCATAGGAGGAAAAGGATATGCATTCTTCTTAGTGACTGTGTTGAGCTTTCTATAGTCAACACACAACCTAAGGCTACCATCCTTTTTCTTTACAAAAATAACAGGGGAGGCGGTGGGAGATTTACTGGCTCTGATGAAACCTTTGGCTACATTCTCTGAAATGTAGTCTTGAAGAACTTGACATTCTTCCTTTGACAAAGAATAGACAGGACCTGCTGGAGGTACTGGACCTATTAACTCTATTTGATGGTCATAGGGTCAATGAGGTGGTAACTTATTGGCCTTGTGGATTGAGAAAACATTGAGGAAATCATGATATATTTCCGGTAGACTTGACTTAATGGCTTCAACGTTGATTTGGTTGTCCTCATCATCTTCGAGAAAATCTGTCGAGGGAAAACCAGAATTGAGAGAGCATAATTCGATTACTTCAAGGCAATTTAGATCCTCTTTGAGTGAAGTCATCGAGCTAGAAGGGTTAGCCAATTTCTCATTTAAAGAAAGATCAGATGCTTGCAAGTCATCTGGAAGAGATTTTTCCTCTAGCAGAACATTTTCAGGCGGGTTGTTTAACTCCCTATTGACCTGCATTGAAGAATCTTAAATATACTTAGTGCGTGGGGTGATCAATCCCCGTGTCCAACCAATTTCAGGATTCCAATGCGTTAAAAAGTCATGGCCAAGAATGGTATTGTCCATCCTTGGGGAGTCCAAGACTGATAATTCCCACTCGAAGGAAGGAAAGTTCGGAAAGTTGAAAACACATAAAACTTTCTTACTTACCCAATATTTGGGTCCCTCTGATTCGACCAAATAAATTGGAGTTCGATTGATATCTGTAAATGTCAGTTGTAACTTCTCGGCAAAACATAAACTGAAAAAAGAAATTGAAGCTCAAGAGTCTATAAGACAACTGAAGGGGATATCCTCCTTAAAAATAATGAATCTCAAGAGGTTTAAGGTAACTCCAGTCCTTAAGACAAGGAGGCTCTGTCACTGGGAGAGATAAGATATTTTGTTTTGCACACAAGTAAACTATCTACTAGTTTTTTGACTTCGAACTAGTACCTTCTCTTTCCCTCAACTTTACACAATCTTCTAGCTTGTGCTTACCCCCACAATACATACATAACCCATTATCTTCTCATCTCTTCTTCTCAGCTTCTTTTAGCTCCCCTTTAGGATCCAGTACTTTACTGATATCACCTGGGGTCAAGATTTTCGGTCAAGGTTTTTCCTTTCCCTTATTTGGTTTGGATTGAGTCGAGGAAGATTGAGTTGGCCACGGGTGTGAAGAAGGTCCCAATTTAAAATTTAGGCCTTGAGATTTGTTGGTGTATTGACGATGTTGTAGTCGTCCTTGGTAAAAGCCGTCGAGTTTGAGGGTTCAATCCATTAAATCCGTTAAAGTATTCATCTTCTGACCGTGAAGATATAATTGATCCAGAATTCTCGAAGAAAGTCCCTTTTTGAAATGATACTTGAGAGCAGCATTGTTCCAACCTACTTGAGTTTGAAGTGCTTTGAAGTTCAAGATGTATTCAGAAGCTTTACCATTATCACTCATGTGGAGGAAGTCCAGTTCAATTTCCATGTAGTCAGTTTCGTTAGGGTCACCAAACAACGTAAAAAGTTGGTCTTTGAACTTTTCCCAATTATTGATGAGTAAGTGGGTCTCTGTCAAAGAGAGCATGAGAAGATAAGGTTCAAACCACCTTGCTGCCTTTCCGGCTAGGAATGAAGAAGCATAAACAAACTTCGATCAGTTGTTATTAAAGGTTCGAGGATCATAATGGAACAGATGCTTGCATGTTTTCAAGAAAGGTCGCAATCTGTCTGGATGTTCTCCATCGAATTTGTCAGGAGATTTCATGGAAGGAGTTTTGAATTTTGATCCCTCTGAAGACCTTGGATTTGAAAGGGTCTTCATGAAAAGTATCATTAAGTCTTCCAGAGAATTAGAATTAGATGGTCCCAGTTCCGAAGGTTGACCAGAAGGGTGTGTAGCAGGGGCAGATGGTGCCTCATGCATTGAATCCTCCCCTTCTTCATAATCACTAGAATCATCAAAATCTTGTGGGATGTCTTCTACAGATTGGACTTAATGTTGCCATTCCCTAAGGTCAAGAGGTTCCAGGGAGTGAGTGCGGGAAAAAAGCCATGTGGCTGTTGGCCTGCCTCTGGCGCGAGCTCTAGTAGTGGTGCCGGTAGGAGGAGTGCATTGAACAGGTGCCATTTTAAGAATTTAGAAAACACCTGAAAATGACGTAGTAGTGCAAAGAATGAGAAATATGGAGAATTAAATTATACTGTCACCGGAAGACCTACGCACAAGGTTGAGGGTGTTCCTGAAAGTGAATTGAGGAGTTTAGTTTAGAGACTTCTTCAAATCACAGAGGAATTGTTCAAGGAAGTGTTTAGAAGATGACTTGAAGGAAGAGCTACTTGCTTTGAGTTATATTTGAGAAGAATCTTAATATATTTTAATGTAATAATAATATTCTTAGAATCTCACAAAGGCTTTCAACACTCAACAATCAAAGATTTAAATTTAGCATTGATTATTGAGGGAAAAAAAGGAAATGTATAATAATAATGATTTAACTTGCAGTTTTACCACTATTAACTATAAATACGTTTTATAATTTAATTCTAAAGAAACATTGAACCAAAATTCAACCCCTTTTATATCTATTACTCCTCCTTGCATTGACCTCATACCCATCCATCATTCCGCACACCACAGACCACCAAAATTACACCTGTTACACCTGGACCCTCCTCACTAACATCTGTTAACCCCTTAATCCTCCGCTACTCATTCCGTCCATGCTCACTACCCCCTTTTTAATAACCCACAGATATTTAATAAAACCTTTAGCTGAATATTGCATTGACTATTGCACTGTGCGTCGCTTATCGAAGAAAAGTCTAAACACACTTTTGAGAATTGAATAATTTAGATTTAAAGTTTAGATTAGCGCAGTTGAATGGTGAGTACACAAAGGGAAGTCGCTGTTGCAAGGTAGAATCACATTCTGCACTTTGAGTATGGATTTAGACCTCTATTTTAATGATTTAATGAGCTGCTTTTGCCTCAAGTGTCACGTGGCGCGTGACAATCATACTGAAAAATTTGAAAATGAAATTAAGATGAAATAAAAAAAATAATATGAACTGAATAATTATTAAAAATGCTACCCCCAGCCCATTGATGAGCTGATCCCCTGATACCTTACCCACATCCAAGTGCACCTTGATGTGGATACAAAATTAAATATGTTAAAATGATTAATGATAAAAAATTAGAAATTAAAGAAAATAATAAAAATTGAAACGCAGAAATAAATGAAATAAATAGAAAAAAGAAAATAGCATTTCCCGAGCAATTGATGAGCCTTTCCCCACCAATGCTTGCCCACATCCAGGTGACCCTGATGTGGTAACACCATAATTTTTGTGATTTTTCCTCTATAAATCCTAATAACCCCAATAAAAAATTAAAAGAAAATAATCTAAAACTACTATCTATCACAACCATAAACACAGCAATCAGAAAAAAAAATAAAAGAAAAATTCCAATCCAAAGAAATGATCACTGGGTGGGCTCCCTCCAATAAGTAAAAATAATGGGAGACCACAAGGGATCCGCCGCCACTCCAAGGAGACAAAGAACCCCTCCAAAGCCAGTTTAAAGTCATAGTGGATTAAAACCTGAATAACAAAACCAGAACTATGATTCAGCTAGGACAAAAAAAATACTTGAATTAGACATTATGGGGTAGCTGATCTACAGAGCAGCCATCTCATCAGTTACCCCCACAATTGTCAAAATAAAATCTAGAAGCCTTCCCTGGGTACCTTCTAACAAAAACACAACATCCTACACAGAAAACCAAAACTAATAAGTGTGAAGAGTCTGGAATTTGAAGACCAAAAGAATTTGCAGTTTAAAGTCATAGAGGACTAAAAACCTGTGAAGAAAAACTAATACAAGGGGTTGGAAACAGACAATCTGGGGTAACTGTTGATAGAGCAGCCAGCCCATCAGTCACCCCCACACTTGCCAAGGCAATATCTAGAGGCCCTGCCCATGGGTACCTTCTAACAAAAGTTTCCAACAAACAGATGCACAGCATCACCACAAAAAATCCAAAATTAAAGGATGGTCCGTAGTTTATCCTCATTGCAGAGTCAATCTTCTTCACTTCTTGTGCCTCTAGGGTAAAAAATCTTCACCTGATCTGCAGCTACCCTCTTCTTTAGGGCTGCACCATCCAACTCTTCCAAAACATAAGAACCTCCAGAAACTTGAGATTGGACCCTGTAAGGGCCATTCCATCTGTCAGAAAACATTTTTCCCCACTGACTCTCCAAACTTCTATTATACACCAAAACCAAACAACCAGGTTTTAAGGTGTTCCTGAGTCTATGAGCCAACTTCTTGTCCCAGTATCTGACTGATTGATTTCTTATCTTCATCATCCTTGAGTATGCCTTCCCTTGACATTCCTCATTAAATTCTAACTGTTGCATTCTGGTACAGAACAAATCTTCTGCTGAGCACACATCATCCCAGTCAATTCCAAGGTAAGAGACAGATTCCAAATCCACTGGTAGAAAAGCCTTCTGACCAAAAATAAATTCATAAGGAGAATAGCTGGTTGTCCTCTTTAAACTGACTCTATCAGCAAATAACACCAAAGGTAAATAATGCCTCCATTTTTCAGCACTGTCTCCGCACATCTTGACCAAAGCATTCTCGATAACTTGATGGCCTCTTTCAACCATGCCTTCAGCTTCAGGATAATAAGGGGTAGCCACCCTGACTTTAGAACCAATAATTGCTACAGCTTCTTTGAATTCAGCTCCAAAATCTGTCCCTCCGTCAACAGTCACCAACTTCATCAACCCATACCTAAATACACATTCTTTCTTCAAAAACTCTACCACATTCTTGGAAGTCAAATCAAGCAGAAGCACTGCCTTCACCCAACCAGACAAATCATTCCTGGCAACAATCAAGTATTTATACCTGCGCTATTTAATATGGACAGAATCCATACTGACTCTTCCAAACACTGTTGATTCACCAGTAGCACAGCTAACCTCTTTAGGTTTCAAGTGACTTCTTATTTGACATTCTTCACAAAATTTAACCCAACCCTGGACAGCCAACTTCATACCTGGCCACCAAAATCTGTCTGCTACTCTTCTGTAAGTCTCCCCAAAGCCTCTATGACCAAGGTCTTCATGCAAAGACTTCAAAACAAACTCTTGAAAATTCTTCTGCGTCACCACAACTTGAGGATTTGGATGCCTCCTCCTCATCAACCTTCTTCCTGACAGATAGAATCCAGGACTTTTCTTCTTGATTGCTAACCAAGTATTATCATCACAAATATCTGGCCTCTCCAAGGTCAACAGATATTCAACCAAAATAAAATATAACCAAGTCTGACCCCAGGTCTCATTTTTAAAATCCAACAAAACAACATCCAAGGGCACAACCCTATCATCAAAATCACCAGTGTACACATGAGCCACACGACCGGCCCATCAAGGACACCAATCTCTAAACTTTAGTAATTCCCTTCCCTTCCACTGAATCCTATGAGAATCCAGTTCACTAACAAACACGCCATTCTCTAGATTTGAGCCATCCCAAACAACAGCACCAACTTCATCAACAAAATCATCCTGATCACCAGAATCAAGATCAGAAACATCCAGTTTATCCTCTTAATGGAGGACAGAATAATCATCCAGTTTAGCCTCATGGGGGAGGAGAGAAAAATTATCAGCACCCTTTGTGCTGGCTCTAAAAACTGGGACATCTTCATCAAACTCTTCAGGATCAGAATCTTCATCTGTGGGAGGTCTTTTTGACAATCCATCTGGCATTGTAAAAGTTTTATCTGGCTTGTGCACCAGGTCAAAAGAAAAATGTTGAATAAACGCCACCCACATAGTCATTGGAGCATTTGAAAGACTAGGTGTGTTGATCATTTGAACCAGAGATCAAGCATCCACCTGCAGCTCAAAATACTTCTTCCAAAAAACAGTTTGTAGCTTCTTTAATATCTTTGCTACACTGCACAATTCCAACTTTGGCTGAGAGTAACTAGATTAAACCTCATTAAAAACCACAGACTCATACCTTACTGGCCTGAACTTCCCAGATTTATCTTCCTGAGACAAAACAGCACCAGCAGCAATATAACTTGAGTCCACCGCCAGATAACTTTTTCCAGCCTCCTTTTCATAATCCAACTTGTGAAGAATAATATCTTCACCCACAACCTTCTTCAACTTCTGAAACGCCTCTTCACACTCTTCAGTCCATTCCCACTCTGCATCTTTCCTGGTCAACCTCCTTAAAGGTGAAGCCAACAAAGAAAAATATTTAATGAAAATCCTTACATACACACAAACTCCCAAAAATCCTCCGACTTCAGTAGTATTCTTAGGCCTTGGACATGACTGAATTTTATTAACCTTCTTCTTTTCCATAATCCTCCCTTCTTTACATACCACATGCACAAGAATTTCTGGAGCCGGAACACAACAACAAAACTTTTACCCAGAAATGGTCAAACCAGCCTCAAAAATTCTAAACAATACTCTCTCTAGAGTAATTTCATATTCCCAAAAAAACCTCCTTATACCTGGGTTTTCTTTCAGAACTTCATACCCATAATCAGTGGAGGGTCCTTTAATTCAACCATCATCAATAAAAATACCAGCATGAGTAGGTACCTCATTCTGTAAAATCCAAGCCATTTGTGCTTGATAAACTGCTACTGAATCTATGGTAAAGAGATTATCTAACCTATGGTAAAGAGATTTTCTAAAAGTCTTACAGCAGCACTATTTCCATTTGAGCCAAAGTGACATAGTGCAACAGCAAGTTGAATAGAAGGTTCACGCTGTTTATTTTGAGAATTTTTATGAAATATATGATTTTTGGAGATGAGTTGATAAAGTTTGAAGAAAGAATTGGGAGAAGTTTGAAATAGTTGAGTGAAGCTTAGTTCAGGAATGTTGAGAATGGAGCAGAGATCATATCTGGGATCATGATGAAGATTTGGCCCCCTTGAGTTTATGTAACGCTGTGGTCTTCCAACATTGGCAGGGACCTTTGTTGTGTGATTTGGCGCTGTTTGCGCATGTCTTCATTGACATCTATTGGGGAATTGGGTATTTTTCTGGTTTTATTCCGTGAATATTGGGTCTGTGGGTATGTGGGTACTATCATTGGATAGCCCCGGTTTTTCTATGTATTTCATGTCTTGATAATATTTTTCATATTTTAAGTTTTAAGGGGTCAATTCCTCATTCTTCAGTTACAAAAGATAGCTGTTTAATTTTGTTTTTTGTGTTTTACGGGCTAACCTTAAGTCTTATGGTTAAGTACTTAGTACCATTGGATAGGGCTAATTTAGCTCTATATTTCATGTCTCAATGTTGTTATAGTGAAATTCCGTGTTTTAAAGGTTTTAGTAGTTGTAGCTAATTTTTCTAAGTAGATTAGGTGTTTTCATTGGTTTTCTGGCTTCAGGGAGGCCGGGCCGCTTCAGGCGGCACCTCCGACGTCGGGTGGCCCGCCCGCCTCTGTTTTAGAAGGTTGGGGAGCGCTTCTGGAGGGTTTTTATTCAATTTGGCTGGTACAGGCGCCAAATTTGTTGGTGTGCAGGGGCTCTTAGATAGTGGTCTGTGTGTAGATAGTGAATAAGACAGTTTGGGGCAACTTTAATTATCATACAACCATCCGGAGGTGATATTCTTGTTCCTCACTCAGTTTTCACTGTTTTTGGACCACAATTGGCTGTGTTTGTTGCAAGGTTGGTTCTTCATTTAACTCAACTTTGGCAACTGTTTTCTCTGGTTTAGTCTTGCAAGCTATATCAAGTATTATTGCTGTCTCAGGTGTGGATTTTCAGCCTACATCAAGTATCTTTGCTTTCTCTGGTGTGGACATTGGTCTACATTTCAGTTCTTTGGTCTGGTAGTTTGTCTGTGGACTACTTTCTTAGCTCATCAAGCAGTCAAGTGTGTTGAAAAAGGGGCTTTAGCAAACAGGAACCAACTTACTTTAGCAAGTAAATCTCACTCTATTTTTCTAAAGGGACAGGGGTTTTTCTTTCTGGGTTTTATCCAACTCCCTTGGTCAAGGCCTATAGCTAGCACTATAGGATTGTCTACATTTCTGGCACCCAACATGGGGTGGAACTTGCTAGTTCTTTGGAATATCTGTTTTCTTTGGTTGGCTCTTTTTGGTGTTTTGGACTGGAAGAATGGCTTCTGGTTCTTCTATTCCAGTGGTGACTGTCAGTGAGGGGGATGGTCCTCCTGCTGTGATGGTTAGGGAGTGTGTTAGGATTAAAACTTGGGATGGTACCAAGTTTAATGGGGAGGATGTCAAGTGGTTTCTAGAGAAGTATGAAACTGCTGCTGGAGTGGATGGTTCTTCCTACCTGGACATGGTGAAGCAGATTATCTTCTTCATTGGTGATAGGGCAGTGGAGAAGGAGATTGTGGCCATGCCTGGCTACAAGAAGAGGGATTGAAAGTTATTGTGTAGGGAGATGGTAGATAGATGGGGTGTCAGGTTCACTATGGTGGATCTGAACAAGGTTGTCAGTGAATGGCAATCTTATAATGGTGTTGGTAACTTGCATAGTTACTGAGAGTGTCTGCTACAGTTTGATCCTGTGGTGGAATACTTGGTGGAAGTAGAGGAGCTGGCACATGAAAATGCTGCCAAGGATTTTTTTTGGTCTGCCCTGGCTAGAGATGTAAGGATGGATGTGTTGAAGGAGCTGTCAAGGAAGGAATTAATGAAGACTCTTTCTAATGGGGACCAGAAGTTTCCTGCCTTGGATAAGATGAAGGAGGCTGTTGAGGCCCATTTGAAGTTATTGGCTGTGGACACCTATCAGGAGGGGTGTGCCAAATATGTCAGCAAAGTCAGTGAGGCTTTGGTTGAAGAGGAAGTTAGGGAGAAGAAGGAGGAAAATAATATGGTGCAGGTTCCCAAACAGGAGAGGGACCCAGTTGTGGAGCAGTTGGCTGATCTCACAAAGCAGCTGCATATTTTTATTCAGGAGGCTAAGAAGGTCAATAAGGCACCTTCTCAGCCTAGATATTTTGATAGGAGGGCATGTAGGAGTGATCCTTGGGTCTGCTCTTATTTAAGCAGGAGGGGGCACAGGTCCAATGATTGTTGGGCATTGATCAGGGATGTGTCTGAAGGGAAGGTGGAATTTGATGGCAGGGTTTTCAAGTTCCCTGACGGTTCATTTGTAAAGCCCAGTGAGGGGCAGGCTCCTGTTGATTTGGTCAGGAGAAGGGGTGGTCTCAATCAAAGGAGGCCAAGGTTTGAGGAGATTCCTGAGCAAGGGAAGTCTTCTGGTAAAGAGGATGATGACGTCAAGGGAAAGGGGAAGGAGTTCAATAAGGTCTCTTTTTCTACTTCCTTTGGTGGTTTGGAGTTGTTTTCATGTGGTGGACAGTCAAGTGGAGAATGCTTGGCTGGTGTTTATGATGTGGAAGTAGGGAAGGTGGGTATACCTAAGAGCAGTTCTCAGACCCAACCAAAGCCAAATTCTTCAAAGGCGGATCCTAAGCTGAGTGCAGCTAGGAAGAAATACAGCAAAGATTAGCTGTACAAGATGCAGAAGGGTATGGCTGACATGGGCCCCCCTAGTTTTGGTGCATTAGACATGAATGGTGAGCCAATGCCAATGGAGGTTGATTCTGACTCTGAGGAGGATGTCCCTTTGGCTTCATTTCCAAAGCCTGCTGGAGTTAGAGGTTCTGGTGAGGGATCTGGTTTGGTTCCTGTTAATGGTAAATCTGTTGGTGGTGCTGGTCCTCAAGAAGCTTCTAGAACCAAGGTAGTGAAGCAAAAAGCTCACTTTGAGAGGCCAGTAGTTTCTGGTCAAGTTAATGTTATGGACTCTGTCTTGGAAAGGATGAATCCGGGTCAGGTTTCCCTATCTTATAGGGAATTGTATGCTATCAGTCCAGGGTTGGCTGATAGACAGAAAAGGTTGTTTACCAGGAGTAGAGTTTCTTCTGGGGAGGTGGAATACATCTGTGATTCTGCAGAAAAGGTTGATGAGGGGTTGGAAACTCATTTTTCTGCTCCTCTGCAATATGTCAATGTCACTCTGAATGGCAGGGAGGCAAGGGCATTTGTGGATTCAGGTTCTCAGATAAACCTGATTTCTTTGTTTGATGCAACTCATTTGGGCCTCCTCATCAAAACTGGTATTGGTGGGAATTTGAGAGGGATTGGTGGCCATGTCACTGAATAGGTTGGAACTTCTGAGTTTGTGAAGTTAGATGTTGGCGGAGCCTCAGGGAAGGTTCATTTTTACATTGCTAAAGGTGATGTAAAAGCAGTTTTAGGTGGGCCATTCTTGATGGATTTTCAGGCAAGAAGTGGTTATCAATTTGATTTGGGAATCAGCTTGGATTTGAATGGTGAAGACAAAAGGAAGCTTCACATGAGGTTATCATCCCCTGGAGAGGATGGTTGGGAGACCAGGCCAGGTTTATCTTCAATGTGCCAGTGCATAGATTGTTGTAGGAGAAGGAAAGAAGTTGGTGCCGCCTCTGGTTTTCTGGAGTATGGCTCAGGCACTATTGAGAGTATGTCTTTTTTAGAGTAATGAGGGCTTCTCACCCTAGTGCTACAACCTCTCCCCAAGATGAGGAAATCTTAGGTTGTAGTAGGTCAGCTCCCTTGGAGATATACCAAGTGGATTTTCAAAACTTCTCTTTTTAATGTTTCTCTTCTCTGCAAGTATTCTAAAAGTTTTTTATCAAGTCTCTGTTTTCTCTCAAGATTCTCAATTATTTTTAATTCAAGCTCAAGGAAGAAGATTGGTTAAATATCTTTATTGTAAGATATGCGGAAAAGTTTTGGAGTGGTGAGATTGGGGTCTAAAAGTAAGTCCTCCCAATTGTGCACCGCTAGGGTTTCTTCTACACCTTTCAAAAACATTACCTTGGCCACACCTATGAGCATTGGGGAAACCCCTGGTTATTTTTGTAATACAGAAGAAAACTCAAGAAAAGAAGATAAAAATTTCAAGAAAATTCAAGAAAATCAAGAAAAAAATCTGAAGATAATAAAGAAAGAAGATCATCAAGATCAATTTTTGGGCCTCCAGAATGAGGTTAAACTGCAGAAAATTATGAAGAAATAAAATCATCAAGATCAATTTTTGGGCCTCCAGCATGAGGATAAACTGCACAATTATAGAAGAGTTGATTCTGAAGATGAATCAAGATTTGAAGATTTGGAAGACAGAAGCGAAGATGAAGATTTGGTATTGCGGAAAAGCTTTGAAGTGGTGAGATTGGGGTCTAAAATTAAGTCCTCCCAATTGTGCACCACTAGAATTTCTTCTGCAACTTTCAAAAACATTACCTTGGCCACACATGTGAGAAATGGGGAAACCCTTGGTTTTTGTTCCAGGTATGGTGGTGAAGATTTCCTGAAGATCCCTCAAGTTGAAGGTGGAGTGGCAAAGTATAAGAAGGTAGCGCAGAAGATTAGGCCTGTTAATAAGCCTATGCCTGTGGGTTTCAATCCACCCTTGAAGAGACCTCCTTTGTCAAGAGATCCATACTGTACTCCTTTGGTGAAGAATCCTCCAGAATTTGTAGAGACGGCTAGGGTGACTGTGGAAAGGTTGAAAAATGTTAATTTTGGTCCTGATGTGTGGTTTTCTGAAGAAGAAAAGTAGTTGTTGTTGCAAATTATTGTGCTAAGGGAAAAAGCTGTGGCTTTTGTTGAGGAGGAAAGGGGTGTGTTGAAGCACTCTAATGGGGAACCTTACTTGATTCCTGTGGTTTGTCATGAACCTTGGCAAATCAAACCTATTCCGATTCCAGCTGCTATCAGAGAAGATTTTGTGGAGATTGTTAGGGAAAGAGTCAGGACTGGGTTATACAAACAATCAACATCCAGTTACTCAAGTCCGGTTTTCTGTGTAAAGAAGCAGAATGGAAAGGTGAGGGTGGTTCATGATCTTAGAGACTTGAATAGAGTCACTATCAAGGATGCTGGTATGCCACCAAGTTCAAAGGATTTTGTTGAAGCTTTTACTGGAAGGGTGTGTTATGGTTTGGGTGAAATTATGGGTGTTTATGATGAGAGGGAACTCCATACAGATTCAAGGCCTCTCACAGCTTTTGAGACTCCTTTGGGAAGATTTCAGCTCACTAGGTTGCCTCAAGGAGCAACTAATTCAGTGGCAGTTTATCAAGCACAGATGGCTTGGATTTTGCAGGATGAGGTTCCTACTCATGCTGGTATTTTTATTGATGATGGTAGAATTAAAGCACCATCCACTGATTATGATAATGAGGTGTTAGCAGAGAACCCTGGAATAAAGATTTTTGTTTGGGAATATGCAATAACTCTAGAGAGAGTGTTGTTTAGGATTGAAGAGGCTGGTTTGACCATTTCAGGGTCAAAATTATGTTGTTGTGTTCCTGCTTTGGAAATTCTGGGTCATGTGGTATGTAAAGAGGGAATTATTATGGCGAAGAAGAAGATTAATAAAATCCAGTCATGGCCAAGGCCTAAAAATACTACTGAAGTCAGGGGATTTTTGGGTGTATGTGTATATGTCAGCATTTTTATTAAGGATTTTTCTTTGTTGGCTTCACCTTCAAGGAGGTTGACCAGGAAAGATGCAGATTGGGAATGGACTGAAGAGTGTGAAGAGGCTTTTCAGAAGTTGAAAAGGGTTGTTGGGGAAGATATTGTTCTTCATAAGTTTGATTATGGCGTTGGTTCTGGAAAAATTTATCTGGCAGTGGAATCAAGCTATATTTCTGCTGGTTCTGTTTTGTCTCAGAAAGATAAGACTGGGAGGGTCAGGCCAGTAAGATATGAGTCTGTGGTGTTTAATGAGGTGGAATCTAGGTATTCTCAACCTAAATTGGAATTGTGTGGTGTAGCAAAATTTTTTAAGAAGCTACAGACTGTTTTGTGGGGGCAGAATTTTGAGCTGCAGGTGGATGCAAAATCTTTGGTTCAGATGATCAATACACCTAGTCTTCCAAATGCTCCAATGACTAGGTAGGTTGAATTTATTCAACATTTTTCTTTTGACCTGGTACACAAACCAGGAAAAACTTTTACGATGCGTAATGGATTATCAAGGAGGCCACCTACAGATGAAGATTCTGAGGCTGAAGAAGTTTGATGAAGATGTTCCAGTGGTTAGGGCCAGCACTGAAGGTGCTGAAGATTTTTCTCACCTCCCCCAAGAGGCTAAACTGGCTCAATCTGATCTTGATTCTGGTGATCAGGATGTTTTTGTTGATGAAGATGGAGTTGTTGTTTGGGACAGCTCAAAATTGCAAAAGGGTGTTTTTGTTAGTGAACTGGATTCTCACAAGGTTCAGTGGAAAGAGAAGGACATGCCAAAATATAAGGATTGGTGTCCTGGTTGGGCTGCTCAATTGGCTCATGTTCACACTGGTGATTTTGATGACAGAGTTGTACCCTTGGATGTTGTTTTGTTGGATTTTGAAGATGAGACCTGGGGTCATTCTGTGTTTTATTTTATTTTGGTGGAATATCTGTTGACCTTGGAGAGGCCAGATAGTTGTGATGATGATACTTGGTTGGAAATTAAGAAGAAGAGTCCTGGATTTTATGTGTCAGGAAGAAGTTTGATGAGGAGAAAGCATCCTAATCCTCAACTTGTGGTGACTCAGAAGAAGGGTCATGAAGTTGTGTTGAAGTCTTTGCATGAAGACCTTGGTCATAGAGGCTTTGGGGAGACTTATAGAAGAGTAGCTGACAGATTTTGATGGCCAGGTATGAAGTTGGCTGTGCAGGGTTGGGTTCAATCTTGTGAAGAACTTCAAAGAAGAAGTCACTTGAAACCTAAAGAGATCGGCCGTGCTACTGGTGAAACATCTGTTTTTGGAAGAGTCAGTCTGGATGATGTCCATATTAAAGATGGCAGGTATAAATACTTAATTGTTGCCAGGGATGATTTTTCTGGTTGGGTTGAGGCAGTGCCTCTGGTTAATTTGACTTCCGAGAATGTGGCAGAGTTTTTGAAGAAGGAGTGGATTTATAGGTATGGGTTGATGAAGTTGGTGACTGTTGATGGCAGGCCAGAGTTTGGTGCCAAATTTAAAGAATCTGTGGCTAGTGTTGGTTATTAAGTTAGAGTGGCTACACCTTATTATCCTGAAGCTGAAGGCATGGTTGAAAGAGGCCATCAAGTTATCAAGAATGCTTTGGTAAAGATGTGTGGGGATAGTGCTTAAAAGTGGAGGCATTATTTACCCTTAGTGTTATTTGCTAATAAGGTCACTGTGAAGAGGACAACTGGCTATTCTCCTTACAAGTTAATGTTTGGTCAGAAAGCTAATCTACCAGTGGACTTGGAAGCTGTCTCTTATCTTGGAATTGATTGGGATGATGTGCACTCAATGGAAGAATTGCTCTGTTCCAGGATGCAACAGTTGGAATGTAGAGAGGAATGTCAAGAGAAGGCATACTCTAGAATGATGAAGATTAGGAATCAATCAGTCAGGTACTGGGACAAGAAGTTGGCTCATAGACTCAGGAATCCCTTGAAACCTGGTTGTTTGGTTTGGTGTATAATAGAAGTTTGGAGAGTCAGTGGGGAAAAATGTTTGCTGACAGATGGAATGGACATTACAGAGTCAGATCTCAGGCGTCTGGAGGTTATGATTTGGAAGAGTTGGATGGTGCAGTCTTGAAAAAGAGAGTGGCGGCAGACCAGGTGAAGATTTCTATCCCAGGGGCACTAGGCATGAAGAAGATTGACTCCGCAATGAGGATAAACTATGGAACATTCTTTGAATTTTAGATTTTTGGTGTTTCAGAGCAATTTTTGTGTTGGAAACTTTTTGTTAGAAGGTACCCATGGGTGGGGCTTCTAGATTTGATCTTGGCAAGTGTAGGGGTAACTGATGGGATGGCTGCTCTTTCAACAGTTACTTCAGATTGTCTGTTTCCAACCACTTCCCTTAATTTGGTTGAACCATAGTATTGGTTTCTTTTCACAGGTTTTAGTCCTCTATGACTTTAAACTGGAAATTCTTTTGGTCTTCAAGTGCTGGACTCTTCACTTTTATTGGTTTTGGTTTATTGTGTTGGATGTTGTGTTTTTGTTAGAAGGCACCCAGGGGGGGGGCTTCTAGATTTTATTTTGGCAAGTGTGGGGGTAACTGATGAGCTGGCTGTTGTATAGAACAGTTACCCCAGAATTTCTGTTTCAAGCCTTTGGTTTTTTTCTAGTTGAATTCTAGTGTTGTTGTTTTTGTGATTCAGGTTTTTAGTCCTCTATGACTTTAAACTTGATTTCCTTGGATGTCTTTTGGTGCTTTTGGATTGGTGGTGGATCACTGGTGGTCTCCCATCATTTTTACTTATTGGAGGGAGCCCACCCGGTGATCATTTCTATGGACCGGAATTTCTCTTATTGGACCATCTATGGAGCTGGACTGTCTTTGATTTTGTAGTTTGTTTTTTGCTAGATAGTAGTTTCAGATTATTTTCTTTTTTCTCTTTTTTTCTTTTAATTTTTTATGGGGGTTGTTAAAATTATAAAATTAAAAAAAATAGGGTGTTACCACATCAGAGTCACCTGGATGTGGGAAAGAATTGGTGGGGAAAGGCTCATCAATTGGCTGGGAAATGCTATTTTATCATTTTAGTTTAGTTTATTTTTATTTTCATTAATTTCATTTTTTATTTTTTTATTCTCATTATTACCCTTAATTTATGTTTCTTATTTCAAATTATTTAAATTTTTTAAGGTGTATCCACATCAAGGTGCACTTGGATGTGGGCAAGGTATCAGGGGATCAGCTCATCAATTGACTGGGGGATACCATTTGTATTACTTTGTATCTTTTATTTTATTTCATTTATTTTTATTTTTTTTATTTATCAATTTTTAATATTAGTATATTAGTAGATTTAAAAAAAATTAATTAATTAGAATTTATAGTTATTAATTGTTTTTTATTTTTTATTTATTATTATGTTTCTAATCTTTTTTCAGGAGCTCATTGTCTGGATGATGAAGCTTCTGGAGGCTGGTCCAGATTATGATGTTGTTTTTGTTTTTTGTTGGGGTTGTGGGAAGCACTGTGTTCTTTGAAGTGCATCCTGCTGGAGAGATTATAGGGATTATAATGGGCAGGAATGAGTTTGGATGGAAGTTCAGAAGAGGAAGAAGAAGAGGCAGGAATGGATTGTTGGAAGGTGTGCTTAATGATCCTAGACATCTTCCAGTGGTCGTCCAATAGTTTTTTCCTCATATTTTTCCCAAAGTCATCTAATGGTCCAAGGAAGGCAAAGGCTTTTAGCATGTTTGAACACATGGTGCTGAGGTGTTGTTTCATGTCTCCATAATCCAGGGTCAAAGAAGTTTCTAGAGGTTGGCCAACTCCAATAGTAGATTCAGGAGGAGGGGTGCAAACAAGGCAAGAAGAATTTGATCAGTACTTATTTTTGTTGAAGAAATTGGATGAATTAATGTGGTACTTACAGATTGGAAGCTCATCAAATTTGTAAGCAGCCGGAATGTGGACTTCTGAAGATTTTGGAATGGTGATAGTAGGTGGATCAATCAGGGAAAGATATGGATTCTCTTGGTCTTCCTCTGAAAGGTTTTGAGAAGGTGAAGTAGGAGACTGATTTTCCTGGGGCCTAGTTGGAGCAGCAGGTCTGCCGTTGCTGTTGTTAATATTTCTGCTTGATTCAGTTGGATGAGGTTCTGGTGATAGAGTACCAGGGTTGTTATAAGATGGAGCAGGAGAGTGTGATTTGGAAACAGATTGATCTCTTCTGGATGGAGCTTTTGAGGGAATGGAACTGTCAGAAGAATAGTTGGCTGACAGAGGAGAGGTGTAGTTTTGTTGTCTTAACTGGGGATGAAGTTGTTGCTTTGGTGTAGTGTGTGGTGCTCTGGTTTCTTCGTGGGGTCCTCTGGCAGGTATCCTAGAATTTTGGGAAATTTTGGAGTTTTTGGACCATGGAAGGGTTGGCTGCATTGCTCTGGGAGCAGTGGGAGGTAATTGTGTGGAGTTGATTTTGTTGATTGGATAAATTTGGCTGTTTTCTGGTTGTTTTTGGAGGTTTTGAGCTTGATTTTCACTGTCTAGTGAGGTGGGCGGGCCACGCAACGTTAGCTGGGCCGCCTGGACGTGGTCTAGAAGCTTAGGAGCTGATTTTGAAGCTTTTGGAGCTAATTTAGCAGAGATAAAAGCTGTTTCTTGGGGAGCTAAGGCTGGTCTTTTGGGAAGAGTTCTGGAAGCTGAGTTCCTGGATCTTCTGGATGGTGCTGAGGATAAAGAGGAAGAGAATGGACCAAGCTCTGGGGATCTGGTAGGGGATCTGGAGAGGTATTTATGAGAAGGTGAAGGAGGAGGAATAGGGTAGTTGGAATCTCTGTCACATTTCTTCTTTTTGTAGTAGCAAGAATCACAAGCCCTGTTGTAGAATTTAGCTTCAGGAGTTGGAAGAGTGAATGTGCAAGGTCTGCACATGTGGATGCACTGTTGGAAGGCATAGCTCTTGGGAGAAGTGAAGCAAGGAAGAGTAGAGGGGTCAACATCAGGGGATCCAGCCATGATCTGTGGTGAGAAAAGATGATGGAAAGAGATAAGAAGGAGATTTTTGTCAGTGATGGGTAGATGATGAAGTGAAGGTGGAAGTTCAGCAGTTTGGCTGTAGGTGTATTCTGTATGAAATTGGCTGCGGCTATTTTATGCACACTCTGTCAGTCCCCCAAGACTTTAAACTGAGGACTGTTTAATGGTGTAGTCCCCCAAGACTATAAACTGAGGAATGGGTTTGAAAGATTGGCAGAGGGTATCCACAGGGGGAGCCTCTGAATTTAGCAAAGGCAAGTTTGGGGGTAATTTGATGGCTGGCAGCTCTATTCAAAATTACCCCAGAATTTCAGTTTTTTCTCTGTGTCTTAATGTGGTTAATCTCTGGTTCTGGGTTTATGATTTAGGTTTTTGAGTCCCCCAAGACTATAAAATGAGGATGGTCCCCCAAGACTTAAAACTGAGGGTTGTTTTGTGGTTAAATACTATAGAGGGTGTGGTCAATTTTTCTTTTCTGAATCAAACTCAAGTACTAGTGTAATTACAGAGGGAATCAAGAGATGAAATGAAGTGTTCAGAATTAGCCTTGAACTGGTGAATGAGGCGTCTTCTTTTCTCAATGTCCTGTGGATCTCTAGCAGGAGTGGATTGGAAGTAGTTTAGCAGAAGGTGTTTTTGTTGAGATGTGTGTTGTTGGAACTTGGACTTAATTGCCGGCAAGTGGTTTGGTGTTGGTGGTTCAATGGATCCTACATTGTTATCATCACTATCAGAAGATGAAGGAACTGAGAAGTCATCAGTTTTATAAAGTGGAATGAAGAAATGGAAGTTTTTACCATCAGATGGACCAGGGATGGTGGAACTTGTTGTTTTAGTGGTTTTGGCACTCTTAGGGGAAAGGTGTAGCTTTTATATTAATCTGGGAATCAAGATGGATGGCCTAGATCCTTTTGTTCTGGTAGAAGATGGACCAGGTTGAGGTGGATGTGAAGCTGTTGCAGAAGATAATGGACCAGGTCTGTAGCAGGTCTTCTTTCTAGATTGGCAGACATTGCAGGATGTTCTTTATGGATGGACAGGAGGTGTGATGGTGCAGATTAGATTATTGTCAATGCAGTATTGGCAAGGACCCATTTCGGAGGCAGATTTGGGAAGAAGGTTGAACATGGTGGTTTGATGAAGAAAGAATGTGGAAATTCTTAATTGGAGGGAGGATGTGGTCTTCCAACATTGGCAGGGGCCTTTGTTGTGTGATTTGGCGCTGTTTGTGCATGTCTTAATTGACATCTTTTGAGGAATTGGGTATTTTTCTGGTTTTATTCCATGGATATTGGGTCTGCGGGTATGTGGGTGCTATCATTGGGTAGCCCCGGTTTTTCTATGTATTTCATGTCTTGATAATATTTTTCATATTTTAAGTTTTAAGGGGTCAATTCCTCATTCTTCAGTTACAAAAGATAGCTGTTTAATTTTGTTTTTTTTTTTTACGGGCTAACCTTAAATCTTAGGGTTAAGTACTTAGTGCCATTGGATAGGGCCAATTTAGCTCTATATTTCATGTCTCAATGTTGTTATAGTGAAATTCCGTTTTTTAAAGGTTTTAGTAGTTGTAGCTAATTTTTCTAAGTAGATTAGGTGTTTTCATTGGTTTTCTGGCTTCAGGGAGGCCGGGCCGCTTCAGGAGGCACCTCCGACGTCGGGCGGCCCGCCCGCCTCTGTTTTAGAAGGTTGGGGAGCGCTTCTGGATGGTTTTTATTCAATTTGGCTGGTACAGGCGCCAAATTTGTTGGTGTTCAGGGGCTCTTAGATAGTGGTCTGTGGGTACATAGTGAATAAGACAGTTTGGGGCAACTTTAATTATCATGCAACCATCTGGAGGTGATATCCTTGTTCCTCACTCAGTTTTCACTGTTTTTGGGCCACAATTGGCTGTGTTTGTTGCAAGGTTAGTTCTTCATTTAACTCAACTTTGGCAACTGTTTTCTCTGGTGTAGTCTTGCAAGCTATATTAGGTATTATTGCTGTCTCTGGTGTGGATTTGCAGCCTACATCAGGTATCTTTACTTTCTCTGGTGTGGACATTGGTCTACATTTCAGTTCTTTGGTCTAGTAGTCTGTCTGTGGACTACTTTCTTGGCTCATCAAGAAGTCAAGTGTGTTGAAAAAGGGGCTTTAGAAAACAGGAACCAGCTTACTTTAGCAAGTAAGTCTCACTCTATTTTTCTAAAGGGACAGGGGTTTTTCTTTCTGGTTTTCCTCCAACTCCCTTGGTCAAGGCCTATAGCTAGTATTATAGGATTGTCTACAACACTTTTTGGAAAGAAAAGATATATAGGCTAAAGCATCTTCCAAATCAGAGTCTTTTTATAGTAAAGAACTAAAAGTAAAGCAATAGCATTCATAGTTGAGTGAAGTAGCTTCCTAGTAGAGAGGTGTTTCATAGTTTTTGGTGGAAGGCTTATGTGATGAGGGAAGTGGAGATTCACGGCCAAATGTGCAGTTGGGGTGTGTAGATAGAAAAACACTTTAAGTGTTTGCTACCAAAATTAAGTAGCATAGAGTGAGGAAAGACTAAAGGATGGCATCAGCAATTATAAGTCATGTGACTTTCTTAAAAATTCATCATGGATGTGATGAGTTTGAGATCAGGAATTAGGAATGGAAATTAGGATATAAGAGGTGGGATAATGCATTATCATGGATTCCTTATCCACTAGACCCAGGGCTAGTGGATAAGAATCTTCTGCAATTAATAATGTCTGATCCTAGGAAAAAAAATTCCTGATCCCTAATTTCAGATTGGTCAACTTTGATACCCCCCATTATGTTGATGGAGAGGTGTATCAGCTAGAATGAGCCATCATTAGCCATTTATAGGATTGGTAAAGCAGGGAATACATCAGAGACTTATTGGGTATAAAAGGAGGGGGTTTTTGGTCTTATTTTCTACATTCTTTATCATTAAAATGAAAATATATAACTACTACAATTACAATACATATCAATGGTAATTTTAAAGTCTTTGAAAATTGCTTGAATCATTAAATCTGTTTTTCTACCAACTATAAGATTGTAACCCATTTGAAATTTGTGAGATTAAGATTACTGAGACCCTTATATTGAGTTATATTTTAATACTCATTGGATTTTTACTCCAGTATTCATATAGGAAAATTAAAATCTTCTAGACAACAGACTAATCAAGCTATTCACGTCTTTTTACTTGAACTCAGCCTGACAATCTGTCACTGGATGGCCTATGCACAAGGTTAAAGGTGTTCCTATGTAAGTGAGATTTGAAAAGATGATTGAAGACTCCTTCAAATCGCAGAGGAATAGTTTTAGGGAGTGATTTGAAGATAATTCAAAGATAAATTACTACTGCTACAAGGTAAGTTTGAGGTGAATAATAATGTAATTTACAGTAACACTAAATATTCATGTTAATCTCATGAAGGGTTTGAATTTAATAATCAAAAGGATTTGAGGAGCTTTAAGAATATGAAATGATATTGATTATTAAGAAAGGTATGAAAAAATATTAGCCTTCTCTAAATTTAATTACTATCACAAAAATTTATAATTTAATTCTGAGGAATGTTGAACCAAATCCACCCAATTATATAGACAACTCCACCATGCATTGACCCCTTTAATAATATACCCTTAATTTATCACTGAAAATCCAACTAAACACCCTTAATGTATCACTGACCCTTTAATACAGCCCACAGATCCTCTAACCTTACTCCTATTCCTATTCACAGACCTTTACTTACCCTCAGACACACAATAAACCAACATTTGAATGTATATCATCAAACATAGCACTAATACATTTTACATTTGCATATGATTGAAAAGTATAAGAATATGATTGACTAATTTAAGTTTAAGGTTTAGATAGCACAGTCAAATAAATACACACAAAGGGAAAAAGCAGTTGCTATGTAGATTTTGCTTTCTGTGCTTCAAGTATGGATTAAAAGATTGAATTTTGCTTCAAGTGTCATACGTTGTGTTACACTAGTATAACCTATAACAACAAAAAAGTAAAATAAAAACCAATTCCAGTCCAATGAAAAGATTTCTGGGTGGGTTCCCTCCAATAAGTAAAAATGATGGGGGCCCATCAGTGATCCACCAACAACCCAAAAAGACCAAAGAAGCCAGTTTAAAGTCATAGTGGACTTGAAACCTGAATAACAAAAACCAGAACTAGGATTCAACTAGGAAAATTAAAATACTTGAAACAGAAATTATGGGGTAACTGTTCTACAGAGCATCCAGCTCATCTGTCACCCCCACACTTGCCAAAATAAAATCTAGATGCCCCCCCTGGGTACCTTCAAACAAAACACAACATCCAAAACAATAAACCAAGAAACCAATAAGCGTGAAGAGTCCGGCACTTGAAGACCAAAAGAATTTCCAGTTTAAATTCATAGAGGAATAAAAGCCTGTAAAGAAAAACCAATACTAGGTTCAACCAAATTAAGAGAAGGGGTTGGAAACAGACAATCTGGGGTAACTGTTGATAGGGCAGCCAGCCCATCAGTCACCCCCACACTTGCCAAGGCAATATCTAAAACTGAAATTGTTTTTCAAATCCACTTTGAATTCTATCTGAAATCTATTTTGGCCAGTAATTTTTTTTTATCACTTTGCATTATTGAATTATTTTTTTGTGGTTTTGTTTGCAGCTCCCAATGATGTCTCCTTATCCTGGTCCCAAAAGTTTCTTGGTGATGGAGAATTCTGCCCTCCAATATAGAGGTGTCAAGGGCCATGTGACACTCAAGGCAAAAGCAGCTCATTAAATCAATAAAACAGAGGTCTAAATCCATACTCAAAGCGCAGAAAGCGATTCTACATAGCAACGGCAACTTCCCTTTGTGTACTCACTATTCAACCGCGCTAATCTAAACTTTAAATCTAAATTAGTCAATTTCTCAAAAGGTGTTTAGTCTTTTCTTTGATAAGCGACGCACAGTGCAATAGTCAATGCAATATTCCACTAAAAGGTTTAGTAAGTATCTGTGGGTTATTAACAGGGGTAGTGAGCATGGACGGTATGGTTAGTGGAGGATTAAAGTGTTAACGGATGTTAGTGAGAAGGGTCCAGGTGTAAAGGGTGTAATTTTGGAGGTCTGTGGTGTGAAAAATGATAGATGGGTATGAGGTCAATGCAAGGAGGAGTAATAGATATAAAAGGGGTTGGATTTTAGTTTAATATTTCTTTAGAATTAAATTATAAAATGTATCTATAGTTAATAGTGGTAAAAGCTTCAAGTTAAATCATTATTATTGTAAATTACTTTATTTTCTCAGTAATCTTTTCTAAATTTAAATCTTTGATTATTGAGTTTACAACCCTTTGTGAGATCCTAAGAATATTAGTATTACCTAAAAATATATTGAGATTCTTATCAAACCTATCTCGAAGCAGTATCTCTTCCTTCGAGTCATCTTTGAATCACTTCCTCGAAAATTCCCTCTGTGCTTCAAAGAAGTTTCTAAACTCCTCCCTTCTTCTCACTTTCAGGAACACCCTCTACCTTGTGCGTAGGTTGTCTGGTGACAAGAGGGCGCATAGCAGAATTTGTGGAAAAATTCCAATGTCACATTTTTTATCTCCCCACATATTCTCCAGATCTAAACACAATTGAAAAGGCCTTCCAAGCTCTGAAAGCAAATTTGCAACATTATGCACAGCTGAATGGTGAGAAAGAAGATGAAGATATTATATGCTTCACTAAGGAGTTAATTTGTAAACTTTTTAAAGCTAGTGGTTATACTGAGTAAAAATAAAACTATATATTTTTCATCAATATTAAATAAATTATATTTGATAATTTTCATGCATGAAAAATATGATTTTAAAAATAAAAATGTGTATCAAAACTTAAATTATCAGACATATTTTTTGTTCCAAAGTGAAGAGTTAGATTTTACTTAGTTAGTTAAATTAGAGGACATGTGATAGATGGACTAGGGAAAATAGGAGATTTAGGATGGACAAGTGGAAAAAGAGAAATACCTGATAAGTTTGATGTTACTTTGTTAGTTAAATTAGTGGAAAAGTGATACATGGACCAGGAAAAATGGAAGATTTGGGATGGACAAGCGAACAAGGAAAATAAAGTAGAAAAAAATATAAAGAAAGTGGTGAGCAAGACCCAAATAAGATATAAAAAGTGGATTCATTGCTGTGAAAAGCAGACATACAGAAATACCTGATAAGTTATACATTACTTACTTATTTAAATTAGAGTACAAGTGATAGATGGTCTAGGGACAATAGGAGATTTGGGATGTACAAGTGGACAAGGACAATAAAGTAGAAGAAGAGAAATACCTGATAAGTTAGATCTCACCTATTTATTTAAATTAGTGGATAATTGATAGATGGACCAGGCACACTGGAAGATTTGGGATGGACAAGTGGACAAGGACAATAAAGTAGAAAAAGCTATAAAGAAAGTGGTGAGAAAGACAAAAAAGAGAGGAAAAGTGGACTCATTTCTGAGAAAAGCAGACATACAGAAATTGTCAGCCTAGATATCCCTAGGACTGAGTATTTCTTATGCTTAAAATAAGATTACCTTAAGTACATTAAGCTTATATCTTAAAAAAAGGTTAAAACAATTATATATATGATTATGATACATATATATATAATTATTACACTATTATACAACTTATAGTAGTTTAAATAGCTTATCCATAGCCTAATAATACTTATTAAGGTGTTAATGGAGTCATAATATACTTATCTTAAGTGATATTAAGTAATTATTGACATACTTAAGCTTAAATGTATACATAAAGCTCATATTCAGTGAAATATGCAGTATATTATGTATATTTAGGTCTATAAGTGGGTTTTAGCCTCTCAATAGCCTATAACCTCTGTTATTCTGCTTATTTTAGGTCATATGGACGTAATCAGTGGATTCACAATGCATACAGAAGCATATACATCTATATCAGTCGCATACACTCAGTTTGGACAACTTAATCTGCTTCCTTGGATGGATATTCACAGATTCATGGGTTGGGAGGTCATTGCTGGGTTAATGTGGATGCTTGGGGATGTTATTGAGGGCTTGGAAAATTTATTTGTTTCCTTTATATGCTTTGGGTTTCATTTTATCTCTTTTGGATTACTTATTTTACCTGTTTCTTTATGGTATCCGCTTTTATCTGGATTTTCTAATTATGTTTTGGGTCTGTGTTATCATTAATTGTGATGGAGGGTCCTTACTGGAGGTCTGGGTGTTGAGTCTGCTTGAAGTGGATGCCATGGGGAGGTGATGGGCCCTCACAGTGCTGTAATTGCCAGGGATAGCAGTGACATCATCTGGATTGAAGGTCTGTGAACTCCAGGGGATTTGGGTATAAGTAAGGAGGGATTTTGATGGTTATTTATCATCAATTACTTACTACATTTAAATCAAACACTTCAATAAAATTATTAAAATTTAGAAATATATTATAAAAGCATATTATAAGTTGATATTATCATTATATAAGCTATAACTATATTCTATTTATCTAATTTACACCACTAAGCACGCATTTAAATCCAAGTATTGTGAGTTTTACTTGAGTATAACTATTTTATTAGTCTTCCCCTGAGGTTTAATCACTAAATCATTTATCAATAAGTAGTAGGACCATAAATAAACACTATTATATCATACTTATATACTAGACTATACTGACAGAATTACCTGATAAGTTATAAATTACTTAGTTAGTTAAATTAGAGTGCAAGTGATAGATGCTCTAGGGACAATAGGAGATTAGGGATGGAAAAGTGGACAAGGACATTAAAGTGGAAGAAGAGAAATACCTGATAAGTTATATTTCACTTATTTAGTCAAATTAGTGGACAAGTGATAGATGGACTAAGGACAATGGAAGATTTTTGACGGACAAGTAGACAAGGACAATAATGTGGAAAAAACTATAAGCAAAGTGGTGAGCAAGACACAAATAACACTAAAAACAAAGAGCTGACTCATCAGCCACTACCCCATACCAATGTAGTGGAAGGGTACTCTCAAATATGGGCCACAACGTTGGATAATTTTTTCTCAACCCATATCTTATGTCATTAAGATAAAAATATACCTGAATTTAGCTTGTCATTCTACTCAATAACCATGTGCCAACCATTCAACATAATTTATAAAAAATAAATGCAATGAAATGAATTAAAGCCACAAAACTATATCTAATAAATAATGGAATACTATTAATGTGATTAGTTAAATTTATGTTTTTAGTGTAACAAACAAGAACATTTTTGAGAAAAAAGGATATTCAAGTAAAAGATTTCAATATAAAAAGTCTCTTAGAAAGGGGAAAAACATGCTGTTAAAAATTCTGTTTATAAAACTAAATAAAAAATGTGATATTGTACTAGATTATCATCAAATTAATAGAGCTTTAAATCAATTTATCTTGAACCTATTCAGGTAATTTATTGCCACAAATATATATATTATCTTCACCAAAATAAACATATAAAAATTTAGGCTATCTTGTCTGTTCCTTCCACTAGCTTGTGTGTCCCTTCCTGCCCTACTCTTTGCATTCTAAACCCATTCTTATACATCATTAAAAGACCAAAACCTTTTTCCCTTAGCCTTAATTTCATTACTTCTTTATTCTATATTCTATATGATTTAGTTTTATATAAGGTGGGTGATTCATACAGCAATAACTGGAATGGTAACTATTGAGGTCAAGGTTATAATCTCCACATTGTATTTTTTGAAGAAAGTTTTTCTGAGTGTGATAAAGTCAAATATAAGCTATTAGAGAGAGTTAATAAAATGGATCTTTAGCAAGAGTCATTGGGGAGAGTAAATCAGAAACAAAAAATCAATACCAACTCACCATTGAGTAAACCAGCTTGTGCCATAAATAAAAAAGAACCCATAACTTCTACCTCAACTTCAGCTTTTAGTCCCCTACTTATTTAAAAAAAATTCTAAAACCTCATCTAAAGCACCAAATACTCCTTCCAAAAATAGTATGTCAATTAAAGGCAAATTTCCAGCCTCAAAATCAAAGAAGCACCTGTTACAAATGGTTACTGAAGAGTTTCCTGAAGGAGTTGAAAAGAAAAATGTGAGTAATTGGTTTATATTCACATTTTCACCAGATTATTTACTCACCTTTATGTTTTGAAGAAAAAGTTTCATTATCAAATTAGACTTGTGGGGCCTCTTGGAAACTCGCCCTGTTCCATCAGCCCCAATCCAAGCCAAAATAGTAGAGTTTATGCAAAGATTTTCATTGGTTGAACAAATTGAAAATACAATTTCAGACAACAAAGCTGCTGAGATTATTTTTCAGGAAGAAATAAGGCATGAAAGAAGTTTGTACAAAGTTAGGTCCTGGAATGGTTCATGCATCTGAGTTCTTTCTATTTTACATTTTCAGAACTCTTGCTAAACTTGGACTCTGTCACTGGGCACCTGAATTCAACGAGAAACATGATTCCCTTAATAATGAAGCATTTTGAATAAGTGCAATCATGAATTTTTATCAATCAGTCATTAGAAATTCTTATAAGTTCATGAATGTAAATAAAACTTACATCAACAAACTTGGGATTATGCAACAGGACTACAATCATTATGTGCACTATGTAATGGCTAAATGTTATAAAAGTGAGCGTAAATCTCAAGGAAAATTTGAGGAATCTGGGGAAATGAAAGTGATACAAAAATTTAGTCAGAGAGTAAGTAAATTTATTTGAAACCAATAGAAAAAAATACTCATTTTTTACTTGATGATTCAGCTCCATGATGCTCAATATAGGTTTAATTTCAATAATAAGTTTCCCCAATGGTAATAGGATATAATTTCCAGCCTTTAACCTCATACTAATGATCATTATAATCCTAAGAAATATGTCTATATTGTGAAAAATTTACCATACCACTCAAAATCTGACAACATCCTTTTTTTCACTTTGGATTCTGAAATGAAGATTGCTGATTGCAATGAAGGAGAACACCAACAATTCCATGTTTGTGTGCAAGTAAAGAATCCAAAGGAAGCTTCCTTTCCAAAAGCACTTAAACAATTGTCACTTGACTTTTATGACTCTTCTTGGTACAATAATTTTCTCCCAGTTTAAAAGATTAATTTAGTAACTTCAGATAAGGTAGCATTTTTACATGATCCACTGAAATTTATTAGAGGGAAGCAACATGTGAATGAAAAATTAAAAAAATAAATAGTTTACAAAAAAATACTGGGACAAGGAAACTAAAACATACAATCTGTATCATGAGGAGATAGATAAAGACCTTGAAGATTTTGATTGTGAAAGTGAGGAAGTTAGTAAGGATGGTGAAAGTACTAGAATACATACATTTTCAGAGAGGAGTGAAGATGATGCTCCATATATTAAAGAATAATTGAATTGCCTTTGTGAGTGTACAAGTGTCCATGATGTTGAAAAGAATCAAAGCAAGGGTAAAATGAAAGCCAAAATTACCAATTGAAAATCTTTTGAGGATAGTGATGAGGTGATGCAAGTTGTGATGAAAATGAAGCAAGAAGATATTGAATATGATGTTAACCATAAAATGTTTCCATATGGTGGGTCTATTCCTCAGCATAAATGATAGAGAAACAGTAACATACTAATTTTTAACTTTGGTATAAGTGATATAAATTGATGATGAGGGTTAATTAAGATATTGACATTTTTGTAATTAAATTTAAGTTAAAAATTATTATGAATTATATTTTCTATTCTCATTTTGAATTATATGTATTGTTATAATGAAACTGAGATATTGGAATGATGATGATATACAACTAATAATCTAAGGAGATAAAAAATAAGGATTTCAAATTGAAATAATGAATGATATATTTGAGATTATGTTTCTTTAAATTTGAAAAATTATCAATAGTTTTATTTGAAGTTTGTAGTTGACAGTAATAAGGCACATTTAGGACTAAAAATAAAGCATGAAGATAGAATAAAAGAATATTTGACTGATGATATAATTTATCAAAAGTAAATAATGGTTAGTTTTTTGTAAATTCATAGTATCATAGTTGTCAGCCAGACTGCTAAAATTACCTAGTAAAATAACTAATTATTTACTGGGATAAAGCCATGCCTTTTTTTATTTTATTATTAGTTATATTATATTTACTTTAAAATTACTTGTTATAAATTAACTAATTACAATAAGTAAATTTAGTAAATATTAAAATTAATATTAATGTCCCTTATATTTTTATTCCCTAACACCATGCTCAATGACAGTTTAAAGAGATAAATATATACTAATAATAAAAATGTAAAAAATCCAAATTAGTTTATTTAAAATACTCAAATTATATTAAATTCTGAAAAATTAAAAATTTAAAGTTTTTTGTACTAAGTGGACATTTAAAAGTGAACTTTAAAATATATTAAATAAATTGATATATATTAAAATATAGTTTATTGGCGCATCATTTTAGTACTCTCTGTTATTTGTAATTTCTTGTTTTGGAAGGATCTTTTCTCTCACACCCTTATATGTAGGCTTCTTAACTCCATGTGCTCTCTCTCCTTTTTTGCCTATAATAGGCCTTCCACTTTTTGCTGTTTTTATTCATTCCATACAACTTAAAATTTTATTATATACAAATCAAAACCCATTTTAATACTTCTACTACTGTTTTAGTACTTAAATTTGTGTAAATCTAAACCTTATAAGTAATAATAACTTTATCCCTATACCTTTTATTTGAGTAATTAAACACAAAAGATAAAATCTATTTACTTGCTTTGAAATCCTTGAGTTGTCCACCTTCTCTGCCATTTGGACTGCTGTAGAACCTTCTAAAACATTAGGACCCATTGACACTTGGGGGCATTTCCAAATTGTTGTTGACACATCGCTATCTGGATGCAGGCAACCGAGGGACCTTTGACTATGAGGACCAATAAGGACTTGTGGATGACTGAAAAACAAAAATTGTCATAAATCACGTGACTTACCTTTTTTTCGGAAACTGGGAATCAAACCTTGCCCCAAATTTAAGGTTTATATAGGTGTTTTTGTCCTATATATTTGTAGTGACTATAACAGTTACTATATGTAGGTCTCACTCTGCTTATTTCATCTTTCATGTATATATTTTTACTCAGCACTCTTTAGTGGCATTAATTTGTTCACATTACAAGGGGAGGCGCCTGGCAAATAATAAAATTTAAAAAAAAATTCCTAGTTGACCAAGATAGAGCAATACTGTTCTTAGTCCTAGAAGTAATAAAATTATTTTATTAAAATATATTATTTTTTTATTTAAAATTTTCCTGACAATTAAAATTTTATTTTATTTTTTCAGTTGACATTTGTCCTGGAAGTGAAATAATAAATATATAAGTTATCTAAATTGATTATATTAAATTACTAATTACTTCAGTTTACATTAAAGTCCTGGTAATAAAAATTTCAGTTGACTCATAGTCCTGATAATTATATATCAATATATATAACGAATTGAGATTTGTATTAATTATTTCAGTTGACATTTTGTCCTGATAATCAATAAATTATTTGATTATTTCAGTTGATGCATTTTGAATCCTTTTAATAAAATATGAATATCTTAAGTAGTTTAAATAAAAATTATTATAATTACCCCAGTTGTTTTTTTGTCCTGATAAATAATATATTTTCATTATTCCAGTTGATTAAAAAATCCTGTTAATTTATTATATACCTGAGATATTTTTTTCCCTTTATTTTTCTTTCAACAAAGTTAAATAATAACTGATTAAATTTTAATATTTCTTTTTCTCAGTTCAGTTATACACAACAATGACTGATCAAAGTGCTTCTGATAGCCGTGATGAGGAGCTAGACTTGATTGATTATGATGTGACTTCTGTAAGCTCTCCTTTGCCTACAAATTTGCTAAAATTAATCAATTATTGGATTAATCAGGATGTGGAAATGCAAGAAATAGATATAAAAGTGGAAAAGACTGCTCTGGATCAAAAGCCCCCATAAGAGCTTCTAAAAGGATTCAAGATGAAAAAGATGCCCTTGAAACAGCAAATCAGCAACCTCTCCACTCACATCAAGGAGTTTAGGACAGAGAACCTCAAACTAAAATCAAAAATAGAAATTCTAGAAGAAAAGGTAAGAAGTGTAGAATCCTTTCTTCAAGAGAAGAGGAAACCTCCTTCAACAACAAAAGCCCTTTCACAATTAGCTCCTCAAAAACAGGAAAAGGTGGAGGTTTCAAAATGGCAATGGAACTGGATAAACACCCAGTGGGACTACCTCCAGGCCAAACAACAAGAGAAGCATCTCAGGCAGGTCCTTCCAGGCCCCATCAGTTCAAGCCAACACTTCTTCACCACTACCAAGGAGGAAGAAAGAGGAAGAACAATCAAATTCAATTTTTTCCAAAACCATGGTAAGTCCCTCTATTTAGTCCCAAGTATCCTTTCTTGTTACTGATTCAGTTCCTTCAGGTAGTTCTGGAACAGGAGATGATACCTTGAGACTAGTAGAGGCTGTCTGTAGCAGGCATATTACTCAGTATTCAGATGTAACTAATCCTTTAGTATTGATTTCTACTTCAATTATTAATCCTGATATGGCTGTTATTGATGAAACACTTGATCCTGAATTTTATGAGAATCTGGAAAATTACTCTGTTTCCTTGTTAAGAAATACTCCAGAGGTAGCTACCATAAATGATGAATTTTTGAGAGATATTATTGTAAAATAAAATCATATAACGAACAACATGCAATTGACTCAAAAATTTAACAGTTTGTTAACTGAAAAAGTTTACCAATCTGTGAGAAGTGAATGACAGAGAGTTTTTGATGATTTTTATAAGTACAAAGTAATTCATGAGAAGAAAGTTTCTTTGTGGAAAAATATCAAGAATGATTTGTCTAAGTTAAAAGACACTGTGTCTATCTGTTGCCAGGAATTAGATGGACATAAGTTGAACTTGAAAAGACTAAGTGAACATTACACAACTCTGAAAAATAAGAATCAATTATCTTTTGAAACCATCCATGAGACATTATCTAGTATTCCAAGAGTGAAAACTAGGCTAAAAACCATTAAAGAGAAGTTTAATTCATTTTTACATGCCCAAAAAAATTATGACACTCCTTTGAAAGAACCTGTTGCACAAGATACTCCAATGGTTTCTGTGCCTAGTTCATCTAAAGTGAAATTAGTGCCAGAAATTCCTGTAGATATTCCTGAGTTTCCATCAAAAGTTAATGATTCACCTTGTTCATCTACAGATGGGTTAAAATATGAGATTACTGTCCAGTTAGATAAATTACAGCATCTTATTACACAGAAACAAGTTTTTAACAAACAAATTCCCTCAAATCAGAAGAATTGGTCAAAACTTGACCAATACCCAACATTTGATGGTTATTCTTCCTCTGATTGGCAGAACTTTATTTGCAGATTTGATAACTCTAATATTCTTATAAACTTCCATATGAAGAAATTTTGTCTAAATTTATTTCTTTATTTTCCAATGTTGCCATAATGTGGTATGAATCTGTTCTCTTAGATAAAAATGAATACTCCTGGGAAGATAGGAAGAAATTAATTAAAGCACAGTTTGGTGGTTCCAAATTTTGGTTAGCACAACAAAGGCAGTATGAGAAAGCCAGATATAGCTCCTCTTATACAGAAAAGCCTATTGAGTTCCTAATGAAACTTGTAAAGATCCTGAGGGCAATGGACACAAACATGGACTTTGAACTATGGAAGGACAGGATCCTATAGAAATTTCCTATGTCTTTGAGGGACTTAGTAGATTATAGGACTGAGCTCTCAAGAGAACCTTCTACTTTTATTAATACTTGTAATGAGATCCTTTTAAATAAAAAGTATGATTCTAGAAGTTTCATTCCTAGATTTTCAATGGAGAAAACCTCCAATTACCAGCAGAAACCTCCTAAAAATGTTGGTAAAAATTCTGCCCCTGTTGCACCAACTAAGTATGCAAAAAACACTTACTTTAAATGCAGAAAGCCTTGGAAGAAAGGCCATGTTTGTGATAACAAAATAAATCTTGTTGAACAAACAGAGGAGCATGCTGATGACACAGTTGCACTAGATGATACTTCAAGTGATTGTGCCAGAATTATTTCATATGAATCTCACCAGGAAATTTTAATGCTGGAAGAAGATATTCATTATTTGAATAATATTGACATTGGGAATAATGTTTTATCTACAGTAGAAGATGCTGAGACCATAAGAAATAGTGAGGACAGCTCAATTATTATTGCCCCTCTCAAGGCACTAGTCTTATTTATGGAAATAAAATTGAGGTTGTTTTTATTTCTGGAGCTGGAGGAAGTGTAGTATCTAAAAAAGCAATTGCTTAAGTGGACCAGGATAATAAATCAAAACTTATGCCTATCATTTCTGAGAATTGGAGAGGTTATGGCTCTTTTTTGTCCCCCATTGGTAAATACAAAGCTACAGTATTTTTCAAATATAACAATGGCTTTGTAAGAGCTATGTGTGATTTTGTAGTTATGAAAAATGATAACTTAAGTAGTTGGTTCATTGTGGGAAATGATATTTTGACCAAATATAGCATTAAATTAAATCCCTCAAACCAATGCTTCACAATGGGGTTGAATGGGAAGAGAAAATTTAAACTTTCCTCCCCCAAAGAATTATTAACACCAGGATTGAACACATGTCATTCTGTAGTTCAATATTAGGGAAGATCTATAAAATAAATTTCTGACCTTCTGTCTGAAACTTACACTGCTTCTTTGGAGAACAACTTTCTGGTGAGGAAAAAGATTCCATCATTCAATTAATAAAATCTTTTCCAATGGCCTTTGCTCATTGATCACATGAATTAGGGTTGGTAAAAGAGGAAATGAAGCTCTCATTATCTTGACTATTAACTGAAATAACACCTAGTTTAGAGAAGAAGCCTTATCCTGCTTCTCCCACAAAGAGAGAATATATTGAAGACAATATTTCTACCCTTTTAAAAATGAATATTATTAAAAAGGTAGTTGAAACACCTAAATATTGTGTCATCTCACCAATCCTAATCTCTTATGAGAAAGATAAAGCCAGGTTATGTGGTGATCATAGAGCATTAAACACTTATACTGTAGATATCTATTCTTTACCAAGAATTAGCTCTATACATGCTACTTTACAAGGTAATAAATATATCAGCTGTTTAGATGGTAATAAAGATATCACCAGTTACCTGTTTAAATTAATTCTCAGAATTTTCTGATTATTTCTACTCACATGGGTATTTATAAGTATGTTAGGATGCCATTTGGCCTTAAAAATTCCCCTTCAGTTTTTCAAAAGGGTATGGATAACACATTCCATCAAGAAATAATTGAAGGTTGGCTGATGGTTTACATTGATGATATAATCATATTCTCTAAAGCATTTGAGGAACATCTTAACCACCTGTGTAGAGTGTTCCATAAGATGGATGAGATAAATATGACACTTGCATTGAAAAAATGCAAATTTGGTTTCCATTCTTTGAAAGTACTTGGTCATGTTTTCTCAGGTTTACAGATATGTGTTGACCAAAACAAAGTGGAATCCATACAACAGGTGAAAGCTCCTAACAGGGTTAGAGAGTTCCAGAGTTTTTTGGGAATGTGTGGATACTATAGAAAGTATATTAAATACTACCAGGTCACAGCATTACCCCTTACCCAATCAACTAGGAAAGATGTTGCTTTTCTCTAGAACAGTGAAAGACAAAGGGATTTTGACACTATGAAGCATTGTTTGATGTCAGCACCAATTCATGCTTTGCCTGACTTTAATAAACCATTTGTTTCATACACTCATTTTAGTTTTATTGGTCTTGGTGCTTCCCTCAATCAGAAACAAGTGATGAATGATAAAGTATCAGAAGTAGTAATTTGTTATATTTCAAGAACCTTGAGAAATAGTGAATTTAAATATGGTGCCACCCAACTGGAGTTTTTAGCAGTTGTTTGGGCTCTAGAGAAACTAAATTATTACCTGGATGACCAGAAATTTGAACTTGCCACTGACTGCAGTGCAGTTACATCCCTCTTAAACTTGAAAACACCTAACAGACATATGTTCAGATGGCAGCTAGCTGTTCAAAAATACAGAGGGAGGATGACAATAATTCATAGGGCTGGTATTATTCACTCAAATGTAAATATGCTATCAAGGTTACCTTTTCCAAATGATGACTTTAATCCTACATATGATCCTTAGGATGAAATAATTCACATTCATGGGATATATGTGGTTGATATGGAGGAAGAGTTATTACAGCTTATTCTGGATTCATTGATAAGGACACTGACTTAAAGAAGTTTTGTACTATATTAAATGATCTAAGGAATGCTTAAATACAAGCATTAATTAAAACCCTTCTACAAAAGTACCAGATTGCTTTGGAAAAAGGTAAATTTACAATTGATGAAGGCTACCTCTATTATAGAAGAGAGTTGAGTAATGTTATTGTTATTCCTCTTTCTATGAAAGAGATCATCTTAAAATTTGTCATGATGACATAATGGCTGGACATTTTGATCTTGAGAGAACATTGATCAGAATTAAGAACACTACCTGGTGGGTTAATATGTCTGAAGACACCAAACTATATGTTGAATCCTATCCTGTGATTCTTTTAAGAAATCAAAATAATTAACTTGAAAAAGAGCTGGATTAATTCAACATATAGAAGCTCTTGATGCACCATGGCAAATAATAAACATGGACTTTGTAACAGGATTTCACAGTGCTGGGAAAGACAGTTATAACTCTTGCTGGGTTATTGTGGACAGATTCACAAAAATGTGTAAATTTATCCCTACTGACAAGGATGTTTCCACTAAAGAATTAGCTTTCTCATGGTGGTCTCATATGTTTAATACTGCTGGTTTTACAAAAGCCATAATCTCTGACAGAGACCCTAAATTTACTTCTGAATTTTGGATATCTTGGATGGATGTTTGTGGTTGTGATCTGAAGCTTTTGAAAGCCCATCACCCCCAAACTAATGGATTAGCTGAGAGAATGATTCAGACTTTAGAGGACATGATAAGAAGGTATTGTGCCTTTGGCCTGGAGTACAAAGACAATGACAGATTCACTCATAATTCACCATGGGAAATCTAGGGGTGAATTGCTAGCAATCCCCTCTCTTGAAATTTAGAGTGTCCCTTAAATATGCCAGGTTTATGAATACTTTATAAAAATAAGTAAATTAGAGTTAGATTTACATCTATTCTCAGATTGAATATAGACAGAATATCAACTGATTCCAAATTATGCACAAGTTGATCCTCCAGAGCTTGATTTTGGTCCTCTGATGAGCACAAATTGAGCACAAATTGATCTAACCTAAGCTTATGCATATATAATAATTCAGGATACTTGCTCTATTAAATTTGATAATAAAATAAAATATTGATGAATTTATATAAAAAATACTTATTATGTAAGATATTAAATTATAAATTTAGGCATCATAGGAGGGCACATAATAGAACTTAATTATACTATGTGACACCTTAATACTTTATCACGCAGTTTGAAACATTTAAAACAAAATGAGTCATGATGGGCAATGAAATTGCTTGGACAGACACTTTCAAAATTAATACTGACCATAATACACAAGTATGAAACCTTGGCATCTATCCAAAAAAAGATTTTCCTTCTGATAAATGGATATTTCACAGTTACTCCCTGCTAAAAAGTGTCCCACTGAGGTTTGTCTGACCTTCAGGGGGGTAATTTGGCCACATCACACTACTTCTATTTCCATGATTGACCAAAAAATCATCCTCATTCCCATCTAAAGAGTTGATCTCATCTGACTGTGGCTGATCAAAGGGGTCCACCACAAGTTTAGCCAAAATTTTGGTGAACACTTTTTTGATGGATAGTGACTAACTGGTGCATTCCAAAATTGTCCACCTCAAGTTAGGCTAAACTTCAGGAGGATAAATTTATTATGAATACCAAATTAACTGAAGAATACTTTTGCCCTAGCTACTCTGCATCATAAAAGTGTCCAACTGAGGTTTAGCCATAATTCAGGTAGACACTTTTGGAAAGGCACAGTCTGATGGGTTTAATATCTATATATGGCAATAAGTATCAGTTTTTTATCAACATGGAACTAGAATTAATTTAATATGGCCAAAGTTTCCACCTGAAGTTTGGCCAAAATACAGGTGGAAATTTTTATGAGGATTACTTGATGAAATGAAGAAGACTTGCAATTACTTTCCATCATAAAATTTTCAAACTTAAGTTTATCAAAAATTGTGGTGACACTTTTGCCAGATCCAGTCATATGGGATCAACTCTCTATATGGCAATGAGAATCAATTTTTAGTCAATCATGGCATTAGAAGTAATTTTATATGGAAAAACTTTCCACCCGATTTTTGGCCAAAAATAAGTTGGAAATGTTTATGAGGAATACTAGATTAACTAAAGAAGACTTCCACCCTACTACTGTCCATCATAAAAGTGTCCACCAGAAGAATTCTCAAACTTGTGGTTGACACCTTTGGCCAGGTCCAGCCATATGGGATCAATTCTGCATATGGAAATGAGGATTTAATTTGGTCAATCATGGTACTAGAAGTAATTTGATATAGATAAAGTGTCCAACTAAATATTGGAAAAAAATCAGTTGAAAAATTCATTTAGTTTTTCAAAAAATCAAATTAAGTAAAATTTTATTCCTGATGATGCCCATTTTATCCAACACCTCTTCTGAGCCTTGAAAGTAGGCATTTAGCTTGAATTTTGAATTTCATATAAAATCCCTATTATTCAACCTATTTATTTTTATCACTTTTTTTTCTTTTAGATATCAATTAATTTTATGTGAAACAAATCATTTTCATAATTTTTTACCTGTATTTAATAGAATTATTAAAGGTTTAACATCACCCTGTAAGCATTTGGCACATGTTTTTTTGCTATACTAATAAAAATAATAATATACTGGTAACAAAAAATTGATCAAATGATAAAATATTAATAAAACAGAAAGATCAAATACCAGTCGATATGTTTTAAAAAAATACCAGTTGCACTGAAGAAGAGCTGCACCCTAGATACTCACCATCGAAAAAGTGTCCAGCACAAGTTCGGCCGAACTTGTGCTGGACACTTTTGGTCAGTTGCAGTCATATGAGATCAATTCTCACTATGGCAATGAAAAAATATTTTTGGATAAAAAACTTCACTAGAAGTAGTTTTACATAGCCAAATTTTCTACCTAGATTTCATCCAAACCACAGGTGCACAATTTTTTATCTTTGAAAAAAAGTCAATTTAGTACAATTTATCCCTGATGGCTCTCATTTGCTTCAACACCTCTACTGGCCTTTGATAGTAAGAATATTACTTGGATTTCTTTTTTCATATTTGATCCCTTTAACTTAATTTTTTATTCCTAATATTGCTTTTGGATATCAATTAATAATTTTTAAAATAAACTATTTTCATATTTTTATACATTTATTTAATAATATTAGAAATGGCATAACATCACCTGGTATGCATTTGGCACATGAGTTTTTTATATACTTATAAATTTAATAATATAATGGCGACCAAAAATTAATCAAATGATATTAATGAGTGAGGAACAAATATAAAATACCAGTAGACATGTTTGTAAGAAATACTAGATGAACTGAAGAAAAATTCTACCCTAGCTACACTTTATTATAAAAGTGTCCAGCACAAGTTTGGCCGAACTTGTGCTGGACACTTATGGTCAGGTGCAGTCAGATGGGAGCAATTCTCTCTACGGAAATGATGATAAATTTTTGATATAAAATTACACTAGAAGTAGTTTGATATGGCAAAATGTTCATGCTGAAGTTTTGGTAAAGCTCAAGTGGATTTTATTTTTTTTTTTACAAAAAAGAAAATTTAGTGCAAGTTTAGCCCTGATTGTGCTAATTTGATTCAACATCTCTTTTTTCTGTTTATGGCAGGAATTTAACTTGGATTTAAATTTTCATCTTTAACTTCTTTTATTTTACTTTATTCCTCTCATATTGCTTTTGGATAGAAGTTTATTTTTGGTAAAAAAAAATCATTTTCATATTTTTTTACCTTTATTTAATAATATTATAAAAGGTGTTACATCACCCAGTATTCATTTGGCACACAAGTTTTTGCTATACTGATAATATTAATAATATAATGGTGACAAAAAATTAATCAATTGATAAATATGAGTGAGGCACAAAGATTTAATAACAGTGGAAATGTTTATAAGAAATTTCAGATGATTAAAAATGACTTGCACCCTGGCTACTCTTCATGATAAAAGTGTCCAGCACAAGTTTGGCCAAACTTGTGCTGGACACTTTTGGTTGCATGCCGTCAGACGCAATCAATTCTTTTTATGGAAATGAGACTAAATTATCACTCCATCATTGCACTGAAAGTAGTTTTATATAGACAAATTGTCCCCTGGAAGTTTGTCCAAACCTAAGGTAGACAATTTTTTTCTTTGGTAAAAAGTAAATTTTATCCATGTTAATCTATGATGGTGCCCATTTTTTCTGAAGCCTCTACTGGCTCATGATAGCAGAAATTATACTTAATATCTTTATTTCTTGTTTGATCTCTTTAATTTTAATCTTACCCTTTTATTTATACTTTAGCTTTTAAATATCAATTTTATTTTGGTAAAACTGATAACTTTCACATTTTTTTATATTTATTATATTATATTATTAAAGTTGTAAAATCATCCAGTGTACATTCATTACACATTTGTTTGCTATACTATAAACATTAATAATTTAATGGTGACTAAAAAAAATCAAATAATAAATATGGATGACACAGAAAGATCAAATACTTATAGACATTTTTAAAATGAATATAAGATTAACTGAAGAAGACTTGCACCCTAGCTACTCTCCATCATAAAAGTGTCCAGCACAATTTCATCTGAGCTTGTGCTGGACACTTTTGGTTGCATGCAGCCAGATGGGATAAATTTACTCAATGGAAGTTAAAACAAATTTTTGCTCAATCATTGCACAAGAAGTAGCTTTATATTGCTATACTATCCTCCTGATTTTTTGGAAAACATCAGGGGGACACTTTTATTAATTTTAAAAAAAAGAAAACATCTTCCAAATCTAGAACTGGTGGTGCAAATTTTGTCTGAAAACTCAAATTATCTTTGATGGCAGAAATTTTATTTGAATGTTTAATTTCATATTTAATCACTTTTATTTTACTTTTTTATTCCTTTTTTTGCTTTTAAATATCAATTTATTTATTGTAAAACTAATAATTTTCATATTTTTTTTACTTTTATTTAATAAGATTATGAAAGATGTAGCATCTCCCAGTATGCATTTGTCTTACAAGTTTTTTCAATACTAATAACATTAATATTATAATGGTGAAAAACAATGAATCAAATGATAAATATTAATGACACAAAAGATCATATACAAGTGGATTTGTTTATAAGGAATACCTGATGAACTGAAGAAGACCTGCACCCTAGATACTCACCATCATAAAAGTGTCCAGCATAAGTTTGGCCGAACTTGTGCTGGACACTTTTGGTTGCATGCAGTCAGATGGGATAAATTTACTCTATGGAAATGAAAATGACATTTTGCTCAATCATTGCACAATAAGTAGTTTGATATTGCCAAAATGTCCTCCTGATGAATTTTCAAAACTCATCAGGACACTTTCTTTGGTTTAACAAAAAAGAAAAAAAAGTGCAAGTTTAGCCCTGGTGGTGCACATTTGATCTAACACCTCTACTTGTTATTGATAGTGGGAATTTTCCTTAGATTTTTTTTTCTTATTTTATCCCTTTTATTTTCCTTTTTTATTGCTCATATTGCTTTGGATATCAATTTTTAATTTTTAAAATAAATAATTTTCATACTCTTATACCTTTATTTAATAATATATGATTAAAGGTGGAACACCACCTGGTATGCATTTTTCACACAAGTTATTACTATAGTAATAACGTTAACAATATAATGATGACAAAAAATTAATCAAATGGTAAATTTAAATGACACAGAAAGATCAAATTCCAGTGGAAATGTTTATAAGAAATCCCTTTTGAGTTTAAGGAGATTTTCTGTATGCCTACTCTCAATTATAAAAGTGTCCAGCACAAGTTTGGCCGAACTTGTGCTGAACACTTTGGTTGCATGAAGTCATATGAGATAAATTCTCTCTATGGCAATAAAAATGATATTTCACTCAATTATTGAAGTAAAGAGTGTTTAATATTGTAAAATTGTCCCCTGGAAGTCTGTCCAAACCTCTCCTAAAATTTGATAGCTATACATAAAAGTAAGTTTAGACCAAGTCTTGACCTAGGGGTCCCCAACTGTCCCAACACCACTTCTGGCTCTTGATAGTAAAAATTTTACTTGTATTTTTTATTTCGTATTTGATCCCAATTAATTTCATTTTACTTTTCTATTACTCTTTTTAATTTTAAATAACAATTTATCTTTTTAAAAACTAAACATATCCATATTTATTTAAATTTATATAATAATATTATTAAAGTTGTAACATCACCAATTTTGCATTTGGCATGCAGGTTTTTGCTATACTAAAAACATTAATAATATATATGGTGACAAAAAATTAATTATAAGATAAATATGAATGATAAAAAAAAGTTAAAAACCCAATAGAAATGTGAAAAACAAAAAAATGATGTACTGAGAAACACTTCCACCCTAGCTACTCTCCATCATAAAAGTGTCTAGCACAAGTTCGGCCAAACTTGTGCTGGACACTTTTGTTCAGGTGCAGTCAGATGGGATCAATACTCTCTGTGGAAATTAAATTTAAAAAAATGCTAAATAATTACATTAGAAGTAGTTTGGTATGGCTGAATTATCCACCTTGAGTTTTTCCAAACCTCAGGTAAAAAATTTTTTATCTTTAAAAAAAATTAAATTTTATCAAATTTAGCCCTGATGGCACCCATTTGTTTCAACACCTCTACTGGCTCTTAAAGGCAGGAATTTTTCTTGAATTTTTCTTTTTCATATTTGATCTCTTTTACTTTACTTTTTTATCACTCATGTTACATTTGGATATTAATTTATAATTTTGGAAAAGAAATCATTTTCATATTTTTTTAACATTTTTTAATAATATTATAAAAGGTGTAATATAACATGGCATGCATTTGGCCAACAAGTTTTTTTTTACTATTAAGATTAATAAAATTCTAATGACAAAACATTTATCAGATAATAAAATATGAATAACACAGAAAGATCAAATACCATTTGACATGTTTTAAAAAAATAACAGTTGCACTGAAGAAGACCTGCACCCTAGCTACTCTTCATCATAAAAGTGTCCAGCACAAGTTTGGCCGAACTTGTGCTGGACACTTTTAGTCAGGTGCAGTCAGATGGGATCAATTCTCTCTATGGAAATGAAAAAAATTATTTGATAAGAAACTTCACTAGATGTAGTTTGATATAGCTAAATTATCCACCTAGAGTTCATCCAAACCACAGGTACACAATTTTTTATCTTTAAAAAACAATCAATTTAGTACAATTTATCCCTGACGGCTCTCATTTGCTTCAACATCTCTACTGGCCTTTGATATTAGCAATAATACTTGGAGTTTGTTTTTCATATTTGATCGCTTTAACTTAATTTTTTATTCCTCATATTGCTTTTGGATATCAATTAATAATTTTTAAAATAAATTATTTTAATATTTTTATACATTTTTTTAATAATATTATAAAAGGTGTAACATCACTCAGTATGCATTCGGCACACAATTTTTTGCTATACTTATATAATTAATAATATAATTAAGACAAAAAATTAATCAAACAATATGTATGAGTGAGGCACAAAGATAAAATACCAGTAGACATGTTTGTAAGAAATACCAGATGAACTGAAGAAAAATTCTACCCCAGCTGCTCTCCATCATAGAAGTGTCCAGAACAAGTTTGGCCAAACTTGTGCTGGACACCTTTGGTCATGTGCAGTCAGATGGGATCAATTCTCTGTATGGCAACAAAAAATCTTTTTTATCAAATTTCACTAGAAGTAGTTTGGTTTAGCTGAATCATCCACCTTCTGTTCTGCCCAATATCAGGTGTATAATTTTTTATCTTTAAAGAAAAGGTCACTTATTACAATTAAGCCCTGATGGCTCCCATTTGCTTTAACACCTCTACTGGCTCTTCATAGCAGGAATTTTACCAGTATTTTTTTATATTTTAACTCTTTGACTTTTATTTTACTCTTTTATTCCTATTTTTACTTTTAAATTTCTACTTAATTTTTGTAAAACTAATCCTTTCCATATTTATTTACCTCTATTTTAAAAAATTATTGAAGGTATAACTTCACATGGTAGTCATTTGGCACACAAGTTTTTGCTATACTAATAACATTAATAATATAATGGTGATAAAATATTAATCGGATGATAAATATGAAAGATACAGACTGATCAAATACCAGTAGACATGTTTATGAGAAATACAAGATGAAGGAACTGAAGAAAATTTCCACCCAAGCTACTCTCCATCATAAAAGTGTCCAGCACAAGTTTGGCCGAACTTGTGCTGGACACTTTTAGTCACGTGCAGTCAGATAGGATCAATTCTATATATGGCAACAAAAAAACATTTTTTTATTAAACTCCACTACAAGTATTTTTGTTTAGCTGAATCATCCACCTGTTGTTCTTCCCAACCTCAGGTGTATAATTTTTTATCTTTTAAAAAAAGGTCACTTATTACAATTTAGCCCTGATGGCTCCCATTTTTTTCAACACTTCTACTGGCTCTTGAGAGCAAGAATTTTACTAGTATTTTTTTTTGTAATTGATCTCTTTGAGATTAATTTTACCTTTTTATCCCTCATATTGCTTTTTTATATCAATTTATTTTTTGTAAAACAAATCATTTTCATATTTTTTTACCTTTACTTAATAATATTATAAAAGGTGTAACATCACCCGGTATGCGTTGGGCAAACAAGTTTTTGCTATACTTATAATATTAATAATATAATGGTGACAATAAATTAATCAAATGATATATATTAGTGAGGCTCTCAGCCTGTATATCCCCAGGAGTGAGTAAAAAGTGCTTATAAGTAAAGTTAAACACATGAACTATACATGGGAACAATAAATGAGAGTACACAAACAGTATACATAAGTAAAATTATGATAATACACATAAAATGCCATTATAACACCTTATATACACGCATATATCCACCTTTTATAGGTCTTATGTACTTAATATTAAGTTGGAATATGTTAAGGTAATCTTAAGAACCTTAAGTATAAGGCTACATAATTTTTAAGTACACTTAAAGCTGTTATATTCATTGTTTTAGGCAAAAAACAAGAAATGCGCTTTATTTCACTTAAAAGTTGACTATATGCGCTATAAAATTGAGAATATCAAAAATGCGCTTTGACACATCAATTGAGCTTATTTAGGACTATTTATTTGGCTATTTAAAAGCATAAAAATAACACTTTTCAAATTTGGTGTTTTTTATGCCAGAAATGGCTTCTGTGTACTGGCCACATACTACCTGCTTTTTTCCCATGTGAATAGCTTCATTTTTAGCAAAGTTAGCTTTTTCACACTATAATTACCCCACATTCTATGCCCACTGTGGGGAAGCACACTAAATAGGCGACAGGCGCTTTTTAAGTGTCCTAGCTTAATTAATAGTGCATTGACCTTGTTTATATGCACTAATTTCATTAATAACCTCATTCTTGGCATCTTATTTCATCACCACGCTTAAATTCGCCTAATTTTAGTCAAGGATTTACCCGTGCAAGCGCCTGCAAAGGACTGCACGTAGTTACCCCACATCTCACGCTCTGTTTTAAGTTTTTTGGTGGTTTCTCAGTCAATTTTGGTTATTTTTGGATGGGAATTTCCCGTAGTATAATTTCAGGATTAGCCCCTCCATTTCTACAGTAAATCCCCCTTATTCTTAAGCTATTATTAACTTTAAAAAGTCTCCTTTAGTCTTTTATATTATTTTTTTATACGCATATACTCTCTTTTTTGTCTTTTTCTTTAATTTTGGTGGATTTCCCTTATTATTACAGGATTTTGGCGGTTGTTACTTGTCTAATTATGTCATGGATCACTAGGGATGTTGATGGACAGGTCTATTAGTGGATTTGGAGCGTCTTTAACTGTGTATTGGATGGTATATCAAGGGATTTATGGGGGAACTCAGTGTGTATAAAAGGAGGAGGTTTTTGGGTCTTGTTTCTACATTCTTTATCATTACAATTTACATTATATAACCAAATCAATTACAATACACTTCAATTAGTACTTTTATAATACTTTTGAGTAGTATCTGAATTATTATAATCTATTTTTCTACCAACTAAAAAGATTGTAAGCCACATATAAAAATAGTGAGAATTATATTACTGAGACCTTTATTCTGAAATATATTTTATTATTCGTTGGGTTTATACTACAGTATTCATATAGGACCATTTAAATCTTCTAGACAAAGACTTTTCAAGCTATTTCACGTCCTTGTACTTGATCTTAGCCTGACAGAGGCACAAAGATCAAGTACCAATGGACATGTTTATAAGAAATACCAGATTAACTGAAGAAAAATTCTACCCTAGCTACTCTCCGTCATAAATGTGTCCAGCACAAGTTCAGCCGAACTTGTGCTGGACACTTTTTGTCACATGCAGTCTGGTGTGATCAATTCTCTCTCAATCATTGAACTAGAAGTTGTTTGATATGGCTAAATGGTTCTGCTGAAGTTTTTTTAAACCTCAGATTGGCACTTTTTTGTTTTTCAAAAAAGCAATTGTAGTCCAAGTTTGGCCTCACTGGTGGACATTTGCCCCAACATGTCTACTTGCTCTTGATGGCAGTAATTTTATTTTAATTTTTTATTTCATATTTGATTCCTTTAATTTTACCTTTTTATCCATCATAATGCTTTTGTATATCAATTTATTTTTTGTAAAACAAATCATTTTCATATTTTTTTACCTTTATTTAATAATATTATTAAAGGTGTAACATCACCCGGTATGCATTGGGCACACAAGTTTTTGCTATACTTATAATATTAAAACATAATGGTGACAAAAAATCAATCAAATGATAAATATGAGTGAGGCACAAAGATCAAATACCAGTGGACATGTTTATAAGAAATACCAGATGAACTGAAGAAAAATTCCACCCTAGCTAACCTCCATCATAAAAGTGTCCAGCACAAGTTCGGCCAAACTTGTGCTGGACACTTTTTGTCACATGCAGTCTGATGTGATCAATTCTCTCTATTGCAATGAAAATGAATTTTTCTTCAATAATTGCACTAGAAGTTGTTTGATATGGCAAAATTGTCATCCTGAAGTTTTGGTAAAGCTCCAGTGGATTTTTTTTTATTTTTACAAAAAAGAAATTATAGTCCAAGTTTAGTGCCACTGGTGGGCGTTCACCCCATCATGTCTACTTACTCTTGATGGGAGGAATTTCACTTTAATTTTTTATTTCATATTTGATCCCTTTAATTTTACCTTTTTATCCCTCATATTGCTTTTGGATATCAATTTATTTTTTGTAAAACAAATCATTTTCATATTTTTTTACCTTTATTTAATAATATTATAAAAGGTGTAACATCACCCGGTATGCATTTGGCACACGAGTTTTTGCTATACTTATAATATTAATAACATAATGGTGACAAAAATCAATCAAATGAAAAATATGAGTGAGACACAAAGGTCAAATACCAATTAATCAATAGTTCTTTTTAATATTAAAAAATTTTTGATTAAATAAAATGGTAATAATGAATTATATTTTTCATCCACAATTCCACTCTAATGATTCCCACTGCACAAAAAGGGTTCACTTGGTCCTTTCTTTACTGCTTGTGCATATATTTTATTGCCCACGGTACTACAATTTTTTGTAGTGATTATCCCACATCTGATTCAGGAATATTTTTAAACAATATAAGTTTTTTTTACAAAAGACCTTATCATATCCAATATCCCACAAAAAATACAACCTGTTTTTGTATTAAAGCCCGTTAATTATTATGAAATTGTTTAAATAATTAGATTAGACCCTGGCACAGCTAGATCCATACCAACCGACCTAAAGTCTTTTCAATATTGAAAACAATTAAATAAAATTATGATATCATACTAAATTATGGGCACCAACCATAATTCAGCACTTCTCATTTGCTCTGCTACAAAATGAGTGCATGTAGCATTTTTCTAACGTCGGACTGTTTTTCTTCCATCCCTCACACCTTTAGTCCAGAATGAAAATTTAGTATGAGTTTTGGTCAAAATGGTTTGCCAGTGTTATCTGTATGCAATATGAATTCATATTGCATATTTCTATTTATGCATAAAATATACTCGTTAAGCATCATTTTTTTGCATTTTTCAATCATTATGCATATTTATGCATATTCATATGCATATTCATTATACAGATTTATATGCATATTAATATATTTTATTCATATACATATATGCACCTTTTTTTGCATATTCAATATGCATATTTTTAATGCATATTCAATATGCATATTTTTATGCATATTTTTATGCATATTCAATATGCATATTTTTTATGAATAATCATTATGCATATTTTTATGCATATTTTTATGCATATTTTTTATGCATATTTATTCTTCATAGTCATTATGCATACACTTTGGATAGGCATTTCACATCAATTTTCAGCATGCAATAAGTATCCACCATGCAAATTCAAATGCATATGCATCTATATCATACACGCAACATATATTCAAGTTTAATATTTGAATATTAAGGTATGTTAAGTGATGTTGTTCAACCTTTTGCCAAACCTGAGATTAACTGATGTTCAATGTGGTTCTTAAGCTCTGCTCAAGGAGGGATTGTTCTGGATTCAATCTGTGACAGTTTATTTTTTCAATGTTTTTTCATCAGATTTAAAAACATCTTTCTGACAGTTTCAGGATGGTTTCCCAACAGTTTCCTGACAAATTCCTAATAGTTTCAAAAAGAGGGAACTGCTAGCAGTTCACCGCCAGATTTCCCGTGGTGATTGGGTTACCTTACTTCGTGGTTTGGAATTTGCTTATAATAGCACTGCTCATTCTTTTACTCAGAGAAAGCCTTTTGAGCTCTGGCTTGGATATGTTCCAAATACTCCTGTCTAAATTCTCAATAATAAAATACCTAAATTGGATTCTAATCATGGTGTAAAATCTTTTCTCCAAATGCAACAACTTTGCAGAAATCATGCTCAAAAATGTATTGAAAAATCTTTTGAATATGAGAAGAAGAGGTGGGATAAATCCCATAAAGAATACACTTTTAAAAAGGGTGATGAAGTACTGATTTCTAAAGTCCACTCAAATTTACAAGGTAATAACAAATTAAAAGACCCATTTTTAGGTCCTTTTGTTGTCAGAAGAATGGTTGGTGATAATGCAGTTGAAGTTATCTTGTACTCTCCATATGACAGAAAACATCCTGTTTTTCCAATATCTCTTCTGAAACCTTACACATCCAATAGTGATTTATTTCCCAAAAGGAGGGGAAGACCAAAGAAGACCCCTGTTGAAATCACTGAAACAGCAGAAATTGATAAGATTCTCAATGACCAATTAATTACTTCTGAAAAAGGTACTGAATACTTATTGAGATTCAAGAATAAATCTTCTGAATATGATTCTTGGATACCTGGGAAAGAGATATATAATCTTCCTACTCTACTAAATAAATATAAAAAGAAAAAATCATAGCATTTTTTTATTGTTTTTTTAAAATGAGGGAGTGTCAGCCAGGCTGCTAGAATTATCTAGTAAAACAATTAATTATTTACTGGGATGAAGTCATGCCTTTTTTATTTTTTATTTTAATATTTATTATATTATATTTACTTTAAAATTACTTTTAATAAATTAAATAATTACAATAAGTGAATTTAGTAAATATTAAAATTAATATTAATGTCCCTTATATTTTATATTCCCTAACAACATGCTCAATGTCAGGTTATAGAGATAAGAATATACTAATAATAAAAATGAAAAAAATTCAAATTAGTTTATTTAAAATACTCAAATTATATTAAATTTTAAAAAATTAAAAATTCAAATTTTTTTTGTACTAAGTGTGACATTTAAAAGTGAACTTTAAAATATATTAAATAAATTGATATATATTAAAATATAGTTTATTGGTGCATCTTTTTAGTACTCTCTGTAATCTTTAATTTCTTGTTTTGGAAGGATTTTTTCTCTCACACCCTTGTATGTAGGCTTCTTAACTCCATGTGCTCTCTCTCCTTTTTTGCCTATAATAGGCCTTCCACTTTTTGCTGTTTTTATTCATTCCATACAACTTAAAATTTTATTATATACAAATCAAAACCCATTTTTATACTTCTACTACTGTTTTAGTACTTAAATTTGTGTATATGTAAACCTTATAAGTAATAATAATATTATCCCTATACCTTTTATTTGAGTAATTAAACACAAAAGTTAAAATCTATGTACTTGCTTTTAAATCCTTGAGTTATCCACCTTCTCTGCCGTTTGGACCGCTGTAGAACCTTCTAGACCATTAGGACCCATTGAAAATAGTATCTATATTGTGTGAATTGTGTGGATTTCAATTTAATGCATAAATCTAGGGATTTTTTAAAGGGGAGTAATATAGTCTATTAATATCAAAAATTTACGGTGAGATAAAATGTTATCATTAACTGGGTAGAAAAAAAAGGGCTCATTAAGGAAGCCAACAAGCTAAAAAAAAGTGACAAATTAAGTGGCTTTTGGTAAAAATCAGCACAGATGTAGATTAAAAAATATAATTTTGAATAAAAATTAAGAAAATAACTAAATCCCAATCTAAGTGAGAAACCTCTTAGAAAAAAAGCCTAATAGTTTCAGCAATAAAAGGAGAAAATTTTAATGAAATTTTTTTAGATTAATTAATGCATAAATGATAATATTTCAACACCTTAAAAAATGGCACAAATAATTAGCCAGATTAGTATATATTTCAAGCAAAAAAATCAACATGAAATATAAACAAATGTTAAAAAATAGGGACATATAGCAAAAGCCCAATCACTAGCTTTTTTTATTGTTAAAAATAAATTTTTCCCTATGAAAATCTCAGTAGACGCACTAGTGCATTCAGTTAATCAATGATATTCATCTCTAAAGATATGAGGTAAAGAAGCAAGCAATAGTGGGGGAATCCAGTTTATAAATGATATTCATCTCTAAAGAGGAAAGACAAAGAAGCGAGAAATGGGGGGTGAAACTAGTTTATCAATGATTTTCACCTCTAAAGAGAAAAGGAAAAGAAGCAAGTAATAGGGGGGTGAATCCAGTTTATCAATGATTTTCATCTCTAAAAAGGCAAGGCAAAAAAGTGAGAAACAGGGGGGAGAATATAGTTTATCAATGGTTTTCACCTCTAAAGAGACAAGGCAAAGAAGCAAGAAATAGGGTATGAATCCAGTTTATCAATGATTTTCATCTCTAAAAAGGCAAGGCGAAGAAGTGAGCAACAGGGGGGAGAATCTAGTTAATCAATGGTTTTCACCTCTAAAGAGACAAGGCAAAGAAGCAAGAAATAGGGTATGAATCCAGTTAATCAATGATTTTCATCTCTAAAGAGGCAAGAAAATAAGCAAGAAATAGGGGGGTGAATCTAGTTTATCAATTATTTTCACCTCTAAGGAGAAGAGGCAAGGAAGCAAGCAATAGGGGGGTGAAAAGGGGTAAAACATGTGGATAAAGCTCATTTTAAAAGGAATTTGTTAAGGATAAAAAATACTTGCTTGTGAGAATTAAGTTTTTGGATACAAAAAACAGCAGCTCTTTATTTCACAAACCATGAATTTCCTACTAGTTTTCCAACTTTATTTCTTTATTTTCTTGTGCAATGTATGATTATTCCTCATTTTTTTATCTTTAAGCCCCTAATCTGTTAGTTATAAAAGGCCCCATCATTTTCACATAGTATTTTTTGCAACTTGCAATTTATTATTTTAATAGGCCTTTCTTCCCATCTACCATATATACAGAGCAATTTACTTTCTTGAAAATATTTGATTATCTGTCACTTATTATTATTTAATAAAAATTCTGAGAAATATAATTTAATTATCACCCACTTTTAAAATATTAATTTTGACTATAAACTCATATCTTTTCTTACTAAAACTCATATTTTACCAATATCAAACAATATAATGTGAGTTTTCTTGTATTTTAATAGTATTAAAATGCCTTCACCAATCATTATGACTATGATAATAGAATTTATATCCATTCTGTTTTACCACCATCAATCATCTAAATCCATTGACATTTCATATTTCTTTCCAATATCTGACCTTCCTGACATATATTTTAATTATGGGCTCAACAAAATTGGTTTTCTTTTGACCCCTAAAATATATGGATCAAGAATGTGATATACCACAGGTCCCAAAATCATATTTTGACTCGATACTCTTTCCATTCCAGCCTCAGAGAAATGTCTTTGATATACCCCTAAAGATTTGAATATTTGGCTGACCTTTTATTTTTGATTGCATGTTTAATACTTTAATACAAACCAATGTACTTTCTACATCATTGAAAGATACCTTCACAATATTCAAAACCTTTGTGTACCACTTCTCTTCATCTATGATCACTTCATAATAGTTTTTGGCTATTTCTTTGAAATGTAGCCTCCATTGCTGAACTTCAAGTTGTGCAGTTCATGTCCCCATGGGCTCAGGTTTTGAGATCCTTCCAGGTGTGGTGACTGATTATATTTACCTATTTCTGGATCTTCAAATATAAAAGAGTTGAATACTTTATGGTAAAGCTCATTGGTTAGTTTCATTTTTGGACCAAGTGGTTTGTTTTATTTTTTTTCATTGTTTACACATTTTTTCAATTTCCATCCCATTAGCCTTTGAAACTGACAAAATTAATTCATTATTGTACTGGCCATCTTGCCTTTTAAATGAATGGAGAAATACTAAGTGTTAATATTTGGTAAGTAGATGCAATTAGGATTACCTTTTTTTCTGTTGGTTTTTATTTTCTGAAGAGTTCTCACCAATTGCTTCCCATAGAACTTGGAAATTCCAACAAGAGGTCCCCACCAACTATATTTCTCAGGTAAGTGCCATGTATAATGATGATTTAGTAAAAGCTTTAATACCCTCCATAAAACTGCTGATGTCTTCATTTATTCACCATATCTTTCTGAAAATATTCTAGGTAAATCAGGTGATACTTTCTTTGAAGCAAAAATCTTTGTGCATTCAACTATAGCATAAAAATTTTGAACTTGGAGCTGTTCTTCAATAAGAAGACCTTTTATATCAATTCCATCTATTATCGTATCAATCCAGGACAAAGGTAAATAAACTGAAAAAAATGTAATCCGTTTGCTTGCTTTCAACTTTCAATTTTTCTCTGTTCCAACTCCCTTCAGAAAATTAACTTTACCAGTAGGCACAAAAGCTTGACTTATTTCTAGAATTATTTTTTCTTGTTGGAGTTTACTTTAAATTTTGTTTGTTATTCTACTTGAATAACTTTGATTTCTCTCACTCCTCTCTTCTTCACTAGATGACCCAAATTCTTTATTGATATTTCCTCTTTTGATTCTAGATTTATAGTCCCAATGATCTCAGAAGTGATGACACAGTGCTCCCTCATACCAGTTTCCCATTACGTCAAGAACAATCAAGTTAAATAAATCCCAGTAGTGGAGGAAATTCAGTTCAGACCACCTCACCCCAGTCTCTTGAACTAATTTCAACTTTCCTGTTAAGGTTCCTTCTTCTTTCCATCAATGTGAGTCAGAAAGTGTATTTTCATGTGTCCTTTTTTTTTCTAGACATTTTTTGCTGATCTCTGACCTCTTTATACAGCACCAGGAGAAAATATTTGAAGAAGAATGAGAGTCAAATCCCCCACCTTTATGTGTTGCAAAAATGTTCCCAATCAGTGCAGACAATCAAACAGTGACAATTTTTCCATGTGAAAACTGGTAAGTGTTAATTCTAATCCCTCTATCCATATCCAGAATTTTATCAACCAAAGGTTTCAGGATGTTACTGATTGTCACCATTTATTGTTGATTAGGTTCCAGAATTATACCTGCAATAAATTTATACTGACTCTTATAGTGCATTGAAGGAGAGATGTTTAGACACTGCATTGTCATGGCTTCAATTGATACCTGCTTTCCAGATACTTTATTTAAAAACAGGTTATACCAATCAACAAAAAAGGAAAAGACTAAGTGGAGATTCTTCTTATTTGTAGCTGGTGTATAACTTATTATATTTTTAAATGCCTTTGATTGAAGATAATTTCAAACTGCCCCATACATTTAATCACACATAGAGTTTTTACACTCTTCAATTTCCATCTCAACATCAGACAATCCAAGGGGAAAACTAATCCAGTTATTGAAATATTGAGTAAGAATGAAGCTTTTAGGTTGAAATTGGAGGCAGTTTTCTCTTTCAAGGGACATAATTAGCTCATCATCAACATTTTTTGTGGGATTGGTGGCCTGGGAATTGGCTGAAAAAAGGTCTTCATTACAAGCAGCAGATCATTGGGTATGCCAGTAGCCACACTTATCTAGAGCAATATCAGGATGATACAGTGAGTAAAATGTTCAGAAACTAAAAAATTTGTTTAATTTAATTTGGAGATTCAGTTTCACTTTAATAGTACAGATGTCTTTTGAGATTCAAGATTCCAATTCTACTTCAGGAGGCAGTTGGCAGCATACATTAAAAATGTAAGTAATAAATTGAATTATAAATTCCATTTTAATAAAAATGATACCACATGAAAAATTTAAACAGGTAATAAATCCCATAATAAAGTCTGAAGTGAAAAAGAAAGACTCAATTTTTTGTTTAAAATTTCAAGATGAAATGTAAGATTCTTACTGAAACTGAACAATGAATCATAATCTGTTTGAGAATTGCTAGAGGAAGAAGAATAACTTTCAGGTAATAAAGATGGAAAAGATTTTGGTGAATTGGTGTTATTTTTGGATGTTGAAAAAGTGAGTTTTTAAAAAGATTCCACAATTGCGATTTCTTTGATTTGATGTTTTCTACAAGCTTGTCAATTAACATAACATCCCTTTACTTCCTCCCCAACTATATTGCATATTGTAAATTTTCTACATCTTGAGCAATCACAAATTAGTAATGAATTGACCAAATCAGAGTTGGTGTTATCCATAGTGGTAAATTTGAACAGTTTGGAAGAAATCAATTAGTATATTGAAAGTATTTCAAAAATATATTTAGACTCAGGATATGATGGAAAGGTGGGTATTAAATTTCTCAAAAATGTTCTTGTTTGTTACAATAAAAACATAATTTTAACTAAAAAAAATAAATAGTTTTCCATTATTAATTAGATATAGTTTTGTGGCTTTTACTCATTTCATTGCATGTATTTTTTATAAATCATGTTGAATTCTTGGCACATAGTTATTGAGTAGAATGACAAGCTACCTGAAGGTATATTTTTATCTTCATAACATAAGATATAGGTTGAAAAAAATGCCTTTGTTACCCCGAGTAAAAATTAGCCAACATTTCAGCTTATGTTTGAGGGAAACCTTCCACTACCTTGGGATGGGGTAGCAGCTGATGAGTCAACTGTTTTTTCATAATGTAAGAGAGGAAAATTGGAATCATTTCTGAGAAGAACAGACATACAGAAATACCTGATAAGTTAGAAAATACTTAGTTAGTTAAGTTACAGGACAAGTGATAGATGGAATAGGGACGATGGGAGATTTGGTATGGAAAAGTGGAAAAAGCTATAAGGAAAGGGGTGAGAAGGACACAAATAAGGGAGGAAAAGTGGATTCAAAAAAGTTATTAAGCGTGAAATCCATATATAGTAGTTAACAGGTCAATATGTATTAATTGGGAAGATCGATATTGAAAAAGTATGTATAAAGGTATAAATAAATATGTTTCTTAAACTGGTCAATTGCTCTATGTAAGTTATAAATGATAATGTAGATCTAACTAAGGAATATGGTAACTAATCATAAGTAGTAAACTACTGGAGTTCAACACAAAAAACATAAAGAAAATTTAATTTCTGTCTGAATTCCTAAAAATTAAATTTTACCAAATAAATGGCTATCAAAACTAACCATTATTAAGCAGTCACAAGGTCTGTTAAAAAGATTTGACTTTAACAAAAATTATCTTTATGTCTGAAAAACATAGATTTAAAAACTCAATATGAAACTTAGAATACTGCATTAAATTCCACCAAAGCAATTTTTTGAATTCACACTCAAACATGTAAAAAATAAAAAAATAAGAAAAATATAATTATCATTGCTTTTTAATTATAGTCAAAGGTAATAAGTAAATTTGGAACACAGTTGAATGAATTCTCTACCATTAAATTTGTTCATAGTGATAATGTGCTTATGACACCATGCAATATGGGGGGCAGACTTGCTAGCAAGTTGACAAACTTGAACCCAAATCCATATTTAATTGAGCACATAATGAGGCAGTGATGAAAAAACCAACAATCAAGCTTGTAAACTCTCTGAAATAAACTCAAAGACAAGTTGAATATTCATTGAAGCACAGTTGATCATTATTGCAAAAAGTCTTGTAATCTGACTTACTCTAATTATAAAAGGAATATTGATATGAGTGAAGTCCATAACATTAACAGACTGGAAAATGCATAAGCTTTTAAAAATAATGTGCTTCTGCTTTATGAATTCATATGTAATAGTAAATTTCTCATGTAAATCAAATCAAAAGATTTTTTTTCATCTTCACATAAGTTTGTGAAGCTATCAATATATAAAGAAACTACTAAATATCATAAGAAGTTTTTGAAGAGAAAATATGTAGTTTACTGATATTTTTCATTGCATATAATCATTATAGGTTTTGTAAATATATATATTTATTCTAATATTATGATCATGAATTATCAATTTTTTCAAGCTTTAAAATATTTTTGAAAGTTAAAAATTTCTTTCAAATATAATTAAAATACATTAATTTAAAGGTATAATTTATATAATTAGTACATATAATTTTTTTAATAAAGTGAAAAAATGATATGGTCACTATTATTTTTAAATAATAAATTTCCTTCTTCTTCAATAAATAAAAATATTAAGGGTGGCATTTTATGATGATGAACCATATGTCTAATAACTAGTACACTAGTATTTGGGTTATATTTTTTTTGGTTTCAGGATATAACCCATTCCTGTTCCTTGTTATGTTATATATATATATATATATATATTATTTACTTTATTTTGAAATTCACCTTCCATATTTTTTCCTTCAATTTCTTAACCATATCATGTTCTTCCCCTGTTAAATCCCCACCTTATGCTCATTTAAATTCTCTCTTACCTTTTATATTTCATCTTCACACTTTTTGGTTTCCTCTCCACACCTCTCCACACCTCTCCATCCCGTCCCCCTTGAGCTCACCACTTTCAATCCCTTCTCCACCCCCTTTTAATCCCTTTAGAGTGAGAGAGGTAAGGTAGAAAGTAAAAGTGAGGAGTTAGAAAGTGTGAGGGTAGATTGTATTGAAGAGCAATAGAGTTAGGGTGAGAAGAAAAGAGGTGGTGGGGGTAAAAAAGGTTAGCAAGTGGGTGGAAGTGGTAGTGAGTGTAGTATGGTGGTGTGGACTTAGAGCCCAAAGGGTGTGGTGGGATAATGTGGCAATCAGAAAGGGTGGGGTGGGGTAAAAAGAAGAAAAAGAAAGAGTTAGAAGGGTCGTGATCAGAGATAAAGGGGTGAAATGGGCTGAAAAGTGAAAGGGAAGAGGATGGAGTCTGATCAAAACAGGTGAGGAAGGGTGAGAAGAGTAAAAGTTCAAGTTTGAAGGCATCAAAAGCAAAAAAAGTTAAAAGGATGATAAGCAAAAGGAAAGGGGAGTGAATATAAATGAAACAGGTGAAGAGTCAGAAAAGTATGTAAAAAGGGGTTGAGTGAGTATCAAAAAAGGTGGTGAAAAACAAAAGATGAACTCTATCTTTTGGCCAAAGGATAGAGTCCACCCTGAAATAATATGATGTTTTTCTTCCACTTATAAAAACAATATATAAACCTGTTGTATGGCTATTTTACATCCTTAATCAATTCAAAATACACATATATTGGCTGTTTGTAATAAATACTTTTATTCAAAGTAGAAGAATTATAAAAATATAAAAACTAGCCATAAAGCCCAAGTACATTTTATAAAAAATCATTTCATGGAATAATTGTGATAGTTATAAATAAGATAAAAAAATGAATTTTACAGGTAAATTTTAGAAAAAAATTGAAAAATGGAAAAAAGTGCCTATGAAATTAAAAATAAAAATCTCTCTTCTATATTATGAGGTGAAATTTTTTATACTTTAATTTAATATTAAATGCTTTTGGTGAGATGAAAAATAGCTTTGGCTTTCCTTATAGAATGCAGATGAGACTTAAACAAAAAATTAATTGCTATACTTTACCTTTTATATTTTTTTGTTTGTTCTATCATTAATATAAATATCTGAATAATTATAATTAATAAATAAAAGTTCAAGAAAATCAAATAATAAAGATGTTCCCATATATTTAATTATATTGATTTAGTAAAATAATAATACCCTTGAGCCCTTTTCATTGCTTAAATTTTTTCACACAAAGAATTATATACAATTTTATAAACATAAAAATCTTAGTTGTGATGGAACTGGATTTAGCTCTCAATGAGATTCTGTTCCTGACCACTGTTCAAGATAAGTTAATCTGTGAGAATTTATTTATTTTATTTAAAATTTGATTGTAAATTACAAAATGCATGCCCAGGTTTATCTTTTTATTGAAAAGATTTATACCAAATACTAAGAAACAATGAACATAAATAAAAATTTTGAATTATTCTGATTTTTGTTTTAATGATAAAATCTTTAAGATTCTTCTTAATTATTATAATGTTAGTTTTCTCATATGATAGATAAAAAAACTTCAAAATTTCATTATTTTTATCTACAATGCACATGAAAAGACAGAACTTTTTCTTTTTTTATTTAAACTAAATTTGAGGAATATTTTTTTTGTATTTATTAAACATTATTTAGCTCCTTTTGATTATCAAAATCTTTTTTCTAAGATTTTTACTTCAAATTTTATAGAAAACCTCAAGTTATGAATTCAGATAGTTTAAAAATGTGAAAAAAACATTTTTAATCAATTTGAGCTTGAAGATGATTTCAACTTACAGCCTTAAATTTTTCTTTTGAAATTAAATGAAAATTTCAAAACCTATTCCATAAAAATTCATTTTTATAAAAGTGAATTTATTTAAGTATATATTCTTAATAAGGAAGATAACTTAGAAGATGCATGAATTTTTACTGTTCAATAAAATCTCAAATTATTTTTATTTTTATATTTGCTAATAAAGAACATATTTTTCTTTTTCTTGAATATTGGTGTTAAAATCATATTACTGACAAAGCATCAATAAATTATTAATTTGTATTTCTTCACTTAACTATAATTTTTGCATTTTGTATTTTAAATTAACATGGTCAATACTCTTCTTCTTGAAAAAAAGAAGGTATTTGCCAGACAGGCTACTAGACTTACCCAGAAAAAAATTAATTATTTACTGAGATGAAGCCACACCTTTTATTTCTTATTATATTATTAAATATATTATATTTACTTATTTATTACTTGAAATAACATATCTAATTACAATAAGTAAATTTAGTAATTATTTGAAATTTTTAATAATTTCCCTTATATTTTTATTCCCTAGCACCACGCTCAATAACAGGATGAAAGAGAAATAAAAATATATTAAAGTACTGAAGTCTAAAAATTCAAATTTCTTTACTTAAAAAATATAAAATTCTATTAATAAAAAATTTAATTCAAATTATTTTACACTAAGGGTGACATTTAAAGAGAACTCTAAAATATATCAAATAATGTGATATCTTTTATAGACACATCAATTTAGCACACTTTGTTATATGCACATTTTTATTTTTTGAATGGTTTATCTCTCACACTCCCTTATGGATAGTTGTAAACTTCGTGTGTTATCTCTCTCCTTTTGCCTATAAAAGGCCTTCTCTTTTTGTGTTGTTTTCATCATTCATTACTTACCAATTTTATAAAACATTTATTATATTAAATACTTAATACTATTATTTATATCTTTAGTATTTACAATAACTTAATTCTAAAACATAAATTATAATAATATTTATAAAATCTTACATCTTCCAATTGAGTAAAGTAAATCATAAGATAAATTATACATCCTTGACTTGAAAAGTTCCAAATCCACCATCCAATACTTTCAGCCTGGATTTCCCCAGGACCGAGTAAAAAGCAATTATAAGTTATGTTATACACATGAACTATACATGTCAGAAATAAATTGGAGTACAATAACGGTATACATAAGTAAAATCATGATAATATACAAAATATGCCATTATAACACCTTATATACACACATATATCCACCTTTTATAAGTCTTATGTACTTAATATTAAGTTGGAATAAGTTACGGTAATTTTAAGATCCTTAAATATAAGGCTACATAATTTTTAAGTACACTTAAAGCTGTTGTTTTCTTTGTTTTATGCAAAAAACAAGAAATGAACTTTAAATCACTTAAAAGTTGATTATAGGCACTATAAATTTAATAATATTACAAATGCGCTTTGAAAGCTCAACTTTTCTTGGTTGGGACTATTGATTTGGCTACTCAAATACATAAAAATAACACTTTTCAAATTTGGTGTTTTTTATGCCAAAAATGGCTTCTGTGTACTGGCCACATACTGCCTGCATTTTTCCCGTGTGAATAGCCTCATTTTTAGCAAAGTTAGCTTTTTTAAACTATAATTACCCCACATTCTACACCCACTGTGGGGAAACACACTAAAATAGGCGAGAGGGGCTTATTTAGTGTCCTAGCTTAATTACAAATGCATTGACCCTCTTTATATGCACTAATTTCATTAATAACCTCGATATTGACGCTTTATTTAACTACCACACTTAAATTTGCCTTAATTAGTAAGGGCTTTACCCATTCAAGTGCCTTCCAAGGTCTGCATGTAGTTACCCCACATCTCACACCCTTTTTTGGGTTTCTAGGTGGTTTCTCAGTCAATATTGGGTATTTTTGAATGGGGATTTCATGTAGTATAATGTCAGGATTAGCCCCAATATTTCTACTTTAAATCCCCCTTATTATTAAGCAATTTTAAGTCTTAATTTTCCCTTTTTGGTCTTTTATTTTAATGTAAAATATGCATATACTTTCTTTTTTGCTTATTCTTTAATTTTGATGGATTATCCCTATTATTACAGGATTTTGGCAGGTGATATCATTCTAATTATGTTATGGATCACTCTGTATGTTGTTGGAAATGTCTATTAGTTTGAATGAGGCGTCATTAACTGTGTATAGGGCTGGTAAATCAAGGGGTTCATTGGGGAAGTTATTGTGTATAAAGGAGGGGTTTTTTTGGTCTTGTTTTCTACATTCTTTATCATTACAATTCAATCATATAATTCAATCAATTACAATACATATCAATAGAATTTATAAAGTATTTGAATAGTACCTGAGTTATTAAATCTATTTTTCTACTAACTATAAGATTGTAAGCCACATATATACTTAGTGAGATTTATATTACTGAGACCCTTATATTGAGTTATATTTTAATACTCATTGTATTTGTAAAACAGTATTCATATAAGACCATTTAAATCTTCTAGAAACTGACCATTTAAGCTAGTTCACGTCTTTTTACTTGACCTCAGCCTGACAATTCGGGAACTTTCCTCAAGAATTCTGTTGGTTATCTTCAAGTAAGTAGAAATTCAAAAAAGAGAGGCTACAAGTAAATGAAATCCCTATAGAAATATTTAGATAATTACAACAGGTAGGGGTCACTTATATAGTGATTAAAAAAATAAGCCCTGTTATATAATAAAATTGTGATATTTAATCAACAATTTTACCACTAATTTAACATATAATTGTTATTAGTGGGAATCTGTCAGTAGACCAATTAATTTAGTGATCTTTGCAGATAAATAAATTTTTTACCACCAATTTAACATAAAATTGTTATTAGTGGGAGTCTGTCAATATACCAATTAAATTTGTGATCTTTGCAGATAACAAACCAGTTAAACTGATTAATTATTTTCTTTTAACAGAACTCTTAATCCCTTTTCATTGTTTTGTAAAATCCATTTAATATTTAGAAAGAATCTTACTGACAGATTTTCTTTTTTAAATATAAAAACACAGCTTCATATTGTAGACCAGTTAAATCAAGTGACCACATAAAAGAATATTTGACTTTTGTCACTTATAAATTCAATTCATACCTACAAGTAAGCAATAAAATTGTCTTCAGTGGTATTGATAAATACTGATAAAACTCCTTTTTGAAGTTCACAAATCTAAAATTTTAATTCTTTGATTAAATTCCACATAAAAATGTGTGACAAAAATAATATTGTGAGTAATAAGGCAAAACCTTATAGCTTAAGACGTAGAGCTGAAAGACCTGTTACAGGACATTCAAATGGAGCACCAGGATTCCCCCACAAACAGCAACACTCCAAAAATGTCTCTGGAGGAAAGGGAAAAACTATTAAAACAGGTATCAATAAAGAAAACAAGAAACACCTTACAAGAACAAATTCACTCCCTCTCCACTCCACTGAACACCTTGACAATAAGAGTCAACAATATAGTGGACCTGATAAACAATCTGGAGAAAAGAGCAGCTCAAGATTTTGTAGAAGTCAACCAAGCTCTAGTGGAAATAAAGGTTCAACCACCAACAGTGGCACCCAACAGTTTCATAGAAACACCTCCAGCCTAAGAGGAGGACCAAAAAATTACTGTAAGCAAATGGAAGTGGGATTGTTATGCCCAAAACTACTACAACCCTCAACAGCAGGGCTCCAGCAGTCACCCTTACAGGGGAAAGCCAATGAGAGGCAGGGAAAACAGGATAAGACCTTGGTAAGTCATGCATCCTCTCAGGATCAATTATATAATCCTAACAATGAATTACTTATGCGTAATGAGATTGATAAAGAATTACTGGATATAATTGATAAGGATTTAAAAAATTATTTATTTGAAAAAACATGTTAAACTTGTCTTTAAATGAGGACAATGTACATAGTTTTATTGAACACTAGGATAATGCTGAAAATATAAAAATGAAACCAAATGAAACTAATTTTGAACCTGATGATGAGTCTTCTGAATTGGGAACATAAAAAATTGAATATTTTCTAAATAAAATCCAATGGAATCAAAAATAATAAGCAAATAATTGTTAAGAATTGAAAAATTGGAAGAATACTCTATTGAGTCAAACAATAATACAGAAAGTGTATTATTAAACCTCACACAATCCTTGAGTACAACAGCCAATAGGTTAAAAATTATTGAAAATTCAAATAATGAATTAAACAATGAATATAAAAGATTAAACTCTGAGATTAAAAATTTAGAAAATAAATTGGAACACTCTCAGAATATTATGGCTACCATAGAGGGATGTGTAAAATTGTCTTTTTCAAATGTTAATGATACCTTAACTCATGTACCTTTAATAAAAGATAGGTTACAAAGAGTAGAAATTGAAATAGCCAACATTTTGAAAAATACTGATAAATTAAAAGATAATACCTCTTATGTGGAAAGAGTACCAGTTTTTATGAGACACTCAGATGGTAAACAAATGATTTAACATGAACATAGTGTCATGGGCTCTGAGAATATAAAATCAGTAAAGGATGAAATAAATTATCATCTTTCTAAAAAAAAGTGAGTGACTCAATATTCCTCAGGTTAGGGAAGCAAAAACTAACCAAAAGAACTGGCCTAAGTTAGATCAGTACCCTTCTTGTAACAGGGATTCAAAGTCTGATTGGCAACAATTCATTCAAAGAATTTATAACTTAAAATTTTCATACAAATTACCTGATGAAGAAATTACATCAAAATTTATATCTTTATTTACAGATGTAGCCTTATTATGGGTTGAGTCTGTATTGAGTGAGGGAGTTAACTACTCCTGGAATGAATGCAAGGTACTAATTGAAAGGCAATTTGGTGGCCCAAAATTTAGAATCTCTCAACAAAGATTGTATGAAAAAGCCAGATGTAATCCAAATTCTGAAGATAAAACCATTGTATTTTTAATGAATTTAATAAAAATAATGAAATCCATGGATCCATAAATGGATTATGATGAGTGGAAAGAAAAAATAATATATAAATTGCCTATATCAGTCAGAGACATTATTGTAGCTAGAACTGAGACCATAAGAGATAATTCTGGGTTTATTAATATATGCGATGAAATATTATTGAACCACAAATATGAAACCAGGTATAATAATTACAATCAAAGTGTTGAGGTAGTAAAACCTACTACAAATAAGTTACCAGTGGAGAAGAAAAAACTTTCAGCTCCCCTTGTCTCTAAAAGACAAGAAAATAACACTTGTTACAAATGTAATGAACCTTGGGCTAAAGTTCACACTTGTAAGAAAAGAATAAATGTTATTGAAAACTCAAAAGATTCTGAACCAAGTAATCATAAAGATGAGAATGTGGAATCCAGTGAGGATTGTAGAAGTAACATTTCTTACAGTGGTTATGAAAATGAGATATATGTATTAGAGCAGGATATTATGTTCCTGAATGATGCAATAACTCATACAGATACATCTTTAACTTCCATTGAAGAAGCTGAAGTTATTAAAGATGTATCTCATGATACTTACAAAATAACACCTATCAAAGCACCTGTTATTATATGTGGAAAAGAAATGAATTCCATTCTTGACACTGGGGCTTCAGGTAGTGTAGTTTCTATTAACACATTAATGAAACTTGATATTAAGTATAAAGAGAAACTAGAACCTGTACAGACAAAGAACTGGAGGGGTTTTGGTTCAGTGTTGAATCCAATTGGCAAATACAAAACTGCTGTATTCTTTAAATATAATAATGGATATGTAAGAGCAGTCTGTGAATTTTTGGTAATGGATAATAATAATTTTAGTGATTGGCTTATTATTGGAAATGACTTATTGACCAAATTTGGCATCCAACTAGATCCTGAAAATAGTTGCTTCACTATAGGCATAAATGGGAAAATAAAATTCAAGATTTGTTCTGAAAATTCACTTTATTCCATTGCTCCTAAAGAAAAACAACTGCAAGGTGGAAGAACCACCTCTGAAGTGGTAGAATCGGAAAATGAAATCCAAAAAGCCTCTTTCAGTCCTCAACTCTCAAAAATTCAAGAAAAAAATATTTTGAGATTGATAAAATCTTATCCTATGGCATTTTCTCATGGTTCAAATGAACTAGGATTGGTCAAAGACCATGAGATGAAAATCTCTTTAAGTTGAGATTTGGATCATATTCCTGGCAGCTTGAAAAAGAAACCTTACCCAGCTTTTCCTGCAAAAAGAAAAGAAATTTAAGACAACATTAAAATGTTTTTAGAAATGGGTATTGTTAAAAAAGTGGAAACAACACCTAAGTATTGTGTTATTTCACCAGTTTTAATCTCTTATGAAAAAGATAATGCAAGATTATGCGGTGATTATAGAGCTCTGAATACATTCACTGTAGATGATATTTACCCTCTACCAAGGATAGCTTCTATCCATGCTACCTTACAAGGAGCAAAATATATTTCCTGTCTGGATAGAAAAAAAGGTGACCACCAGATCTGTGCAAAAAAGAATTCTCAGAATTTCTTACTCATAACCACACACATGGGGTTATATAAATATGTGAGAATTCCTTTTGGCTCAAAGAATGCGCCTTTAGTCTTCCAAAAATTGATGGATAGTATTTTTCATCAGGAAATGGTTGAAGGATGTCTTTTGGTTTATATTTATGACATCATAGTATTTTCAAAAACATATGATGAACATTTGAATCATCTGAAAAGAGTATTTCAAAAGATGGATGAAATTAATATGAAAATTGCATTATAGAAATATAAGTTTGGATTTCAATCCTTGAAAGTACTTGGACATGTTGTATCAGGCTTACAAATTTGTGTTGACAAGAACAAAGTGGCAGCAATTAAAAACATTGGTATACCTAATAATGTAAAAGATGTTCAAAGTTGTTTGGGTATGTGTGGATATTATAGACAATATATAAAAAACTACCAATCCATTGCAGCCCCTTTAAAAACATTAATCAGGAAAAATGAGGCTTTAATTTGGAATAATGAAAGACAACAAGCCTTTGATAAATTGAAGAAATGTTAAATGTCAGCTCCAATATTGGGACTGCCAGATTTTAACCAACCTTTTATCTTGTACACTGATGCAAGCTTCACAGGGTTAGGTGCTGCTTTACGGCAGAAACAGATAATAAATGGAAAATTATCTGAAGTAGTTATCTGTTATATATCCATAACCTTAAGAAAACAAAATTATGGTATGGTGCCACCCAGCTGGAATGCTTAGCCGTTGTGTGGGCCTTTGAGAAACTTCATTAATATCTGGAGGACCAGAAGTTTGAATTAATAACAGGTTGTAGTGCAGTAAAATCATTACTAAACATGAAAACACCTAATAGGCACATGTTTAGATGGCAACTAGCTGTATAAGAGTACAGAAGAAGAATTTCAATCACTCACAAAGCAGGAAAATTGCATTCTAATGTGGATTTATTAACCAGAAGTCCTTTTCCAAATAATGCTGACAACCCAGCTTATATACCTGAGAATGAGGTTATACATATATTTGGGATTTATATAGTGGATTTAGAGGAAGAGTTTATGCAAAATATATTGAAAATTATTTATCTGATAAATATTTGGCTAAATTATCTACCATTCTAAATGATCAAACTAATACCTCCATGAGTGCATTAATTAAAACCTTGCCTTCAAAGTATAAAAATGCATTGGAAAAAGGTAAACTGTCAATTGAAGATGTATATATATATTACAGGAAAAATCTAAGTAATGTAATAGTAATACCACCTTTTATGAAAGAGTTAATGTTGAGTACTTGTCATGATGACATCTTAGCTGGTCATTTTGATTTTAACAAAAAATTGACCAGAGTTAAAAATACAGCCTGGTGGAGAAACATGATAGAAGATGTACAAAAATACATTGAAACATGTGACTCTTGTCAGAAATCTAAAAGATTAAATGGGAAGAGAGCAGGGTTGTTACAAAAAATATAGAAGCCAAAATTTCCATGGGAAATCATAAACCTGGATTTTGTCACTGGCTTGCCATTTGCAGGAAAAGTAAGTTTCAATTCTTGCTGGGTAATTGTAGATAGATTAACAAAAATGTGTAAATTTATCCCTACCCATAAAGATTTATCTGCAAAAGACTTGGCATAACTATGGTGGACTCAAATGATGAATACTGCTGGGTTTCCAAAAGCCATAGTTTCTGACAGAGACCCTAAATTTACTTCAGAGTTCTGAACATCTTTGATGGAAGTATCAGGTTGTCAACTGAAATTGTCTACAGCACACCACCCACAAACTGATGTGCTGGCTAAAAGAATGATACAGACTCTTGAAGACATGATCAGAAGATATTGTGCCTTTGGATTGGAATACAAAGACAATGAGAAATTCACACATGACTTGGTAACACTAATTCCTGGCCTTGAATTTTCTTATAATAGCACAACTCATTCTTTTACAGAGAAAAAACCATTTGAACTCTGGCTGGGATATGTACCAAATACCCCAGATAATTATTTAAATAAATTACCAAGGCTAGATATACACCCTGGTACTAAATACTTTATTCATATGCAATAAATGTGTAGAAAGAATGCAGAGGAATGCATCCAAAAAACATTTGAATATGAAAAGAAAAGGTGGGATAAATCTCATAAAGAGTTTGAATTCAAAAAAGGAAATGAAGTCCTAATTTCAACACTACATTTTAACTTACAGGGTAATGTTAAATTAAAGGACCCCTTTGCAGGAACGTATGTAGTAAACAAAATGGTTGGTAATAATTCTGTGGAAGTCATATTATATACCCCATATGATTGGAAACATCCGGTTTTCCCTATCTCATTATTAAAACCTTACCATGCAAATGATCCTGACTTATTATAAATAAAGAGGAAGGCCTCAAAAGCAACCTGAAGAAATTTTGGAAAAAGAAGATATTGAAAAAATACTCAAGAAAAGAATCCTTACTAAAGAAAAAGAACCTGAGTATCTATTAAGATTAAAGGGAAAATCAAATGAATTCGATAAATGGATACTTGAAAAAGAAATTTCAAATCTATTCTTCCTTCTTAAAAATTTTAAACAGAAATTAATTTATGTTCAACCAGCTGAGGGGTTAAAAACCAGTACTCATAATATTTAATTATGTTTTATTTCTTTAAATAATTAATCTTTAATGCTACAGAGTTTTCTGAGTTCCTGAAAAATAACAAATAAATAAGAAAAATGTATAACTTATCATTTTTTATTGTTTTTTTAGGTGGGCCAGTTTCAGCCAGGATATCCCCAGGACTGAGTAAATAGTACCTATAAGTTAAGTTAAACACATGAACTATACATGGGAACAATAAATTGGAGTACACAAACAGTATACATAAGTAAAATTATGATAATATACAAAATATACCATTATAACACCTTATATACACTCATCTATCCACCTTTTATAAGTCTTATGTACTTGATATTAAGTTAGAATATGTTACGGTAATCTTAAGAACCTTAAATATAAGGATACATAATTTTAAGTACACTTAAATCTGTTGTTTTCATTGTTTTATGCAAAAAACAAGAAAGCACTTTAAATCACTTAAAAGTTGATTATATGCGCTATAAATTTAATATAATTAAAAATGTGCTTTGACAGTTCAATTTGTCTTAATTTTGACTCTTTATTTGGCTACTCAAATGTATAAAAATAACACTTTTTATATTTGGTGTTTTTTATGCCAGAAATGGCTTCTGTGTACTGGCCACATACTGCCTGCATTTTTCCTGTGTGAATAGCTTCATTATTAGTAAAGTTAGCTTTTCACACTATAATTACCCCACATTCTACACCCACTGTGGGGAAACAGGCTAAAATAGGCAAGAGGGGCTTATTTAGTGTCCTAGCTTAATTACAAATGCATTGACCCTCTTTATATGCACTAATTTCATTAATAAACTCAATCTTGGCGCTTTATTTCACTACCACACTTAAATTTGCTTAAATTAGTCAAGGCTTTACCCATGCAAGTTCCTTCCAAGGTCTGCATGCAGTTACCCCACATCTCATACCCTTTTTTGGGTTTCTAGGTGATTTCTCAGTCAATATTGGGTATTTTTGAATGGTGATTTCATGTAGCATAATGTCAGGATTAGCCCCAACATTTCTACTTTTAATACCCCTTATTAATAAGCAATTATAAGTCTTAATTTTTCCTTTTAGTATTTTATTTTAATGTATGATACGCATATACTCTCTTTTTTGCTTATTATTTAATTTTGATGGATTATCCCTATTATTACAGGATTTTGGCAGGTGATATCATTCTAATTATGTTATGGATCACTCTGTATGTTGTTGGAAATGTCTATTAGCTGGAATGAGGCGTCATTAACTGTGTATAGGGCTGGTAAATCAAGGGGTTCATTGGGGATGATTTTGTGTATAAAAGGAGGGGGTTTTTGGTCTTGCTTTCTACATTCTTTATCATTACAATTCAATCATACAACCCAATCAATTACAATAAATATCAGTAGCACTTATAAAGTCTTTGAATAGTATCTGAATTATTAAATCTATTTTTCTACCAACTATAAGATTGTAAGCCACATATATACTTAGTGAGATTTATATTACTGAGACCCTTATATTGAGTTATATTTTAATACTCATTGGATTTGTACTACACTATTCATATAGGAACATTTAAATCTTCTAGAAACTGGCCATTCAAGCTAGTTCACGTCTTTTTACTTGAACTCAGCCTGAAAATTGGGGAACTTTCCTCAAGAATTCTGTTGGTTGTCTTCCAGTAAGTATAAATTCAAAAAAAGAGGCTACAAGTAAATAAAATCCCTATAGAAATATTTGGATAATAACAACAGGTTGGGGTCACTTATATAGTGATTTCAGAAAAAGAAGCCCTGTTATATAATAGAATTGTGATATTGAATCAACAATTTTACCACTAATTTAACATATAATTGTTATTAGTGGGAATCTGTCAATAGACAAATTAATTTAGTGATCTTTGCAGATAAATAAATTTTTTACCACTAATTTAACATAAAATTGTTATTAGTGGCATTGACCCTCTTTATATGCACTTATTTCATTAATAACCTCAATATTGGTGCTTTATTTCACTACCACACTTAAACTTGCCTAAATTAGTCAAGGCTTTACCCGTGCAAGCTCCTGCCAAGGACTGCAAGTAGTTACCCCACATCTCACACCCTTTTTTGGGTTTATAGGTGGTTTCTCAGTCAATATTAGGTATTTTTGAATAGGGATTTTACGTAGTATAATGTCAGCATTAGCCCCAACATTTCTACTGTTAATGCTTCTTATTATTAAGCAATTATTAGTCTTAATTTTTCCTTTTTAGTCTTTTATTTTAATGTATAATACGCATATACTCTCTTTTTTGCTTATTCTTTAATTTTGATGGATTATCCCTATTATTACAGGATTTTGGCAGGTGATATCATTCTAATTATGTTATGGATAACTCTGTATGTTGTTGGAAATGTCTATTAGTTGGAATGAGACTTCATTAACTGTGTATAGGGCTGGTAAGTCAAGGGGTTTGTTGGGGAAGTTATTTTGTATAAAAGGAGGGGGTTTTTGGTCTTGTTTTCTACATTCTTTATCATTACAATTCAATCATATAACCCAATCAATTCTAATACATATCAATAGCACTTATAAAGTATTTGAATAGTACCTGAGTTATTAAATCTATTTTTCTACTAACTATAAGATTGTAAGCCACATATATACTTAGTGAGATTTATATTACTGAGACCCTTATATTGAGTTATATTTTAATACTTATTGTATTTGTAATACAGTATTCATATAGGACCATTTAAATCTTCTAGACACTGACCATTTAAGCTAGTTCACTTCTTTTTACTTGACCTCAGCCTGAAAAATACCATAAATTACCACCAAAAATCTTCTAGACCAAAAGGAGTCCCACAATAGTATTTCTGCACTACTATACTCAATTTAAAGGACAAAAAGAAAAAATTGAAATATTTCATGCTTCTATTAAAAATATTTTCTTAACTTTCAATTAAAAAGATTTCAATTATTCTAATATTAGCCTTTTCTATGAGTCACCACGGGAAATCTAGGGGTGAATTGCTAGCAATCCCCTCTCTTGAAATTTAGAGTGTCCCTTAAATATGCCAGGTTTATGAATACTTTATAAAAATAAGTAAATTAGAGTTAGATTTACATCTATTCTCAGATTGAATATAGACAGAATATCAACTGATTCCAAATTATGCACAAGTTGATCCTCCAGAGCTTGATTTTGGTCCTCTGATGAGCACAAATTGAGCACAAATTGATCTAACCTAAGCTTATGCATATATAATAATTCAGGATACTTGCTCTATTAAATTTGATAATAAAATAAAATATTGATGAATTTATATAAAAAATACTTATTATGTAAGATATTAAATTATAAATTTAGGCATCATAGGAGGGCACGTAATAGAACTTAATTATACTATGTGACACCTTAATACTTTATCACGCAGTTTGAAACATTTAAAACAAAATGAGTCATGATGGGCAATGAAATTGCTTGGACAGACACTTTCAAAATTAATACTGACCATAATACACAAGTATGAAACCTTGGCATCTATCCAAAAAAAGATTTTCCTTCTGATAAATGGATATTTCTCAGTTACTCCCTGCTAAAAAGTGTCCTTCTGAGGTTTTTCTGACCTTCAGGGGGTAATTTGGCCACATCACACTACTTCTATTTCCATGATTGACCAAAACATCATCCTCATTCCCATCTAAAGAGTTGATCTCATTTGACTGTGGCTGATCAAAGGGGTCCACCACAAGTTTAGCCAAAATTTTGGTGAACACTTTTTTGATGGATAGTGACTAACTGGTGCTTTCCGAAATTTTCAACCTCAAGTTAGGCTAAACTTCAGGAGGATAAATTTATTATGAATACCAAATTAACTGAAGAATACTTTTTCCCTAGCTACTCTGCATCATAAAAGTGTCCAACTGAGGTTTAGCCATTATTCAAGTAGACACTTTTGGAAAGGCACAGTCTGATGGGTTTAATATCTATATATGGCAATAAGTATCAGTTTTTTATCAACATGGAACTAGAATTAATTTACTATGGCCAAATTTTCCACCTGAAGTTTGGCCAAAATACAGGTGGAAATTTTTATGAGGATTACTTGATGAAATGAAGAAGACTTGCAATTACTTTCCATCATAAAATTTTCAAACTTAAGTTTATCCAAAATTGTGGTGACACTTTTGCCAGATCCAGTCATGTGGGATCAACTCTCTATATGGCATTGAGAATCAATTTTTAGTCAATCATGGCATTAGAAGTAATTTTATATGGAAAAACTTTCCAACTGATTTTTGGCCAAAAATAAGTTGGAAATGTTTATGAGGAATACTAGATTAACTAAAGAAGACTTGCACCCTACTACTGTCCATCATAAAAGTGTCCACCAGAAGAATTCTCAAACTTGTGGTTGACACCTTTGGCCTGGTCCAGCCATATGGAATCAATTCTGCATATGGAAATGAGGATTTAATTTGGTCAATCATGGTACTAGAAGTAATTTGATATAGATAAAGTGTCCAACTAAATATTGGAAAAAAATCAGTTGAAAAATTCATTTAATTTTTCAAAAAATCAAATTAAGTAAAATTTTATTCCTGATGATGCCCATTTTATCCAACACCTCTTTTGAGCCTTGAAAGTAGGCATTTAGCTTGAATTTTGAATTTCATATAAAATCCCTATTATTCAACCTATTTCTTTTTATCCCTTTTTTTTAATTTAGATATCAATTAATTTTATGTAAAACAAATCATTTTCATAATTTTTTACCTGTATTTAATAAAATTATTAAAGGTTTAACATCACCCTGTAAGCATTTGGCACATGTTTTTTTGCTATACTAATAAAAAAAATAATATACTGGTAAAAAAAAATTGATCATATGATAAAATATTAATAAAACAGAAAGATCAAATACCAGTGGATATGTTTTAAAAAAATACCAGTTGCACTGAAGAAGAGCTGCACCCTAGATACTCACCATCAAAAAAGTGTCCAGCACAAGTTTGGCCAAACTTGTGCTGGACACTTTTGGTCAGTTGCAGTCATATGAGATCAATTCTCACTATGGCAATGAAAAATAATTTTTGGATAAAAAACTTCACCAGAAGTAGTTTTACATAGCCAAATTTTCTACCTAGATTTCATCCAAACCACAGGTGCACAATTTTTTATCTTTGAAAAAAAGTCAATTTAGTACAATTTATCCCTGATGGCTCTCATTCGCTTCAACACCTCTACTGGCCTTTGATAGTAGGAATATTACTTGGATTTCTTTTTTCATATTTGATCCCTTTAACTTAATTTTTTTTCCTAATATTGCTTTTGGATATCAATTAATAATTTTTAAAATAAACTATTTTCATATTTTTATACATTTGTTTAATAATATTAGAAATGGCATAACATCACCTGGTATGCATTTGGCACATGAGTTTTTTCTATAATTATAAAATTAATAATATAATGGCGACCAAAAATTAATCAAATGATATTAATGAGTGAGGAACAAATATAAAATACCAGTAGACAGGTTTGTAAGAAATACTAGATGAACTGAAGAAAAATTCTACCCTAGCTACTCTCCATCATAAAAGTTTCCAGCACAAGTTCGGCCGAACTTGTGCTGGACACTTTTGGTCAGGTGCAGTCAGATGGGAGCAATTCTCTCTATGGAAATGAAGATAAATTTTTGATATAATATTACACTAGAAGTAGTTTGATATGGTAAAATTTTCATGATGAAGTTTTGGTAAAGCTCAAATGGATTTTTTTTTATTTTTACAAAAAAGAAAATTTAGTGCAAGTTTAGCCCTGATTGTGCTAATTTGATTCAACATCTCTTTTTTCTGTTTATGGCAGTAATTAAACTTGGATTTTAATTTTCATCTTTGATTTCTTTTATTTTCTTTATTCCTCTCATATTGCTTTTGGATAGAAGTTTATTTTTTGTAAAATAAATCATTTTCATATTTTTTTACCTTTATTTAATAATATTATCAAATGTGTAACATCACCCAGTATTCATTTGGCACACAAGTTTTTGCTATACTGATAATATTAATAATATAATGGTGACAAAAAATTAATCAATTGATAAATATGAGTGAGGCACAAAGTTTTTATAAAAGTTGAAATGTTTATAAGAAATTTCAGATGATTAAAAATGACTTGCACCCTGGCTACTCTTCATGATAAAAGTGTCCAGCACAAGTTTGGCCAAACTTGTGCTGGACACATTTGGTTGCATGCTGTCAGACGCAATCAATTCTTTTTATGGAAATGATACTTAATTATCACTCCATCATTGCACTGAAAGTAGTTTTATATAGACGAATTGTCCCCTGGAAGTTTGTCCAAACCTAAGGTAGACAATTTTTTTCTTTGGTAAAAAGTAAATTTGATCCATGTTAATCTATGATGGTGCCCATTTTTTCTGAAGCCTCTACTGGCTCATGATAACAGAAATTATACTTAATAACTTTATTTCATGTTTGAGCTCTTTAATTTTAATCCTACCCTTTTATTTATCCTTTAGCTTTTAAATATCAATTTTATTTTTGTAAAACTGATAACTTTCACATTTTTTTACATTTATTATATTATATTATTAAAGTTGTAAAATCATCCAGTGTACATTCATTACACATGTTTTTGCTATACTAAAAACATTAATAATATAATGGTGAATAAAAAATAATTAAATAATAAATATGGATGACACAGAAAGATCAAATACCCATAGACATTTTTAAAATTAATATAAGATTAACTGAAGAAGACTTGCACCCTAGCTACTCTCCATCATAAAAGTGTCCAGCACAATTTCAGCTGAGCTTGTGCTGGACACTTTTGGTTGCATGCAGTCAGATGGGGTAAAGTTACTCAATGGAAGTTAAAATGATTTTTTGCTTAATTATTGCACAAGAAGTAGCTTTATACTGCTATACTATCCTCCTGATTTTTTGGAAAACCTCAGGTGGACACTTTTATTAATTTTAAAAAAAAGAAAACATATTCCAAATCTAGAACTGGTGGTGCAAATTTGGTCTGAAAACTCAAATTATCTTTGATGGCAGAAATTTATTTGAATGTTTAATTTCATATTTAATCACTTTTATTTTACTTTTTTATTCCTGTTTTTGCTTTCAAATATCAATTTATTTATTGTAAAACTAATACTTTTCATATTTTTTTTACTTTTTTTTTACTTTTTTATTTCTGTTTTTGCTTTCAAATATCAATTTATTTATTGTAAAACTAATACTTTTCATATTTTTTTTACTTTTTTTTTACTTTTTTATTTCTTTTTTTGCTTTCAAATATCAATTTATTTATTGTAAAACTAATACTTTTCATATTTTTTTTACTTTTATTTAATAAGATTATGAAAGATGTAGCATCTCCCAGTATGCATTTGTCTTACAAGTTTTTTCAATACTAATAACATTAATATTATAATGGTGAAAAACAATGAATCAAATGATAAATATGAATGACACAGAAAGATCATATACAAGTGGATTTGTTTATAAGAAATACCTGATGAACTGAAGAAGACCTGCATGCTAGATACTCACCATCATAAAAGTGTCCAGCATAAGTTTGGCCGAAATTGTGCTGGACACTTTTGGTTGCATGCAGTCAGATGGGATAAATTTACTCTATGGAAATGAAAATGACATTTTGCTCAATCATTGCACAATAAGTAGTTTGATATTGCCAAAATGTCCTCCTGATGATTATTCAAAACTCATCAGGACACTTTCTTTGGTTTATCAAAAAAGAAAATATATTGCAAGTTTAGCCCTGGTGGTGCACATTTGATCTAACACCTCTACTTGTTATTGATAGTGGGAATTTTCCTTAGATTTTTTTTCTTATTTTATCCCTTTTATTTTCCTTTTTTATTGCTCATATTGCTTTGGATATCAATTTTTAATTTTTAAAATAAATAATTTTCATACTCTTATACCTTTATTTAATAATATATGATTAAAGGTGTAACACCACCTGGTATGCATTTTTCACACAAGTTATTACTATAGTAATAACGTTAATAATATAATGATGACAAAAAATTAATCAAATGGTAAATTTAAATGACACAGAAAGATCAAATTCCGGTGGAAATGTTTATAAGAAATCCCTTTTGAGTTTAAGAAGATTTGCTGTATGCCTACTCTCAATTATAAAAGTGTCCAGCACAAGTTCGGCCGAATTTGTGCTGGACACTTTTGGTTGCATGAAGTCATATGAGATAAATTCTCTCTATGGCAATAAAAATGATATTTCACTCAATTATTAAAGTAAAGAATGTTTAATGTTGTAAAATTGTCCCTGGAAGTCTGTCCAAACCTCAGGTCAAAATTTGTTAGCTATACATAAAGTAAGTTTAGACCAAGTCTTGACCTAGGGGTCCCCGACTGTCGTAACACCACTTCTGGCTCTTGATAGTTAAAAGTTTACTTGTATTTTTTATTTTGTATTTGATCCCATTTATTTTCATTTTACTTTTCTATTACTCTTTTTAATTTGAAATATCAATTAATTTTTTTAAAAACTAAACATATTCATATTTTTTTGATTTATATAATTATATTATTAAAGTTGTAACATCACCAATTTTGCATTTGGCATGCAGGTTTTTGCTATACTAGAAACATAAATAATATTTATGGTGACAAAAAATTAATTATAAGATAAATATGAATGATAAAAAAAAGTTAGAAACCCAATAGAAATGTGAAAAACAAAAAACTGATGTACTTAGAAACACTTCCACCCTAGCTACTCTTCATCATATTAGTGTCCAGCACAAGTTTGGCTGAACTTGTGCTGGACACTTTTGTTCAGGTGCAGTCAGATGGGATCAATTCTTTCTGTGGAAATTAAATTTAAAAAAATGCTAAATAATTACATTAGAAGTAGTTTGGTATGGCTGAATTATCCACCTTGAGTTTTTCCAAACCTCAGGTGAAAAATTTTTTATCTTTAAAAAAAATTAAATTTTATCAAATTTAGCTCTGATGGCACCCATTTGTTTCAACACCTCTACTGGCTCTTGAAGGCAGGAATTTTTCTTGAATTTTTCTTTTTCATATTTGATCTCTTTTACTTTACTTTTTTATCACTCATGTTACATTTGGATATTAATTTATAATTTTTGAAAAGAAATCATTTTCATATTTTTATAACATTTTTTAATAATATTATATGGTGTAATATAACATGGCATGTATTCGGCCCACAAGTTTTTTCTATACTAATAAAATTAATAATATTCTAATGACAAAAAATTAATCAGATAATAAAATATGAATAACACAGAAAGATCAAATACCATTTGACATGTTTTAAAAAAATAACAGTTGCACTGAAGAAGACCTGCACCCTAGCTAATCTCCATCATAAAAGTGTCCAGCACAATTTTGGCCGAAGTTGTGCTGGACACTTTTGGTCAGGTGCAGTCAGATGGGATCAATTCTCTCTATGGCAATGAAAAAAATTATTTGATAAGAAACTTCACTAGATGTAGTTTGATATAGCTGAATTATCCACCTAGAGTTCATCCAAACCACAGATACATAATTTTTTATCTTTAAAAAACAATCAATTTAGTACAATTTATTCCTGATGGCTCTCATTTGCTTCAACATCTCTACTGGCCTTTGATATTGGCAATGATACTTGGAGTTCATTTTTCATATTTGATCGCTTTAACTTAATTTTTTATTCCTCATATTGCTTTTGGATATCAATTAATAATTTTAAAATAATTTATTTTAATATTTTTATACATTTTTTTAATAATATTATAAAAGGTGTAACATCACTCAGTATGCATTTGGCACACGATTTTTTGCTATACATATATAATTAATAATATAATTAAGACAAAAAATTAATCAAACAATATGTATGAGTGAGGCACAAAGATAAAATACCAGTAGACATGTTTGTAAGAAATACCAGATGAACTGAAGAAAAATTCTACCCCAGCTGCTCTCCATCATAGAAGTGTCCAGCACAAGTTTGGCCAAACTTGTGCTGGACACTTTTGGTCATGTGCAGTCAGATGGGATCAATTCTCTGTATGGCAACAAAAAATATTTTTTATCAAATTTCACTAGAAGTAGTTTGGTTTAGCTGAATCATTCACCTGCTGTTCTGCCCAATATCAGCTGTATAATTTTTTATCTTTAAAGAAAAGGTCACCTATTACAATTAAGCCCTGGTTGCTCTGATTTGCTTTAACACCTTTACTGGCTCTTGATAGCAGGAAATTTACCTGTATTTTTTTCATATTTGAACTCTTTGACTTTTATTTTACTCTTTTATTCCTCTTTTTACTTTTAAATTTCTATTTAATTTTTGTAAAACTAATCCTTTCCATATTTATTTACGTCTATTTTGAAAAATTATTGAAGGTATAACTTCACATGGTATGCATTTGGCACACAAGTTTTTGCTATACTAATAACATTAATAATATAATGGTGATAAAATATTAATCAGATGATAAATATGAAAGATACAGACTGATCAAATACCAGTAGACATGTTTATGAGAAATAGAAGATGAAGGAACTGAAGAAAATTTCCACCCAAGCTACTCTCCATCATAAAAGTGTCCAGCACAAGTTGGGCCGAACTTGTGCTGGACACTTTTAGTCACGTGCAGTCAGATGGGATCAATTCTCTATATGGCAACAAAAAACATTTTTTTATTAAACTTCACTACAAGTAGTTTTGTTTAGCTGAATCATCCACCTGTTGTTCTTCCCAACCTCAGGTGTATAATTTTTTATCTTTAAAAAAAAGGTCACTTATTACAATTTAGCCCTGATGGCTCCCATTTGTTTCAACACTTCTACTGGCTCTTGAGAGCAAGAATTTTACTAGTATTTTGTTTTTCATAATTGATCTCTTTGAGATTAATTTTACCTTTTTATCCCTTATATTGCTTTTGTATATCAATTTACTTTTTTTAAAAAAAATCATTTTCATATTTTTTTACCTTTATTTAATAATATTATAAAAGGTGTAACATCACCCGGTATGCGTTGGGCACCAAAGTTTTTGCTATACTTATAATATTAATAATATAATGGTGACAATAAATTTATCAAATGATATATATGAGTGAGGCACAAAGATCAAGTACCAATGGACATGTTTATAAAAAATACCAGATTAACTGAAGAAAAATTCTACCCTAGCTACTCTCCGTCATAAATGTGTCCAGCACAAGTTCAGCCGAACTTGTGCTGGACACTTTTGGTCACATGCAGTCTGATGTGATCAATTCTCTCTATTGCAATGAAAATGAATTTTTCTTCAATAATTGCACTAGAAGTTGTTTGATATGGCAAAATTGTCATCCTTAAGTTTTGGTAAAGCTCCAGTGGATTTTTTTTATTTTTGCAAAAAAGAAATTATAGTCCAAGTTTAGTGCCACTGGTGGGTGTTCACCCCATCATGTCTACTTGCTCTTGATGGGAGGAATTTCACTTTAATTTTTCATTTCATATTTGATCCCTTTAATTTTACCTTTTTATCCCTCATATTGCTTTTGGATATCAATTTATTTTTTGTAAAACAAATCATTTTCATATTTTTTTACCTTTATTTAATAATATTATAAAAGGTGTAACATCACCCGGTATGCTTGGGCACACGAGTTTTTGCTATACTTATAATATTAATAACATAATGGTGACAAAAATCAATCAAATGATAAATATGAGTGAGGCACAAAGGTCAAATACCAATCAATCAATAGTTCTTTTTAATATTATAAATTTTTTGATTAAATAAAATGGTAATAATGAATTATATTTTTCATCCACAATTCCACTCTAATGATTCCCACTGCACAAAAAGGGTTCACTTGGTCCTTTCTTTACTGCTTGTGCATATATTTTATTGCCCACAGTACTACAATTTTTTGTAGTGATTATCCCACATCTGATTCAGGAATATTTTTAAACAATATAAGTTTTTTATACAAAAGACCTTATCATATCCAATATCCCACAAAAAATACAACCTGTTTTTGTATTAAAGCCCGTTAATTATTAAGAAATTGTTAAAATAATTAGATTAGACTCTGGCACAGCTAGATCCATACCAACTGACCTAAAGTCTTTTCAATATTGAAAACAATTAAATAAAATTATGATATCATACTAAATTATGGGCACCAACCATAATTCAGCACTTCTCATTTGCTCTGCTACAAAATGAGTGCATGTAGCATTTTTCTAACATCAGACTGTTTTTCTTCCTTCCCTCACACCTTTAGTCCAGAATGAAAATTTAGTGTGAGTTTTGGTCAAAATGGTTTGCCAGTGTTATCTGTATGCAATATGAATTCATATTGCATATTTCTATTTATGCATAAAATATACTCGTTAAGCATCATTTTTTTGCATTTTTCAATCATTATGCATTTTTATGCATATTCATATGCATATTCATTATACAGATTTATATGCATATTAATATATTTTATTCATATACATATATGCACCTTTTTTTGCATATTCAATATGCATATTTTTAATGCATATTCAATATGCATATTTTTATGCATATTTTTATGCATATTCAATATGCATATTTTTTATGCATAATCACTATGCATATTTTTTATGCATATTTTTATGCATATTTTTTATGTATATTTATTCTTCATAGTCATTATGCATACACTTTGGATAGGCATTTCACATCAATTTTCAGCATGCAATAAGTATCCACCATGCAAATTCAAATGCATATGCATCTATATCATACACCCAACATATATTCAAGTTTAATATTTGAATATTAAGGTATGCTAAGTGATGTTGTTCAACCTTTTGCCAAACCTGAGATTAACTGATGTTCAATGTGGTTCTTAAGCTCTGCTCAAGGAGGGATTGTTCTGGATTCAATCTGTGACAGTTTATTTTTTCGATGTTTTTTCTTCAGATTTAAAAACATCTTTCTGACAGTTTCAAGATGGTTTCCCAACAGTTTCCTGACAAATTCCTGATAGTTTCAAATAGAGGGAACTGCTAGCAGTTCACCCCCAGATTTCCCGTGGTGAGTATCACTTTAAATATATAATTTTTCTCATTTCAAACTATACTCTCATATATTGATTCTTCTATAAATATTATCATGCAATATACATAAAAATTCACTTTAATACATAAAATAGAGTCTTTGAAAAATATTAGAACTTATATTTAAATTCAAATACTCTCACAGTGCATCATAATAATCTGTTTAGTTTGTGCTGTGTATTCCCAGGTGAAAAATATTGATATCTTCAATTATTGAATTCAAGAAAAATAAAGCATTCAGCTTACATTTATAAAGAATATTTGGTAATTTATATTAATTTTCCCATTTATATTTTGTATTCATTTTAATTAAATGATTTTAAGAGAAAAATTTCACTGAGTAGAAGTTAATTTTTGTGACTTAATCAAATTAATTCAAAGAATGAAAATTGACCTAAAGAATATTTATGGATTTGATAAAATTTACTTCATAATTATGTAAATTATTGGATTTAATAAAAATCTAACATAAAATGCTTTTGAATTTGAGAACATTTTATCCTGAAAAAGACCAAAATTACTTTACTTACTGTTTGTATCTTTTTCTTGCATTTTTGAATTTTATAAAAAAATTTTAGACTTTACCACTTGGAGAATTTTTTGTTTGTTTAACATATATAATATCATTCTTCAATTTTTTTATTTGGAGAAAGGAGACATGAGGGTGCTTTATCATGTACATCTTTTGAAAATAAAATCTTACTTCATTTAATTTTTATAATTTTGTGTCTTTTATACAGAACTTTAGAATATAATATGGGATAGGAACTATGGCTTAATTTGTTAGTTATAAAGTTAATTTTCATAAAAGAAATTTATTGCATAAGCTTAAAATTCTAAAAAAAAAATTGTGAATAATTCAATTTACATGGTCTCTATAAAAAAAATGAAAGATTTGTATTATGAAAAATGGATGTTTTCTACATTAAGAATTCATGAAAAAAATTTAAATTTTTTCAAAAATATGTAGTATATTTCTTAGAATGATTAAAATTTATACTTAAGAAAAAAGAGTGTAATTTCATGTATATTTATTCTTTAATTTTCATTCAAAATGATCATCTGATTACATTTCATCAAAAAGTATTGTTTATTGAGAAGATTTCAAAAGCTTTTATATTCATATTTCCATTCAGATTTGAATAGTTTTTCATCATATTTCAATAAAAAATCACCTGCGTTTTGCAAATATTTCATGCTTATTTCATGAAGATTTTAGTCTGAGTTCAGTGTGAATTTATTCTGAGTTCCATCTGAGTTCCATCTGACTTCAAGTTGAGGACTTGCTAGCAAGCCCCCCCAAATATTTCTTGGTGTGACCTATTTATTTTTTTCACAGCTCCTGAAATTTTGAAGCTCTTTAACATGAGCACTGTATTGTCTTGAAATGGAAAAACATACCCTGGCTAAAGCATTTGGCATTACTACCTCAAACAACTCTTGTGCAGTTTAATCGTGGAAAAAAAACCAGTGTGTAAGGCCTAATTTTCTGAGTTTGTCTTGCAATTTTAAGTTTTTTGAATATCAACATATGCCTTTTGGAAGAGTTCTTCCATTGCATTAGGGTCCTGATCTAGACTGGTTTGAGGCACTTCTGGAGGTGGATAAAAAACCCTTAGTCTTGATGCAAACTTCAGGAGGTGTGGAGACTCTCTTGTTTGGTTGTGATTGATACTTAAATGTCTTGTAAGTGAACTCTGGTGAAATGAGGGGGGGTGGAGGGTTTAATTAAGTATGTAAATTCACAAATGTTGACATTCTTTCTTGAAATAGATTCATCAATAATACAAAAAAATATTGCAAAAGAAAAAAAAATATTAAGACTTCACATACCATAGCTTCAGCCCAAGAGTGAACTTTCTCAAAAGTGAAAATAATGTATTCTTGGGGGCTGGCTGGTTTGATGAAACAGTGTATGAGCTCATCAAGTGTAGTTTATTTTCTCTTTTTTTGAATTTGAAATAGTGACTTGACTTGTTCATAGTGAAGAGCATCCTTATGCATTCTTGCAGTTGGAGTTGGGGTATCATTTAGTGTCTTGTCTTCAGAAGAGTCTACCAGAATTTTTGACTCCTTTAGATGCTTAATTTATGATCCCCTCTAAAATGGTTTTTTTAAAATAATGGAGAATATTAGAAGAAATAAGAAGACAATGGTAAAGATTAATTATTTATCTTTTTTGCAAGTCTGGGATCATTATGGTCAAGAAGAACAATAATTTTGTGCCTTTCAAAACCCTTTACAGATATACTGAGATATTGCTTGAAGATGTCAACATGATCAATCATTTTCTTCTTTTGTCCTGATAAATCTCTATTTTGGGAAATAATTCCACACATTAAGAGATTGTGTCATGAATGTGTTGTTTTTAAAGACATTTGGCCAAATTACTCTCTTCTTCATCTTGTATTGTTTGCATCACCTGCTCCTTTAAAGCTTCCAAGTTATAGTTAGTTTCCTTCCTGACAAATGAAAGCTTATCAGGCTCTGATAAGGGGGTATCAATGTTCAGGGGTCAGCAATTAAGGATCAGGAATTTTTTTTCCCAGGATCAGACATTATTATTTGCATTAGATTCTTATCCACTAGCCCTGGGGCTAGTGGATAAGTAATCCACAATAATGCATTATCCCGCCTCTTATACCCCAATTTTCATTCCTAATTCCTGATCCAAAACTCATCACATCCATGATTGATTTGTCAGTAAGTCACATGACATATAATTGTGGATGTCATCCTTACGTCTCTCTTTACTCTATGCAAGATGTGGTTATGATAGAAAGTTGTCCAAGATGTGGTTATGAAAAATTGAGTAGAAAAATGCTGGATAAGAGGTGAACATTGACACATAAAGTGTCTAATAACCCAATTATTAGCAAAAATAATTGCCGAAGATAATTGGGGTATAAGGATTTTTATCTGCAATTAATTTAATTGAGGATCCCTGAACATTGATACCCCCTATTGTATCTCTTTCCAAGAGCACAGGAGATTCTTTAGGATTGGCTTTTTTTTTTGGTTACCTGGCACCTTACTTTTGTTATAGGTGTAGAGAGTGAACTCCATATATATTGTAATCCATTCTAGAATATCATCATCAGTCATACCTTTTAGCAGAAATAAGGTCTGACATGACCTGGAGTACATAATCATCATTTGGTTTTAATGGTTCAGAAACAGATTGTTCATTAATATTGGAGCTCAAGTTTCCATCATCATCTAAACTTGTTCAAGTAGCTAGGAGGGGGGTCACAGTGGGAAAAGAGCTCATTACAGTACCTAAGAAAAAAATAGAAAAAATTGGTAAGAAAAATAAATAAATTAAGATAAGAAAAAAAAGAAATACTGACAGATTTCAAGAATCAGAATATAAGATGAATTTAAGATATATATATAAATAATAAAAAACAAATAAATAAAAATAAAAATAAAAATAAAAATGATGAAAAAATAGAATAAAAAATAAAAAAGACAGAAAAAAAACCTAAAAATAAGAGCCAGGATGATGTCAATGGATGGCCTACACACAAGGTTGAGGGTGTTCCTGGGTAAGTGAGATTGGCAAAGTTGATTGAGGACTAAATTCAAGCACAAAGGAATGCTTCAAGGGAGTATTCAAAGTTATGTTGTAGAAAATCCAATAGTACTAGCTATAGGCCTTGGCCAAGGGATTTGGAGAAAAACCAGAGAGAAAATCCCCTGTCCCTATAGAAAAATAAAGTGAGATTTACCTGCTAAATTAAATTGATTCTTGATTGCTAAAACCCCTTTCCAACACACTTTACTGCCTAATCAGTCAAGGAAGTAGTCCCCAGACAGACAAAAACATCAAAGAACTGAAATGTAGACCAATTTCCACACCAGATAAATCAAGATACTTGATGTAGGTTTCAAAGCTACACCAGAGACAGAAAGATACTTTATATAGCTTGAAAGACTATACCAGAGAAAAAGTGAAAAGAGTTGAGTTAAATGAAGAGCTAAACTTGCAACAAAAACAGCCAATTGTGGCCAAAAACCAGTGAAAATAGAGTTAGAAACAGTGATCTAATTACCTGATGGTTGTATGATAAATTGAGTTGCCCCAAACTGTCTTGTTCAGTATGTACACACAGACCCCCCATCTAAAAATCTATGCACAGAAACTAATTTGACTTTTCTGCCAGCCAAATTGCATAAAAGCCCTCTAGAAGCGCTCCCCAGAATGCTACTGTAGAGGCGGGCATGCCCCCTTGAAGAAGCCTTGCCTCCTGGAGCCAGAAAACCACTAACAACTAAAAAATCAAAAAATAACAGAAAACACCTTAAACTGTAAAATATGCTAAAAAATCATCCAGAAATAAAACATAGAGAAAAATCAGGGCTATCTATTGGTACTAAACACTTAACCCTAAGACTTAAGGTTAAACCAAAAAATTAAAAAAAAAATTTAAACAGCTATAGTAAAAAATGAAAAGTGACCAAAAGAGCCCTTAAAACTTGGAATATAATAATACCATCAAAGCATAAAACATAGAGAAAACCAAGGGCTATCAAATGATATTAGATTTGTCCCTGTAGCTTCAATATTAATCTCATGAGCCCAGAAAAACCACATAATAAAAATCAATGCCATTTAAGACATCACCAAACAGTACCAAACTACACAACAAAGGACCCAGACAATTTTGGATCTCCACATCCTCCCTCCTCTTAATAATTTCCACATTCTTTCTGCTCCAACATCCACCATGTTCCAAAATTTTTTAAAATCAATCTCTGAAATGGGTCTCTGCCAATACTGCATTGACAACAACCTTATCTGTACCATAGCACCGCCAGTTCATCCATAAAAGACCTCTTGTGATTCTTTCTATTTCAGAAAAAAATCCTGTTCAATAACTGGACCTTAATCCTCTTCATCATCCTCATCCACACCTCAACCTGGTCCCTCTTCCAGCAAAACCAAAAGATCTAGGCCTTCCATTCTTATACCTAGATTAATCACCAAGCTTCACCCTTCCAAAATAAGTAACAACACCACTACTACCACTAGTTCCACCATACCTGGTCCTTCTGATGAAAAAAACCAATTTTTCTCCATGCTGTATTTTAAACAAATGACTTTCCAGCTCATTCCCATCCAGATAGTGATGATGACAGTGTGGGAACCATTGAAACACCAAAATCCAATCATTTGCCCACCATGAAGGACAAATTCAAACAACATTAATCTCAACAAAAACATCTTATTCTAAACTAATTCCAATCCACTCCTTCCAAAGATCAACAAGACATTGAGAAAAGAAGACACCTCATCCACCAGTTCAAGGCTAATGCTGAACACTTTGTTTCATCTCTTGATTCTCTTCTGTAATTTAATTCTTGACTTAGAAATAAAAATTTTTGACCACTTTCCAGACTTCCTGAATGCAGCCAACATAAAAAAAAAATTCTTAGTTTAGAGTCTTGGGGGACTCAAAATCCTCAGTTTATAGTCTTGGGGGACTCTAAACCTAAATCCAAAAAGAGAGAGCCAGAGATTGAACCATTAAAGACTTAAAGAAACAAACTAAAATTCTAGGGTAACTTTTCTACAAAGCAGCCAGCTCATCAGTTACCCCCACACTTTCCTTAACTAAATTCAGAGACTCCCCCTATTGATGCCCTCTGCCCAATTAACAACCACACATTATCAGTTTATAGTCCTGAAGGACTCACCCATCACCAATTCTCAGTTTATTGTCTTGGGGGACTAAAATTCCTCAGTTTAAAGTATTGGGGGACTGCACAACCAATTTTCAGCTTAAAGTCTTGATGGACTGGAAAAAAATCCAATAATGTATTAAGCCTTGAAAAATTAATTAGTTTAAAGTCTTAGAGGAATAAAAAACTTCTTGCATAAAAACTTTGCACTGCTTTCATGCACACCTCCCACATTCTACTTGTTGACTTAAACATCCACTTCAATTTCTACCATCACTGAAAAATAAATTTTCTCTTCATCTCTATCTTTTCATTCTTCTCTCACCACAGATCATGGTAACTCTTGGATCCCCTGAATTTGACCCTTCCAATCTTCCTTGTTTCACTGCTCCCAAGGAATATGCCTTCAAGAAATGCATTCATATGTGCAGACCCTGCACTTTCACCTTACCAACCCCTGAGGCCAAATTATACAACAGAGGTTTTGACTCCTGAAACTCTAAGAAGAAAATATGTGAAAGAGGTCCCAATTACCCCATTCCTCCACCTTCACCTTCTCATAAATATATTTCTAGATCTCCTACCAGTTCTCCAGAATTAGGCTCAGCCTCTTCTTCTCTCTCTTCTGCTCCTTCCAAAAACTCTAGAAAATCAGTCCCCAGAGCCCTTTCTAAAAGACCAGACTTATCCTCTCAAACTTCTACTTTCCTCTCTGCCAATCCACCTTCAAATGCCCCAAAATCAGCTCCTAGGCTCTAAGACTGCATCCAGGTGTCCTTCCCACCTTTCTCAGAAACAAAAATCAGACAGAAAACTCCCTAATATCACCAGAAATTAACCAAATTCCTTCTTATTTTAACAACACTTCTAAACAACCACCTCCTAGTGCTCCAAGAGCAATTCAGTCCAAAAATTTAAGGTCCAACACTTCCCACACATTTAAACCTGCCGGAAGACCTTTCAGAACTTCCTAAGAAAAGACCAGAGCTCCAAATACAGTCCCAGCTCCCAAACCACCTTCTCCATCTAGAAAAAGATGCTACACCTCTCCTCTACCTGCTAATTACTCTTCTCATAGTTCCTTCTCTTCAAGAACTTCATCTAGAAAGCAACCATCAGCCCCTAGATCTCCTTCTCCCTCATACAAAAACTCTGGCTCTCCCACACCATACACCAACCCAACTGAGCATGGTATCAACAACCACATCACAAACAATGCCAATAACACCAATAACACCAATAACACTCCTCTTTCTCCATCTAGGCCTCAGGAACATTCCCACCCTAGTTCACCTTCTAAGCACTCTATGGAAGAGGATCAAAACACCTCTATTCATCTCTGGCTGATCCACCAGCCACACACATTCCAAATACTTCAGAAGTCCATATCCCAATGGCTTACACTTTTGAAAAACTCCCCATCTTTAAGTACCATAGTATTTCATCCAATTTTATCAACAAAAAACAACTTCTGATCAAAATTCTTCTTGTTTAGATGGAACTCCTCCTCCTGAAGATGCTGTTGGAGTTGGCCAACCTCTTGAACCTACTTTAACCTTGGATTATTTAGACATGAAACAAATCCTAAGCATCATCTGTTCAAACATTCTAAAGCTTTTGCTCTTCATGGACCCTTGAATAAATTTGTGAAGACACTGAGAAAGTAACTTCTGTATGACAACTGGAAGATGTCCAGAATCATTAAGCACACCTTCCAATGTTCCTTCCAAGCCAGTTCTGATTCCTCTATTGAGCTTCCTTCAAAACCAATTCCAAACCACTACAATACCTACCATCTTTTCAGCAGACTACACTTTAAATAACACAGTGCATCCCACAATCCCATCAAAAAACAAAAATTTCAACACAATCCTAATCAACCTTCAGAAGCTTCTTCTTCCTGAAATTAAATTATTGAAAAAAGAAAATAAAATAAAATAATTAATAAATAAATAAAGAAAACAATTAATAATTAGCAATTTAAAATAATATTTTTTTGTTATTTTTTATTTTTTATTTTTATTTTTATTTTATTTTATTTATTTTATTTTTTACAGATATTACCTATAACTACTAACATACTAAAAAAACTTGAAAAGAATTAAAACCATAATGCCTAAAAAAATATGAGATCTGAGCAAAATAAAATGAAAAGTGATATAATAAAATAAATAATAATTAAAAATGGTATCCTCCAGCCAATTGATCAGCTGATCCCCTGATAACTTACCTACATCTAAGTGCACCTTGATGTGGTTACACCTTTAAATAATTCTTAAATAATTTTAAATAAATAGAAAAATGGCATTGCCTGGCCAATTGATGAGCCTTTCCCCACCAATGCTTGCCCACATCCAGGTGAACCTGAGGTGGTGACACCATATTTTTTTCTTGATTTTTGATTTTTGTGATTTTCCACATTTTTATCTAATAGACTCCCATAAAAAATTAAAAGAAAAATAAGAAAAAAAAATTAAACAATCTAAAACCACATCCAAAAACAAATAACATAAAAGATTAGAGAAATCAAAGTTCAAGTCCAATCTCAAAGAAAATATTACTGGGTGGGCTCCCTCCAATAAGTAAAAATGATGGGAGACCACCAGTGATCCACCACCATTCCAAAGAAACCAAATAATAAGGACCAGTACATGCCAGTTTATATGCAAAGAGGAATAAAAACCTGAATGACAAAAACAGAACTAGAACTCAACTAGGACAAAAAAAGTACTTGAAACAGAAAATCTGGGGGAACTGTTCAACAGAGAATCCAGCTCATCATTTACCCCCACACTTGCCAAAATAAAATCTAGAAGCTCTCCTGGGTAACTTCTTACAAAAACAAAATCCAACACAGTAAACCAAAACCAATAATAATGTAGAGTCCAGCACTTGAAGACCAAAGATAAATCAATTTTAAAGTCATAGAGGACTAAAAACCTATGAAAAAAAAACCGTATTAGGGTACAATAAGATTCTCTGAAGAAAAAAAAATCCAAAATTGAAAGAATGATCCTTATTTTATCCTCATTGCGGACTCAGTCTTCTTCATATCTTGTGCCTCTAAGATAAAACCTCTTCACTTGATTTGCAGCCACTCCTTTCTTTAAGACTGCACCATCCAACTCTTCCAAAACATAAGAACCTCCAGATACCTGAGATCTTACTCTATAATGTCCATTCCATCTGTCAGAAAGCATTGTTTGCCACTGACTCTCCAAACTTCTATGATAAAACAACACTGAGCAACCAGGATTTAAGGTATTCCTGAGTCTATGAGCCAAATTCTTGTCCCAGTATCTGACGGATTTATTTCTAATCTTCATAATTATAGAGTATGCCTTCTCTTGACATTCCTCTTTACATTCCAACTATTGCATCCTAGCACAAAGCAAATCTTCGGTTTAGTGCACTTCATCCCAACCAATTCCAAGATAAGAAACAGCTTTCAAGTCCACTGGTAAATGTGCTTTCTGCCCAAACATTAACTCATAAGGAGAATAGCCAGTAGTCCTTTTCACAGTGACCCTATCAGCAAACAAAACCAAAGGTAGATAATGCCTCAACTTTTTAGCACTATCTCCACACATTTTCACCAAAGAATTCTTGATAACTTGATGGCCTCTTTCAACCATGCCTTCAGCTTCAGGATAATAAGGTGTAACCAATCTAACCTTTGAGCCGATTCTAGCAACAGCTTTTCATAACTCTGCACCAAACTCTGGCCCTCCATCAACAGTAACCAACTTCATCAATCCATATCTGTAAACCCATTCTTTCTTCAAAAATTCTTCTACACTTTTAGCAGTCAAATTAACTAGAGCCACTTCTGCAACCCAACCAGACAAATCATCCCTGACAACAGTCAAATATTTATACCTGCCCTCTTTAATATGGACAGCATCCAGACTGAATCTTCTAAACACAGTTGATTCTCCAGTAGCATGGCCAATCTCTTTTGGTTTCAAGTGACTTCATCTTTGACATTCTTCACAAGATTGAACCCAACCCTGCACAGCCAATTTCATACCAGGCCACCAAAATCTGTCTGCTACTCTTCTTTAAGTCTCCCCGAAACATCAATGACCAAGGTCTTCATTAAAAAACTTCAACACAACTTCTTGTCCCTTCTTCTGATTCACCACAAGTTGAAGATTTGGATTTCTCCTCCTCATCAACCTTCTTACTGAAACCTAAAATATTGGACTCTTTTTCTTGATTTTAACCAAGTACCATCATCACAACTATCTGGCCTCTCCAAGGTCAACAGATATTCCACCATAAAAAAATAAAACCCAGACTGACCTCAGGTCTAATCTTCAAAATCCAAAAAAACGACATCCAAGGGCTCAACCCTGTCATCAAAATCACCATTATACACATTAGCCAATCAACAAGCCCATCCAGGACACCAATCTTTAAATTCTGGCACATCCTTCTCCTTTCACTGAATTGTTTGAGAATCCAGTGTACCAACAAAAACACCATTCTCTAATTTTGAGCCATCCCAAACATCAGCCCCTTCTTCATCAACAAAAACATCTATATCACCAGAATTAAGATCAGATCCAGCCAGTTTAACTTCTTGGGGAGGGCAAAAAAATCTTCAGCACCTTTTGAGCTGGCATAAACCACTGGAAAATCTTCATCATACTCTTCAAAATCAGAATCTTTATCTGTAGGTGGTCTCCTTGACAACCCATCAGGCATAGTAAATGTTTTACCTGGCTTATGCACTAGGTCAAAAGAAAAATGCTGAATAAATTCCACTCACCTAGTCATTGGAGCATTAGAAAGACTAGGTGTGTTGATCTTCTGAACCAAAGATTTTGAATCCACCTGCAGATCAAAATTCTTCCCTCAAAAAACAGTCTGTAGCTTCTTCAAGATTTTTGCTACACCACACAATTCCAATTTAGGCTGAGAATACATAGATTCCATCTCATTAAACACCACTGAATCATACTTTACTGGCCTGAACCTCCCAGTTATATCTTCCTGAGACAAAACAGCACCAGCAGATATATAGCTTGAGTCCACTTCCAGATAAATTTTTCCAGAACCAACACCATAATCCAACTTGTGAAGAATAATATCTTCACCTACCACCTTTTTCAACTTCTGGAAATCCTCTTCACACTCTTCAGTCCATTCCCAGTCTGCATCGTTTCTGGTAAGCTTCCTTAAAGGTGAAGCCAACAAAGAAAAATCCTTAATAAAAATCCTGAAATACACACACACTCCCAAAAATCCCCTGACCTCAGTAGTATTTTTAGGTCTTGGCCATGACTGGATTTTATTAATCATCTTCTTTGCCATAATCCTTCCTCTTTACACCCCACATGAACCAGAATTTCCAAAGAAGCAAAAAAACAACAAAATTTTAACTCAGATATGGTCAACCCAGCCTCTTCAATCCTAAACAACACTCTCTCTAGAGTTATTGCATGTTCCCAAACAAACCTCCTTATACCAGAATTTTCCTCCAGAATCTCATTACTATAATCAGTGGATGATCCTTTAATTCAACCATCATCAATAAAAATTCCAGCATGAGTAGGAACCTCATTCTGAAAAATCCAAGCCATTTGTGCTTGATAAACTGCCACTGAATTTGTTGCTCCTTGAGGCAACCTTGTGAGCTGAAATCTTCCCAAAGGAGTCTCAAAAGTTGTGAGAGGCCTTGAATCCACATGGGTTTCCCTCTCATCATTACCACAAATAATATCACCCAAACCATAACACACTCTTACAGAAAAAGCTTCCAAAATATCCTCTGCACTTGGTGGCATACCAGAATCTTTGATAGTGACTTTACTCAAAGGTCTGAGATCATGCACCACTCTTAACTTCCCATTCTTCTTCTTCACACAGAAAACAAGACTTGAGTAACTAGATGTTGACTTTTTATATAACCCAGTCCTGACCCTTTCCCTGACAATCTCCAAACAATCATTTCTGATAGTATCTATAATTGTAGTAGGTTTGATTTGCCAAGGTTCATGGAAAATCAGAGTAATCATGTAAGGTTCCCCATAAGAGTGTTTCAACACCCCCCCTTCCTCCTCTACAAATTCCACAGCCTTCTCCCTCAGCACAATAGCGTGCAAAAATAACTTTTTTTCCTCATCAGGCAACCACCCATCAGGACCAAAATTATAAAATTTCAAATTTTCAACAGTCGCTCTAGTAGTTTCCACAAAATCAGGAGGATTCTTCACCAGAGGAGTAAAGTATGGATCTCTTGACAACGGCTGTCTCTTCAAAGAAGGATTCAAACCCACAGGCCTAATCTTCTGAGGTTCCTTCTTATATTTTTCAGCTCCACCTTCAACTTGAGGAATCTTCAGGAATTCTTCTTTACCAGACCTAGAACAAAAACCAAGGGTTTTTCCATTGCTCACATGTGTGGCCAAGGTAATGTTCTTGAAAGGTGTAGAAGAAATCCTACTGGTGCACAATTGGGAGGACTTACTTTTAGACCCCATTTTCATCACTCCAAATATTTTCCTCACATCCAAATCTTCATCTTAACTTCCCCCTTCTAAATCTTCAAATCTTGATTCATCAACAGAATCACATCTTCTAAAATTGTGCAGTTTAGCCTCATTCTGGAGGTTCAAATTGTGTAGTTTAACCTCATTCTGGAGGACTTGATCTTACTTATCTTCACAAAAATGATATTATTTTCTTTCTTAATTAACTTTGGATTTTTTTGTTTATTATGTTCAATTATCTTGAAATTTTTTTCTACTTTTTTTGAGTTTTCTTCTGACCTACAAAAACTACCAGGGGTTTCCCCAACGCTTGCAGGTGTGGCCAAGGTAGTGTTTTTGAAAGGTGTAGAAGAAACCCTAGCAGTGCACAAATGAGAGGACTTACTTTTAGACCCCAATCTCACCACCCCAAAGTTTATCCTCATATCTTTCAATAAAAATATGTTACCCATCTTCTTTCTTGAACTTGAATTAAAAATATTTGAAAAACTTGAGAGAGAACAGAGACTTGATAAAAAACTTGAAGAATAATTGTAGAAAAGGGAAATATTAAAAAGAGAATGTTGAAAATCTACTTGGTATATATCCAAGGCAGCTGACCTACTACAACCTGGGATATCCTCACCTTGGGGAGAGGCTGTAGCACTAGGGTGATAAGCCCTACCTACTCTAAAAAATAAGACTCTCCATCAGAGCCTGAGCCAGCTTCCAAAAAACCAGATGCAGCCCTATATTCCCTTCTTCTCTCACATGAATCAGGACAATGACACATAGAGCTAAGCCTAGGCCTAGTCTCCCAACCCTTTTCAACAGGTGAAGACAGACTCATATGCAGGGTCCTTTCATCCTCCCCTGTCAACTCCAAGCTGATACCAACTTCAGGTTGATACCCAATCCTGGCTGAAAAATCCATCAAAAATGGGCCACCCAAAACTGCCCTAAAATTGTCTTTAGAAATTTAAAATTTCACCCTCCCAGAGGCTCCACCAACATCCAGCTTTACAAACTCTGCTGTCCCCACCAATTCAGTCACATGTCCACTAATCACTCTTAAATTTCCACCAATACCAGTTTTGATGGGGATGCTCAATCGATTTTCCTCAGATAAAAAAATAAGATTGATCTGAGAACCAGAATCAACCAAAGCTCTGATGGCCTTGCCATTCAGAGTGACATTGACAAACCCCAGAGGAGCAGAGAAATGAGTCTCAAAATTCTCCACAAACCTTTCAGAAGAGTAAAATATGTATTCCACCTCCCCAGAAGAAACCCTTCTCCTGGTCAAAAACTTCTTTTGTCTATCATCCAACCCTGGACTGATAGCATAAAACTCCCCATAAGGGAAACCTGACCCTGATTCATCCTATTCAACACAGAGTCCATAACAATAACTTGACTAGAAATAACTGGCCTCTCAAAGTGAGCCCTTGGCTTCACCACCTTGCTCCTAGATGCCTCATGGGGTCCAGAACCACCAACAGATTTATCTTCAACAGGAATCAAACCAGATCCCTCACCAGACCCTCTAACTCCAGCAGGCTTTGGAAACGAAGCCAAAGGGACATCCTTCTCAGAGTCAGAATCAACCTCTATAGGCATTGGCTCACCATTCATGTCCAATGCTCCAAAAATAGGGGGGCTCATATCATCTATACCCTTCTAAATTTTATACAGCTCCTCATTGCTGTACTGTTTCCTAGATGCACTCAGCTTAGGATCCACCTTGGGAGCCTTGGGTTTAGGCTGAGCCTGCAAAGTGCTAATGGGTGTACCCACTCTACCAGAATCAACATCATAAACACCAGCTAAAAATTCCCTCCTTGACTGTCCTTCACAAGAATATGATTCCAAACCACCATAATAATTAGAAAAAAAGACCTTATTGACCTCCTTCCCTTTCCCCTTTACATCAACACCCTCCTTACAAGAAGACGTACCCTTATCAGAAATCTCCTCAAACCTTGGCCTCCTCTGATTGGGGCCACCCCTTCTCCTGACCAAATTTACAGGAGCAGCCCCTCACTGGGCTTCAGAAAATAACAATCAGGGAAATAAAACACCCTCCCATCAAATTCCAGCTTTCCCTTTCACACATCTCTGTTCACAGTCCAAAAATAATTTGACTTGTACCCCCTCCTACTACAATAGGAGCACACCCAAGGATAACTTCTACCATCAGCCCTCCTCTCAAAAGGCTTGGCCTGCTGTATTGAGGCCCTATTCACCTTCTGAGTCTCCTGCACAAAATGTGCAACTGCTTGGTTAAATCCACCAGTTGTTCCATCACTGGGTCACTCTCCTCTTTAGGAATCTTTACCACCTTCTCCTCCTCCTTCTCTGCCAAAGTCTCACTGACTTTTCTGACATACTTGGTACACTCCTCATGATAGGTGTCCACAGCCAATAACTTTAAATGGACCTCCACAGCCTCTTTGACCTTGTCCAAGGCATGAAACTTCTAGTCCCATTAGCCAGAGTCTTTATCATGTCCTTCCTTCATAGCTCCTTCAACACATCTATCCTGACATCCTGTCACGCTCCACGTGACACTCGAGGCAAAATCAGCTCATTAAATCAATAATATTGAGTTCTAAATCTATACTCAAAGCGCAGAAAGCAATTCTCCATAGCAACTGTGATTCCCCTTTGTGTACTTACTATTCAACTGCGCTAGCCTAAACTCTAAATCTAAATTAGTCAATCTCTCAATAGTGTGCCTTAGTCTTAATTTCAATAAGCGACGCACAGCGCTATGATCAACGTAATAGTACATTAGTAGTTTTCATTAAAAAGTTTGTTAATTAATTAAAAAGGGTAAATTGAGCATGGGCGGATATTAGCGAAGAGGGTCTAAGTGTATGTTATTAATGGTCTGTGGTATGGGAATGGTGCGATGAGAGGGAGGTCAATGCGAGGAGGAATAAAGGATATAAAAGGGTTGGGTTTTTGGTTTGATATTCCTTAGAATTAAATTATAAAACGTATTTACATTTAATAGTGGTAAAATCTTTAAGTTAAATCATTATTATTGTATCTTTCTTTATTTTCTCAATAATCATTCCTAAATCCTAAATCTTTCATTGTTGAGTTTCCAACCCTTTTTGAGATCTTAAGAACTCCTATTACCTTTGAAACTATATTATAATTCTTCTCAAACATACCTCGAACCCGTAGCTCTTACTTCGAGTGACCTTCAAATCACTTCCTCGAATCATTCCTCTGTGCTCCGAAGAAGTTTTCTAAATCCCTCATCTCACTTTCAGGAACATCCTCGACCTTGTGCGTAGTTCGTCCGGTGACAGTATAATTTAATTCTCCGTAGCTCTCATTCTTTGCACTACTACGTCCTTTTAGGTGTTTTAAAATTTTAAAATGGCACCTGTTCAACGCACTCCTCCTACGGGCACTACTACTAGAGCTCGCGCTAGAGGCAGGCCAACAGCCACAAGGTCTGTTTCCCGCACTCACTCTTTGGAACCACTCGACCTTAGGGAACGGAAACATTCAGTTCAATCTGTAGAAGACATCCCACAAGAGTTTGAGGATTCTAGTGATGAAGAAGAAGGAGAGGATACAATGCACAAGGCACCATCTGCCCCTGCCAATCACCCTTCTGGTCAATCCTCAGAACCTGGACCATCTAACTTTCTGGAAGATTTCATGAGACTTTTCATGAAAACCCTTTCAAATCCAACGTCTTCAGAGGGATCTAAGTTCAAAACTCCTTCTATGAAATCTCCTGACAAATTCAACGGAGATCACCCCGACAGATTGTGACCCTTCTTGCAAACCTGCAAGCTACTGTTCCATAATGACCCTCGAACCTTTAATAGCGACCGATCAAAGGTTGTTTACGCTTCTTCATTCCTAGCCGGGAAAGCAGCAAGATGGTTCAAACCTTATCTGCTCATGCTTTCTTTGACGGAAACCCACTTACTTATCAATAATTGGTAAAAGTTCAAAGACCAACTCTTTACGTTGTTTGGGGACCCTAATGAAACTGACAACGCAGAAATTGAACTTGATTTTCTTTGCATGAGTGATAATGGTAAAGCCTCTGAATATATCTCAAACTTCAGAGCACTTCAAACTCGAGTAGGTTGGAATGATGCTGCCCTTAAGTATCATTTCAAGAAAGGACTTCCTTCTAGGATTCTGGATCAATTAAATCTTCACGGTCAGAAGATGACTACTTTAACGGATTTAATGGATCAAACCCTCGAAATTGACGGCGTTTATCAAGGACGACTTCAACATCGTCGATACGCCAACAAATCTCAAGGCCTAAACTTTAAATTGGGATCTTCTTCACACCCACAACCAAATCAATCCTCCTCGACTCAATCCAAACCCAATAAGGGGAAGGATAAACCTCGAACAAAAGGCTTGACTCCAGGCGATATCAGCAAAGTACTGGATCCTAAAGGGGAACTTAAAGAAGCTGAGAGGAAGAGACGAGCAGATAATGGGTTATGTATGTATTGTGGGGGTAAGCACAAGTTGGAAGACTGTGTAAAGTTGAAGGAAAGAGAAGGTACTAGTTCAAAGTCAAAATACTAGTAGATAGTTTACTTGTGTGCAAAGCAAACTATATTATCTCTCCCAGTGCACAGAACCTCCATTTCTTAAGGACTGGAGTTGCCTTAAACCGCTTGAGATTCATTCTTTTTAAGGAGGATATCCCCTTCAGTTGTCTTATAGACTCTGGAGCTTCAATTTCTTTTGTTAGTTTATCTTTTGCCGAGAAGCTTCAACTAACATTTACAGATGTAGATCAAAATCCAATCTATTTGGTCAAATCAGAGGAACCCAAATATTGGGTAAGTAAGAAAGTTTTATGGGTTTTCAACTTTCCGAACTTTCCCCCCTTCAAGTGGAAATTATCAGTCTTGGACACCCCAAGGATGGACAATACCATTCTTGGCCACGACTTTTTAACGCATTGGAATCCCGAAATTGATTGGACTAGGGGATTGATAACCCCACGCTCTAAGTATATTTCTGATTCTTCAATGCAGGTCAATAGGGAGTTAAACAACCCGCCTGACAACGTCCTGCTAGAGGACAAATCTCTGCCAGATGACTTGAAAGCATCTGATCTTTCTCTAAATGAGCAATTGGCTAACCCTTCTAGCTCGATGACTTCACTCAAAGAGGATTTAAATTGCCTCGAAGTAATCGAATTCTGCTCTCTCAATTCAGGTATCCCCTCGACAGATTCTCTCGAAGATGAAGAGGACAACCAAATCAACGTTGAAGCCATTAAATCAACTCTACCAGAAATCTACCACGATTTCCTTGATGTTTTCTCAATCCGCAAGGCCGATAAGTTACTACCTCATTGACCCTACGACCATCAAATAGAGTTAATAGGCCCAGTACCTCCGGCAAGTCCTGTCTATTCTTTGTCGAAGGACAAATCTCAAGTTCTTTGAGACTACATTGCAGAGAATGTAGCCAAAGGTTTCATCAGAGCCAGTAAATCTCCAGCCGGCTCCCCTGTCCTCTTTGTAAAAAAGAAGGACGGTAGTCTTAGGTTGTGTGTTGACTATAGAAAGCTCAACACAGTCACTAAGAAGAATGCATATCCTGTTCCTCCTATGTCATTACTTCTTACCCTTTTCAATGGTGCTAATTTCTTTTCTAAAATTGATATTAGAGGCGCTTACAATCTGATTCGCATTGCAGAAGGTCATGAACTACTGAGTGCAATGCGCACTAGATTTGGTAGTTTGAATATTTAGTTATGCCTTTTGGATTGTGTAACGCACCATCAACTTATCAAACTTTTGTTAATGACATCTTTCAAGATGTTGTTGAACAATTTGTAGTTGTCTATTTAGATGATATTTTAATATTCTCGAAAACACTAGATGAACATATTCATCATGTTCGACAGGTCCTAAATTGTCTTCGAGATCATGGTCTCTACGCCAAGCATAATAAATGCAAATTCCACCTCAAATCAATTGATTTTTTGGGTTTTACGTTGTCCACTGACGGTTTAGTCATGGATGACAAAAAAGTCCAGAAAATCCTGGAATGGCCTGAGCCCAAAACCATTAAATCACTCCAAGGATTTTTGGGTTTGGAAACTTCTATAGAAGATTTATTAAAGATTACTCTAAAACTATTTCCAATCTTACTTCTCTTCTTAGAAAAGACATTCCTTTTGTTTTTACTTCTACAGCACGAAAGGAATTCGAAGCACTTAAAACGGCGTTCACCACAGCCCCAATTCTTCGACATTTTGATCCTTCTGCTTTGACAATAGTTGAGACAGATGCGAGAGATTATGCTATTGCAGGGGTCATCTCTCAATTAAATCCTGAAACAAATTTGTTTCATCCTGTGCTTTTGAGTCACACAAACTCATAGCCGCAGAATTAAATTATGAAATTCATGACAAAGAGCTTTTAGCTATTATCCATTGTCTTAAAAAATGGTGTTCTTTTCTTCTCAGCCTAGATAGTCCTTTTCAAATTTTAACAGATAATAATGCTTTAAAATACTTCATGTCTTCCAAAGTGTTAACCAGGCATCAAGCCAGGTGGGCTGAATTTTTGTCCGAATTTCCCTTCTCTATTTCCTATTGCCCAGGTAAGAACTGCATTGTCCCAGATATCTTGTCACGCCGGGACGACGTTTACCCACAGCGGGGGGACGCATTTGCTGACAAGAACCCAGCAAATGTGCAATCAATTTTCAAAGAATCAATGTTAACGACTCATCAACTTAATTCGATGACAATTCAATCCTTTCGAAATCCACCATCCAACATCCTCGAAGCTCAGTCGAAGGATGATTATTGTTTAGGGTTAAAAGACAAAATACTCTCTAAGCAAGGGGCCAAAAGATTTAGTATTGAATCAGGTCTATTAGTCTTTGAAGGTAGAGTAGCCATACCCAACAACAATGAGATAAAATTATGGATTTTCAACAGTCAACATGATTCTCCATTAGCTGGTCATTTTGGTTTTGATAAAACCTACCAGTTAATAGCGAGGGATTTCTTCTGGCCAGGTATGACCAGAGAAATCAGGGCCTATATAAAAGCTTGTCACGAATGTAATAGGAATAAGGCTCCCCATTACCGGAAGCATGGGTTGCTTCAACCACTTCCTATTCCCTCTAAACCTTGGGAATCTTTATCGATGGATTTCATTTCTCAACTTCCTTTTTCTAATGATTTTGATGCTATATTAGTAATAGTAGATAGATTTTAAAAAATGTCTATTTTCATTAAAACCACTACTACTGCTACAGCAGAAGATTTGTCAAAATTGTTTCTAGAATATGTATTTTCCAAACACGGCTTACCAAATGATATTATTTCAGATAGAGGCTCATTGTTTGTATCCACATTCTGGACCCAACTGTGTTGACAACTCAATATCAGGAGGAGCCTCTCCACAGCCTATCACCCTGAAACCAATGGTCAAACAGAAAGAGTTAACCAAATCCTCGAACAATATCTTCAAATGTATGTCAGTTACCAACAAGATGATTGGACCACATGGTTACCACTGGCCGAATTTGCTTATAATAACTCGACTCATTCTTAGACACAACAATCTCCCTTCGAAACCATTTATGGACAACATCCTTGATTCAACTCAATCCATGTAGGAACTAATCATCCTGCGGAACATTATCTTCAAACTATATCACGACTCCAAGAAGAACTTAAAACAAATTTGGAATCAGTGATTCGAAGATACAAGGAACAGGCCGACAAACATCGACAATCTACTCCTTCCTTTAAACCAGGCGACAAAGTATGGCTCGACGCACAAAACATTCGAACAACACGACCATCAAATAAACTGGCTGAAAAGCGCTTGGGGCCATTCGAAATAGACTCTGAGGTCTCTAAAACTGCATTTCGACTCAAGTTACCTCCTAAATGGCAGGCGATTCACCCTGTTGTCCATGTATCTCTCCTGGAACTGGCTTGAGAAATATACCTGGGCAAGAACCAACCCCCTCCGGAACCGGTCGAAGTAGAAGATCATCTAGAGTGGGAAGTAAGTCGTATCCTTGATTCAAGAATGCGCAAGGGGAAACTTCAATACCTCGTGGAATGGGAAAGCTTCCTCAATGACTCAGACAAAACATCCTGGGAACCAGCCATCAATGTTTCTAACGCCCCGGAACTTCTAAAATCTTTTCATTTGAAATATCCTTTAAAACCAAAACCTTAAAATTTCTTTTATTTTAAATTTTCTTTTCTTTTTTTCTTTTCTTTCTTTTTTCTCTTTCTCTTAAAATCTAAAACACCTCTTAAATTTCTTATCCTTGTTTTCTTTTTTTTCTCTTCTTTTTTTTCTTCTCCTTCTATAAAATTTTCTCCAAAACCAACTAAAATTAAAATCAAAATTAAAATTAAAAATAAAATAAAATTTAAAAAATAAATAAAATAAATAAAATAAAATAAAAAACTTTTAAATCTCTCTAAATGTTTTTTTTTCTCTTCTCTTTTTCAATTCTCTAAATACATTCTTTTCTTAAATTTAAAATTCTCTTTAAAATTTTCTTTTCTAAAATTTATTCTCTCTTTAAACTTTCTTTCCTTCAAACCATCAAAATCTTGTACGAATAAAGACACGACCATTTCCTCGAACTTAACTTCAACCTCTAAATCTCTTTATAAAATTCTTTGAACAAATGATTCTTCTTTTTCAAATTCTCTTTAAATTCTAATTCTGTTTTTTCTCTCTTTTCAACTATCTAAATTTCCTAAAAACATCAATAAACAACTTTTCGCAAATAACAAATTCTTCTTTAAATTCTCATTTCAACAAACTCATCTCAATCACCAACCATTTTTTTTCTTTTCTTCTTTCTCTCTTCTCTTACATAAATTTTTCTTTTAAACTTAAACTTCCTTCAATTAATAACTTCTTTCTTTTTCTTTCTTTATTTAAATTTCTTCTTTCAAATTCTAAAGCAAAATTTTATTTAAAACTTTTTTTTTCTCTCTCTCCCAAATCTTATAAAAAATAATATTCACCTTAAATACAATAAAATAATACAAAAAAATTAAACTAAAGACAATTCTACTTTTCTACTTCTTTACATCTCTCCCTTTCATTTCAAATTTTTCTCTTTTAATTTTTCTCAAACCAATCTTTTCATCTTCTCCAAAATTACCCTTATCTCCTTCCTGAATTTCTCAAATACCTCCTCCTCTCCTACCGGAACCACCTCTCCAATCTCCAACAGTTCCTCTGCCACGTCGAAGGAAGCAGAGTTGATAATTGTATTGACCTCCCCACACAACTCTTCTGCGAACCTAACTTGTTGACCCTGAAGAGGCTTCTTCGACAACACCTGGTCCAGCTTTTCCTCAGGTTCTTTGATTCCACCCGTGACCGGAAGGTTTGCCTCAGTTGGCAAAAGCGACGCAGTTTCCCCAATTGGGTCTTCAATGGCATTCGAGGTCTAAACAAGAACTCATCAGTAACCTCATCCCTAAAAAAACAACAAATAAAACTTACTTCGAAGATGGGGTCAGGTTCTAAGAACAACCTTGAAGCCACCTCTACCTCTGCTTCTCTCTCCTCCTCGTCATCTTTAATGACCACCCGTCGTTTTTTGGGTGTCCGCCCTGGAACAGGGACTTCATCCTCAACTTCCTCCACAAATTCGTCGATCTCTTCTTCGACACCCCGTTTTGAACTTGTGGCCTGGGTTACCCAGGTTGTGATCTCGTTATCAAGTTCCTTATTGTTCTCCCCCACCAATTGATTGTCTCCAACCGAGACATCCCAAATGTCTTCGACCACCTCTTTTGTTTTAGGGATCACCCAAAACTTAGTCTTGGTGAATCGTTGTTCAATCTCTGCGTTCTTTGTCAACGCATCTCACGTCACTCGTCGCCAACGGCAAAACTCGCATTTCTGGCGAGGGCCTCGAGTCGCCGTACTTTTGACACAAAATTATTCCATCGCTTCACAAGCCGTGCAAGCCTGGGAAAACTGTCGCTTAACCATTCCCCCATCCGCTTTAGGGTGTGGAGGCATAGGCGTTGGGGTAGGACAGTTCATTATATAATAAGGAAAGTAATAAACAAGAAAAGGTATATATAAAGGAAAGGGAAACTAGTGTGAGAAGATGGCTCAAGCTCAACAGAGCTCGCGATTCTTATACCCGGGCATCTGTCACGCGCCACGTGACACTTGAGGCAAAAGCAGCTCATTAAATCAATAATATCGAGTTCTAAATCTATACTCAAAGCGCAGAAAGCAATTCTCCATAGCAACTGTGATTCCCCTTTGTGTACTTACTATTCAACTGCGCTAGCCTAAACTCTAAATCTAAATTAGTCAATCTCTCAATAGTGTGCCTTAGTCTTAATTTCAATAAGCGACGCACAGCGCTATGATCAACGTAATAGTACATTAGTAGTTTTCATTAAAAAGTTTGTTAATTAATTAAAAGGGGTAAATTGAGCATGGGCGGATATTAGCAAAGAGGGTCTAAGTGTATGTTATTAATGGTCTGTGGTATGGGAATGGTGCGATGAGAGGGAGGTCAATGCAAGGAGGAATAAAGGATATAAAAGGGTTGGGTTTTTGGTTCGATATTCCTTAGAATTAAATTATAAAACGTATTTACATTTAATAGTGGTAAAATCTTTAAGTTAAATCATTATTATTGTATCTTTCTTTATTTTCTCAATAATCATTTCTAAATCCTAAATCTTTGATTGTTGAGTTTCCAACCCTTTGTGAGATCTTAAGAACTCCTATTACCTTTGAAACTATATTATAATTCTTCTCGAACATACCTCTAACCCGTAGCTCTTACTTCGAGTGACCTTCGAATCACTTCCTCGAATCATTCCTCTGTGCTTCGAAGAAGTTTTCTAAATCCCTCATCTCACTTTCAGGAACATCCTCGACCTTGTGCGTAGGTTGTCCAGTGACACATCCCAGGCCAGGGCAGACCAAAAAACATCCTTGGCAGCATTTTCATGTTCCAACTCCTCCACTTCCACCAAGTATTCCACCACAGGATCAAACTGTAGCAGAGACTTCCTGTAACTGTGCAATTTACCAAAACCACCAAAAGACTGCCATTCACTGACAACCTTGTTCAGATCCACCATAGTGAAAATACCTTAAACCATAAAATATGCTAAAAAATCATCAAGACATATAACGTAGAGAAAAATCAGGGCTCTCTAATGGTACTAAACACTTAACCCTAAGACTTAAGGTTAAACCAAAAAATTTAAAAAACAAATTGAAACAGCTATCGTAAAAAATGAAAAGTGACCAAAAGAGCCCTTAAAACTTAGAATATAAAAATACCATCAAAACATAAAATATAGAGAAAACCCAGGGCTATGAAATGATAATAGCCTTGTCCTTGTAGCCTCAATATTCAGCCCGTGAACCCAGAAACACCATGTATTAAAAATCAATGCCACTTAAGACATCACTAAACAGTACCAAACTACACAACAAAGGCCCCAGACAATGTTGTATCACCACAATGTCAAAGATCAATTACTTTCTTTGAGGTAAGTTCAAGAGGAATAATAATGTATGGTAGGGTAACACTAAAATTCAAGGAATCTCACAAAGGGTTGGGACTTATTAATCAAAAGGGATTTAGAAGTTTTAATAGTTGAAGATAAATTGATTATTAAGAAAGGTAGGAAACAATAATAGCCATATATAAGTTTAACTACTATCACAGTAATATTATAATTTAATTCTAAGGAATGACAAAACAAATCCCCCCAATTATATAAACAATTGGAATTACTGGATATCAGAGAGGTGGTTCCAGTTGGGGAGGGAGTTGTTTTTTAAAATAGTGGAAAGAATATTTGAAGATTATTTGAAAAGGTGAAGGAATTGATTTGAAGAAAAATAGAGGAAAAAAATTTGAAATAGAAGAAAAATAAAAGAAAAGAAAAAAGAAAGAAAAATTTGTATATAGGTTTACCTTGCAGATTTGTTAATTTTCTTGAAATTTTTTTTTTAAGAAAGAAAAGAAATTGAAATTGAGAGATGAAAAAAAAAGGAATTGAAAAAAATTGTTTTTAAATTTAAATTTTAGTAAAATTTTAATTTATTTGGCTTTAAAGTTTAAAATTTCAATTTTATTAATTTGAATGAAAAGAAAGGAGAAAAATGGAAGAAAGGAAAAATAAATTTGTTTTAAACAATTTATTTTTATAATTTTCCAGAAAATATAAGATGGTTTTGAGTTGTATTGTGAAGATCTTGATGTTTCAGAATTATTTGATTTAGGAGAAAAAGAATAAAGAAAGAAAAAAACATCATTTTGCATAGTAATATTTAGAGAAACAGAAATTTTGATTTAGTTTTAATTTAATTTAATTTTGCTTTATTTTATTTTTATTTTAATTTTATTTCAGTTCAATGTTGATTTGTTTAAGTATTTAGAAAATTTTAGAAAAGAAATGAAATAAAATAAAAAATATACAAAATTTTAAAATTTGATTTAGAAAAAAAAATGAAAAGAAAAAGAAAGAAAAAGAAAAAGAAAATGTTTTAAAAGTCTTAAGGAAGGAATTTGAGATTTAGGTTTTTTAGGATATTTTATGTGAAAAGATTATATAAATTCAGAAGAGCTTGATACATTGATGTCTCTTTTCCAAGATGTTTTATTTAAGTCATTGTGGTGGCCTTCCCATTCCACAAGGTATTGAAGTTTCCCATTGTGCCTTCTTGAATCAAAAATCCAACTTACTTCTTACCCTAAGTGATTTTCTACTTTGACCGTTTCTGGAGGGGGTTGGTTCTTGCCCAGGTATATTTCTTGAGCAGGTTCCAGAAGAGATACATGAAAAACAGGATGAATTGATTGCCATTTTAAAGGTAGATTGAGTCAAAATGTATTTTTAGAAATTTCTGAATCAATTTCAAATGGACCCAAGCCATTTTCCAATAATTTCTATGATGGTTGAGTTGTTTGAATATTTTTAGAGTTTATACATACTTTATTTCCTGGTTCAAAAGCTGGAGAAGATTGTCAAATTTTGTTGGCCTGCAACTTATATCTTTAATTTTTGGCCTCAAGGCTAGATTAAAGTTTTCCTTGAAGTTGTGAAATGGTTTGAAGATAATTTTCAGTAGGATGATTTATTCCTATATGAACTGGATTTAATTGAGGATGTCATCCATAGATTGTTTTGTTGAGGATTTTGTTGAATTTTTATAAGCGAATTCAGCCAATGGAAACCATGTGTTCAAATTGTCTTGTTGGTAGTTGACATACATTTGAAGATATTGTTTGAGGATTCGGTTGAATATTTTTGTTTGCCTGTCAGTTTCAGGATGATAAGCAGTGGAAAGATTCCTTGTAATATTTAGTTTTCAACAAATTTGAGTCCAGAAAGTAGAGACAAACAGGTATACTCTATATGAAACAACATCAGTGGGTAAGCCATCTTTAGAAAAAGAAATTTGAGAAATAATTTAGCTAAATCTTCTGCGGTTGTACTAGTATTAGTTTTTAAAAAAAATAGACATTTTAGAGAATCTATCAACTTTGACTAATATAGCATTGAAGTTATCTGATGGAGGTAATTGAGAAATGAAATCCGTCAAAATTGATTCCCACAGTAGAGAGGGAATCGGAAGTGGTTGAAGTGACCCATACTTCCTATGTCAAGGTGCCTTGTTTCTATTACATTCATAACAGGCTTTTATATAGGCCTTAATTTCCCTGGTCATTTCTGGCAAGAAGAAACCCCTTGCTGTTAACTGGTGGGTTTTATCAACACCAAAATGACCAGCTAATGGAGAATCATGTCTACTATTAAAAATTCATAACTTTATATGCTTATTTTCAGGTATTACTACTCTACCTTCAAAGACTAAAAGACCTGATTCTATACTGAATCTCTTAGCCTGTTGCTTTGAGAGTAATTTTTCTTTAATTCCCAAAAAATAATCATCTTGTGATTGAGCTTCTCAAATGTTAGATAGTAGATTTTGAATTGAATTTATTGTCATTGAATTAAGTTGATGAGTCTTTAACATTGATTCATTGAAAATTGATTTCACATTTTCTGGATTCTTGTTAGCAAACGCCTCCCCCCCACTGCGGATAAATGTCCTCTTAATGTGATAGAATATCTAGAACTAGCTTGACCTCTAGTTAGTACTTTGGAAGAAATGAAGTATTTCAAAGCATTATTATCAGTTAAGATTTGAAAAGAACTATCTAGACTGAGAAGAAAAGAACACCATTTCTTAAGACAATTAATAAGCTAATAACTCTTTTTCATGAATTTCATACATTAATTCTGGTGCAATTAATTTGTGTTATTCAAATGTAACAGCATGAAACAGTTTTGTTTCAGGATTGAATTGGGATATTACCCCTACTATAGCATAATCACTAGCATCTGTCTTGACTATTGTTGAGGCTGTAGGATCAAAGTGTTGAATAATTGGAGCTGTGGTGAATGCAGTTTTCAATACTTCAAATTATTTCCATGCTATATCTGTGAAGACAAAAGGAAAATCTTTTTAAAGAAGAGAAGTAATATTTGCTATAGTTTTAGATTAATATTTTATAAATCTTCTATAAAACATTTTAAAACGCAATAATCCCTGTTAGGAATTAAGGTTGGTTGGCTCTGGACATTCCAAAACTTTTTGAACTTTTTTTCTATCCACGACTAAACCCTCAGTGGACAATTTAAACTCTAAAAAGTCCATAGATTTAAGGTGAAATTCACACTTGTTGTGCTCGGAATAGATTCCTTGATCTCAAAAGCTGAGTAAGAAAAATTTTGACATGTTGCATATTTTCTTTTAGTGAGTTTGAGAAAATTAAAGTTTCATCTAGGTGGACAACAACAAACTTTTCAACAATATCTTGGAAGATATCATTGATAAAAGTTTTGAAAAGTTGATGGTGTGTTACACAATCCAAAGGGCATTACTAATATATTCAAAACTACCAAATCTTGTATGCACTGCAGTTAAAGTTTTATGACCATCCAGAATATGTATAATATTTTAAGCATCTCTCAGATCAATTTTAGAATAAAATTTAGCACCATTAAACGAGGTAAGAAATAATGAAATAGGAGGATCTGGATATGTGTTCTTCTTATTCACTGCGTTGATATTTCTATAATCAACACATGACCTAAAACTTCCATATTTTTTCTTAACAAAAAGAACTGCAGATGTGGTTGGAGATTTACTGGATTGAATGAAACATTTTGCTACATTCTCTGCAATGTAGTCTTGAAGAACTTGAGATTGCCCTTTGAAAATGAATAGACAGGACCTGCCAATGGTACTGGACCTATTAACTCTATTTGATGATCATAGGGTAAATGAGGTGGTAGCTTTTTGGCCTTATGAATTGAGAAAACATCAATGAAGTCATGATAAGCTTCAGGTAGAGTTGATTTAATGGCTTCAATATTGATTTGGTCGTCCTCTTCATCTTTTGAAGAAGTCTGTCAAGAGTAAACCTGCATTTAGAGATCAAAAATCAATTACTTTAAGGCTATTAAAATCTTCTTTGAGTAAAGTAGTTTAACTAGAATGTTTAGCCTTATTTTCATTTAAAGTAAAATTAGATTCTTGAAATACATCTTACAGAGAAGTGTCCTCTAGCAGGACTTGGTCAGACTGGTTGTTTAACTCTCTATTTGCCTACATTGATGAATCAGAAATATACTTAGAGCAAAGGGTGATCAATTCCTATGAACAATCAATTTCAGGATTCCAATATTGTAAAAAGTCATGGCCAAGAATGGTATTTTCCATACTTGGAGCATCCAAGACGTTAAATTTCTACTAAAAGGAGGGAAAGTTTGGAAAGCTGAAACCCCATAAAACTTTCTTACTAACACAATATTTGGTTTCTTTTAATTTGAACAGATAGATTGGAATTCGGTCAAGATCTACAAATGTCAGTTTAAGTTTTTCAGAAAAAGATAAACTGATAAATGAAATTGAAGCTCCAGAGACAATGAGGGAATTAAAGGTAATATCCTCCTTAAAAAGAATTAATCTCAAATGGTTAAGGGCAACCTGTCACATTCCACATGACACTCAAAGCAAAAATACCTCAATTACACCACTATTCCAGCCTAACTCTTAGCAATATGCAAAAAGAAATATTGAAAAGATTACATTCAATTTTGTTCTTGAATTAGCTATGCCATTCAAACTATAAACTATCCTAAATTTAAATACGCTTATAATTTTCAAACATAAGCAATCTACGTGAGCTATAGCGCTAAATTTGAGGCAATATTCAAAAGGGGTAATTAGGATTTCTAAGAAGTAGGAACAGGAAAGAAGGACTATAAGGTTAGACTAATTAGTAATTGTAAACTCTGGTGGATTAAGTGGGTCTGTGACTAATATGGTGGCTGGTTGGTTAATGGGTCAGTGCAAGGAGGTATAAGATATTTAAAGGGGGTTAATTTGGTTCAACTTTCTCTAGAATTAAATTATAAAACATATTTGTGATAGTAGTTAAACTCTTGTTATGCTATTTTTATATTTGTCCTTTTATTTCTTAATAATAATTTTTATTAAAATCCTAAATACTTAAATCTTCCCTTTGTGAGGTTACCACAATAGTTAGTGTTCCTACATTACACATTAAACTATTTCTTGAATAATATTAGAAACCAGTCTAGTTACTCAGTTCTATCTTTGAATCACTTCCTCGAAGTAATCCTCTGTGCTTCAAAGTTTTAGTCCCCCTCATCCTTTTATCTCACTTTCTTTGGGATCATCCTCAACCTTGTGGGTAGGTGGATTTTGCCAAAAAAAATTAAGCTGACATTTGTAGATACCAATCAAATTCCAATTTATTTGGTCAAATAAGAGGAACCCAAGTATTGGGTTAGTAAGAAAGTTTTATGGGTTTTCAACTTTCCAAATTTTTCTTCCTTTGAGTTGGAATTAACAGTCCTGGATGCCACAAGAAGAGACAATACAATTCTTGGCCATGACTTTTAAATACATTTGAATCCTGACATTTATTGATCAGAGGGATTGATCATCCCTTGTTCTAAGTATATTTCTGATTCTTCAATGCAGTTCAACAGGGAGTTAAACAACCCATCTGACCATGTCCTGCTAGAGGACATATCTCTTCCAGATGATTTGAAACCATCTTTTTTTTCTCTAAATGAGCTTTTGTCTAACCTTTCTAGCTCAGATACTTCACTCAAAGAGGTTTTAAATAGCCTTGGGATAAAAAATACTTGCTTTTTAAATTCAGGTTTATCCTTGACAGACTCCTTGGATGATGAAGAGGATGACCAAATCAATATGGAAGCCATTAAATCAACTCTACCAGAAGTCTATCGTGACTTCCTTGACATATTTTCAGTCTGTAAGGCCAACAACTACCGCCTTATTGACCCTACATTCATCAAACAGAGTTAGTAGGTCCAGTACCTTTGGCAGGTCTGGTCTACTCCCTATCAAAGGATGAATCTCAAGTTCTTTCAAACTAAATTTCAGAGAATGTGGCAAAAGGTTTCATTCAAGCCATTAAATCCTCAACTGGCTCTCCAGTTCTTTTTGTCAAGAAAAAAGATGGAAGTCTTAGGTTGTGCATTGATTATAGAAAACTCAACACAGTGACTAAGAAGAACGCATATCCAGTTCCTCCTATATCTTTACTCCTTGATTTGTTTAGTGGTGCTAATTTCTTTTCTAAAATTGATCTAAGAGGCACTTAAAACCTTATACAGATTGCTGAAGGCCATGAACCTTTGACAGAAATGCACACTAGGTTTGGTAGTTTTGAATATTTAGTTATGCCTTTTGGGTTATGTAATGAACCCTCAACTTTTCAAAATTTTGTCAATGATATCTTTCATGATGTTTTTGAACAATTCTTTGTTGTCTATTTAGATGATATTTTAATTTTTTTGAAGACCCTCAAGGAACATATTGAACATGTCCAACAGGTTCTCAATTGTCTTTGAGTGCATGGGCTCTACACCAAGCACACTAAGTGCAAATTCCACCTAAAGTCTATTGAATTTTTAGGTTTTACATTATCCACTGATGTCTGTGTCATGGATGATATAAAAGTTAATAAAATATTGGAATGGCAAGAGCCAAAATCTGTAAAATCCTTACAAGGGTTTTTAGGTTTTTGCTAATTTCTATAGAAGATTTATTAAAGATTACTCTAAAAGTATTACAAATCTCACTTTTCTTCTTAGAAAAGATATTCCCTTTGTTTTCACTGATACAGCACAAAAGGAATTCAAAGCACTGAAGTCTGCATTCACCACAGCTCCAATTCTTCAACATTTCAACCCTTCTTCTTTGACAATTGTTGAGAAAGATTCTAATGATTACGCTATTGCATGGATTATATCCCAATTAAATCCTGAAACAAAATTGTGTCATCCTGTCGTGTTTGAATCACGTAAATGGTTTGCATAATAGTTAAATTACAAATTTCATGATAAAAAGTTTCTTGCTATTATTCATTGTTTGAAAAAATGGCATTCTTTTATTCTCAGTCTTAATAGTTCTTTTCAAATTTTAACAGATCATAATTCTTTAAAATACTTTATGTCTTCTAAAGTCTTGATGCGATGTCAAGCCAGATGGGCTGAATTCTTATCTGAATGTTCTTTTACTATTACCTATTTTCCAGGAAAATATTGTGTAGTTCCAGACATATTATCACATTGGGACAACGTTTACCCAGTGCAGGGGGAGGCATTTTTTAACAAGAACCTAGCAAATTTCAAATAAATTTTCAATGAATCAATGTTAACAACTAATAAACTCAATACAATGATAACTCAAACAATTCGAAATTCACTATCCAACATTCAAGAAGCTCAAGCAAAAGATTATTATTGTGTGGGGATTAAAGACAAAATACTCTCAAGGCAAGCGGCCAAAAGATTCAGTATCAAATCAGGTCTATTAGTCTTTGAAGGTAGAGTAGTCATCCCCAATGATAAGGATATAAAATTATGGATTTCCAATAGTAGACATGATTCTCCATTAGATGGTCATTTTGGGGTTGACAAAACCTACCAGTTAATAGTGAGGGATTTCTTCAGGCCATGAATGAATAGAGAAGTCAAGGCCTATATTAAAGCCTGTTATGAATGTAATAGGAACAAGGTACCTCGACATAGGAAGTATGGGTTCTTTCAACCACTTCAAATTCCCTCTAAACCTTGGGAATCAATTTAGATGGATTTCAATTCTCAATTACCTCCATCAGATGATTTTGATAGTATATTAGTTATATTCAATAGATTTTCTAAAATGTCTGTTTTCATTAAAACTGTTACTACTGCGACAGCAGAGGATTTAGCAAAATTATTTCTAGAACATGTATTTTCTAAACATGGATTACCCAATGATATTATTTCAGATAGGGGTTCCTTGTTTGTTTCTACTTTCTGGAATCAATTATGTTGACAATTAAGTATTATGAGGGATCAATCTACTGCTTATCACCCTGAAACCAATGGGCAAATGGAAAGAGTCAATCAAATCCTCAAACAATATCTTTGAATGTATGTTAATTATCAACAAGACAATTTAACCACATGTTTACCATTGGCCAAATTTTCTTATAATAACTTGACACATTCTTCAACAAAAAAATCTCCCTTTGAGACTATCTATGGAAAAAATCCTCAATTCAATCTTATTCATTTAGGAATAAATAATCCTTCTGAATATTATCTTCAAAAAATTTCACAACTTCAAGGCTAACTTCAATCTAACTTGGAAGCAGCAAATTGAAGGTATAAGGAACAGGTCAACAAGCATTGACAATCTGCTCCACTCTTTAAACCAGGCGACAAAGTATGTCTCGATGCAAAAAGTATTCAAACAACCTGACCATCTAGAAAACTATCTGAAAAGCACTTGGGTCTATTCAAAACTGATGCTAAGATATCAAAAAACACATTTCGACTGAAGCTACCTCCAAAGTGGCAATAAATTCATCCTTTTCTTCAGGTATCTCTCTTGGAACTGGCTTGAGAAATATACTGGGGCAAGAACCATCCTCCTCTGGAACTGGTCAAAGTAGAAGATCATCTAGAGTGGGAAGTCAGCTGGATTCTTGATTCGAGAAGGCACAAAGGGGAACTGTCAGGATGAGGTCAAGTAAAGAGATGTGAACTAGCTTGAATGGTCAGTTTTCTAGAAGATTTTAATGGTCCTATATGAATAGTGTAGTACAAATCCAATAATTATTGAAATATAACTCAATATAAGGGTCTCAGTAATTTAAATCTCACTAAATATAAATGGGTTATAATCTTATAGTTGGTAGAAAAATAGATGTAATAATTCAGAAACTATCCAAAGACTTTATAAGTGCTATTGATATGTATTGTGATTGTATTGGTTATATACTTGAATTGTAATGATAAAGAATGTAGAAAACAAGACCAAAAACCCCCTCCTTTTATACACAATAACATCCCCAATGAACCCCTTGATTTACCAGCTCTATACATGATTAATGATGCCTTATTCCAACTAATAGAAATTTCCAACAACATAAAGAGTGACCAGTAACATAATTAGAATGATATCACCCTCCAAAATCCTGTAGTAATAGGGATATCCATCAAAAATAAAGAATAAGCAAAAAAGAGAGTATATGCATGTAATAAATTTAAAATAAAAGACTAAAAGGGAAAGTGAAGACTAATTATTACTCCATATTAAGGGGGATCAACAGTATAAATGATGGGACTAGTGATGACATTATACTATGTGAAATCCCCATTCAAAAATAACCAAAATTGACTGAGAAACCACTAAAAAACCCAAAAAAGGGTGTGAGATGTGGGGTAACTACATGCAGTCCTTGGCAGGAACTTGCACAGGTAATTCCTTGACTAATTTAGGAGAATTTAAGGGTGGTAGTGAATTAAAGCGCCAAGCTTGAGGTTATTAATTGAATTAGTGCATATAATAAGGGTCAATGCATTTGTAATTAAACTAGGACACTAAATAAGCCCCTGTCACCTATTTTAGCGTATTTTCCCACAGTGGGCCTAGAATGTGGCGTAATTATAGTGTGAAAAAGCTAACTTTTCTAAAAATGAAGCTATTCACATGGGAAAAATGTAGGCAGTATGTGGCCAGTACACAGAAGCCATTTCTGGCATAAAAAACACCAAATTTGAAAAGTGTTATTTTTATGCAGTTGAGTAGCCAAATCAATAGCCCTAATTAAGAAAAATTGATCTTTCAAAGCGCATTTTTAATATAATTTAATTTATAGCACAAATAGTCAACTTTAAGTGATTTAAAGCACATTTCTTGTTTTTCACATAAAACAATGAAAACAACAGCTTTAAGTCTACTTAAAAATTATGTAGCCTTATATTTAAGGTTTTTAAGACTACCCTGACATATTAAAACTTAATATTTAGTACATAAGACTTATAAAAGGTGGATATATGTGTGTATATTAGGTGTTATAATGGCATATTTTGTATTTTATCATAAATTTACTTATGTATACTATTTGTGTACTCTAATTAATTTCTCCCATGTATAGTCCATGTGTTTAACATAACTTATAAGTACTTTTTACTCAGTCATGGGGATATCCAGGCTGACACTCTCCCACCCATAAAAACTATAAAAAAATGATAAGTTATACACTTTTTTTATTTTATGTTATTTTTCAGGTATTCAGAAAATTCTGTAGCATTAAAGATTAATTCTTTAAAGAAATAAAACATGATAAAATATTATGAGTACTGGTTTCTTAACCCCTCAGCTGGTTGAACAGAAATTTTTTTCTGTTTAAATTTCTTGAGAAGGGAGGATAAATTTGAAATTTCTTTTTCAGGTATCCATTTATCAAATTCATTTGATTTTCCCTTAAATCTTAATAGATACTCAGGTTCTTTTTCTTTAGTAAGGATTCTTTTCTTGAGTATTTTTTCAATATCTTATTTTTCCACAATTTCTTCAGGTTGCTTATGAGGCCTTCCTCTTCTTTTGTAATAAGTCAGGATCATTTGCATGGTAAGGTTTTAATAATGAGATAGGGAAAACCGGATGTTTCCTATCATATGGGGCATATAATATGACTTCCACAGCATTATCACCAGCCATTTTTTTTACTAAAAAAGGTCCTATAAAGGGGCCCTTTAATTTAACATTACCTTGTAAGCTAAAATGTAGTGTTGAAATTAGGACTTCATCTCTTTTTTGAATTCAAATTCTTTATGAGATTTATCCCACCTTTTCTTTTCATATTCAAATGCTTTTTGGATGCATTCCTCTGCATTCTTTCTACACATTTGTTGCATATGTATTAAGCATTTAGTACCAGGGTGTATATCCAACATTTGTAATATATTTAAATGATTTACAGAGGTATTTGGTACATATCCCAGCCAGAGTTCAAATGGTTTTTTCTCTGTTACAGAATGAGTTGTGCTATTATAAGCAAATTCAAGGCCAGGAATTAATTTTACCCAGTCATGTGTGAATTTCTCATTGTTTCTGTATTCAAATCCAAAGGCACAATATCTTCTGATCATGTCTTCAAGAGTCTGTATCATTCTTTCAGCCAGCCCATCAGTTTTTGGATGGTGTGCTGTAGACAATTTCAATTGACAACCTGATACTTCCATCAAAGATGTCCAGAACTCTGAAGTAAATTTAGGGCCTCTGTCAGAAACTATGACTTTTGGAAACCCAGCAGTATTCATCATTTGAGTCCACCATAGTTATGCCAAGTCTTTTGCAGATAATTCTTTATGAGTAGGGATAAATTTACACATTTTTGTTAATCTATCTACAATTACCCAGCAAGAATTGAAACTTTCTTTTCCTGCTAATGGCAATCCAGTGACAAAATCAATGTTTATAATTTTTCATGGAGCTTTTGGCTTCTCTATTTGTTGTAACAGCCCAGCTCTCTTCCCATTTAATCTTTTAGATTTCTGCCAAGAGTCACATGTTTCAATGTATTTTTGTACATCTTCTTTCATGTTTATCCACCAGGCTGCATTTTAAACTCTAGTTAATGTTTTGTTTAAATCAAAAAGACCAGATAAGATGTCATCATGAAAAGTAATCAAAATTAACTCTTTCATAGAGGGTGGTATAACTATTACATTACTGAGCTTTTTTCTGTAATATATATATCCATCTTCAATTGACAGTTTACCTTTTTCCAATGCATTTTTATATTTTGGAGGCAAGGTTTTAATAAATGCACTCATAGAGGCATTAGTTGGATCATTTAAAATGTTAGATAATTAAGACAAATCTTTATCAGATGAGTAATTTTCTAATATATTTTGCATAAATTCTTCCTCTAAATCCACTATATAAATCCCAATTATATGTATAACCTCATTTTCAGGTACATAAGCTGGGTTGTCAGTATCATTTGGAAAAGGGCTTCAGGATAATAAATCCACATTATAATTCAGTTTTTCTGCTCTATGAGTGGTTTTAATTCTTCTTCTGTAATCTTGTACAGCTAGTTTCCATCTAAAAATGTGCTTATTAGGTGTTTTCATGTTTAGTAATGATTTTACTGCACTGAAATCTGCTATTAATTCAAACTTCTGGTCTTCCAGATAGTAATGAACTTTCTCCAAGGACCACAAAACTGCTAAACATTCCAGTTGGGTGGCCCCATACCTTAATTATTTTTTTTCTTAAAGTTCTGGATATATAACAGATTTCTACTTCAGATGATTTCCCATTTATTATCTGTTTCTGCTGTAATTCAGCACCTAAACCTGTGAAGCTTGCATCAGTATACAAGATAAAAGAGAGGTTAAAATCTGGAGGTCGCAATATTGTAGCTGACATTAAACATTCCTTCAATTTATCAAAAGTGTGTTGTCTTTCAATATTCCAAGTGAAAGCCTCATTTTTCCTGATTAACATTGTTAAAGGGGCTGCAATGGACTTGCAGTTTTTTATAGACTTCCTATATTATCCACACATACCTAAAAAACTTTGAACATCTTTCACATTCTTAGGTATACTAATTTTTTTTATTGCTGCCACTTTTTTCTGGTCAACACAAATTTGTAATCCAGATACAACATGTCCAAGTACTTTCAAGGATTGAAACCCAAACTTATATTTCTTTAATGCAATTTTCATATTAATTTCATCAATCTTTTAAAATACTCTTTTCAGTTGATTTAAATGTTCATCATATTTTTTTGAAAACACTATGATGTCATCAATATAAACTAAGAGCCATCCTTCAACCATTTCCTGATGAAAATTACTATCCATCAATTTTTGGAAGACTGAAGGCACATTCTTTGGGCCAAAAGGCATTCTCACATATTTATATAACCCCATGTGTGTGGTTATGAGTAAGAAATTCTGAGAATTCTTTTTTGAACAGATCTGGTGGGCACCTTTTTTTCTATCCAGACAGGAAATATATTTTGCTCCTTGTAAGGTAGCATGGATAGAAGCTATCCTTGGTAGAGGGTAAATATCATCTACAGTAAATGTATTCAGAGCTCTGTAATCACCACATAATCTTACCTTATCTTTTTCATAAGAGATTAAAACTGGTGAAATAACACAATACTTAGGTGTTGTGTCCAGTTTTTCAACAATACTCATTTCTAACAACATTTTATTGTTGTCTTCAATGTCTTTCCTTTTTGCAGGAGAAGCTGGGTAAGTTTTCTTTTTCAAGCTGCCAGGAATATTATCCAAATCTCAACTTAAAGAGATTTTCATCTCATGGTCTTTGACCAATCCTAGTTCATTTGAACCATGAGCAAATGCCATAGGATAAGATTTTATCAATCTCAAAATATTTTTTTCTTCAATTTTTGAGAGTTGAGGACTGAAAGAGGCTTTTTGGATTTCATTTTTCAATTCTACCCATTCAGAGGTGGTTCTTCCACCTTGCAGTTGTTTTTCTTTAGGAGCAATGGAATAAAGTGAATTTTCAGAACAAATCTTGAATTTTATTTTCCCATTTATGCCTATAGTGAAGCAACTATTTTCAGGATCTAGTTGGATGCCAAATTTGGTCAATAAGTCATTTCCAATAATAAGCCAATCACTAAAATTATTATTATCCATTACCAAAAATTCACAGACTGCTCTTACATATCCATTATTATATTTAAATAATACAGGAGTTTTGTATTTTCCAATTGGATTTAATACTTTACCAAAACCTCTCCAGTTCTTTGTCTGTAGAGGTTCTAGTTTTTCTTTATACTTACTATCAAGTTTCATTAATTTGTTAATAGAAACTACACTAGCTTCAGCCCCAGTGTAAAGAATGGTATTCATTTCTTTTCCACATATAATAACAGGCACTCTAATAGGTGTTATTTTGTAAGCATCATGAGATACATCTTTAATAATTTCAGCTTCTTCAATGGAAGTTAAAGATGTATCTTTATGAGTTATTGCATCATTCAGGAACATAATATCCTGTTCTAATACATATATCTCATTTTCATCATCACTGAAAGAAATTTTACTTTTATGATCCTCACTAGATTCCTCCTTTTCATCTTCATGATTACTTGTTTCAGAATCTTGTGAGCTTTCAATAACATTTATTCTTTTCTTACAAGTATGACCTTTTGCCCAAGGTTCATTAAATTTGTAACAAGTGTTTTTTTCTTGTCTTTTAGGGACAAGGGGAGATGAAGGTTTTTTCTTCTCCACTGGTAACTTATTTGTAGTAGGTTTTACTACCTCAACACTTTGCTTGTAATTATTATACCTGGTTTCATATATGTTGTTCAATAATATTTCATTTCATATATTAATAAACCCAGAAGTATCTCTTATGGTTTCAGTTCTAGCTACAATAATGTCTCTGACTGATACAGTTAATTTATATATTATTTTTTCTTTCAACTCATCATAATCCATTTTTGGGTCCATGGCTTTCATAATTTTTATTAAATTCATTAAAAATACCATGGGTATATCTCCAGAATTTGTATTATATCTGGTTTTCTCATACAATCTTTGTTGAGTTATTCTAAATTTTGGGCCACCAAATTGCCTTTCAATTAGTGCCTTCCATTCATTCCAACAGTAGTTAATTCCCTCACTCAATACAGATTCAACCCATAATAAGGCCACATCTGTAAATAAAGATATAAATTTTGATGTAATTTTTTCATCAGGCAATTTGTATGAAAATTTTAAGTTATAAATTCTCTGAATGAATTGTTGCCAATCAGACTTTGAATCCCTGTCAAATGAAGGGTACTGATCTAACTTTGGCCAGTTCTTTTGGTTAGTTTTTTCTTCCCTAACCAGAGGAATATTAAGTAATTCACTTACTTTAGAAATATGATCATTTATTTCATCCTTTACTGATTTTATATTCTCAGAGCCCATGACACTATGTTCTTGTTCAATCATTGGTTTATCATCTGAGTGTTTCATAAAAACTGGTACTCTTTCTACATAAGAGGTATTATCTTTTAATTTATCAGTATTTTTCAAAATGTTAGCTATTTCAATTTCTACTTTTTTTAACCTATCTTTTATTACAGGTACATGTGTTAAGTGATCATTCACATTTGAAAAAGACAATTTTACACATCCCTCTATGGTAGCCATAATATTCTGAGAATGTTCTAATTTAATTTATAAATTCTTAATCTCAGAGTTTAATCTTTTATTTTCATTGGTTAATTTAATATTTGAATTTTCAAATATTTTTAACCTATTGGCTGTAGTACTCAATGATTGTGTGCAGTTTAATAATACACTTTCTGTATTATTTTTTGAATCTCTAGAGAATTTTTACAATTTTTCAATTCTTAAGAATAATTTGCTAATGATTTTTTATTCCATTGTATTTTCTTTGAAGATATATTCAATTTTTTCTGTGTCCAATTCAGAAGACTCATCATCAGGGTCAAGATTTACTTCATTTGGTTCCATTTTAATGTGACTAGTATTATCCTGGTGATCAATAAAACGATTTACATTGTCATCATTTGAAGACAAGTTAAACATGTTATTTTCAAATGAATAATTTTTTAAATCTTTATCAATTATATGCAGTAACTCTCTATCAATCTCATTTCTTATAAGTAATTCATTGTTAGTATTATATAATTGATCCTGAGAAGATGGATGACTTACCAAGGTCTTATTCCATTTCCCCGCCTTCTCCTTGTCTTTTCCCTGTAAGGGTGACTTCTGGAGCCCTGTTGTTGAGGGTTTTTGTAGTTTTGGGCATACCAGTCCCACTTCCATTTGCTTACAGTAATCTTTTGGTCCTCCTCTTGGGCTGGAGGTGTGGCTATGGAATTGTTGGGTGCAACTGTTGTCAGTTGAGCTTTTATTTCCACCAGAGCTTGGTTGACTTCTATTAAACCCGGAGCAGCTCTTTTCTCCAGATTGTTTATCTGGTCTACTATGTTGTTGACTCTTATTGTTAGGGTGTTTAGCAGAGTGGATAGGGAGTGAATTTGTTCTTGTAAAGTATTTTTTTTCTTTATTTATACTTGTTTTAAAAGTCTTTCCCTTTCCTCAAGAGACATCTGTGGAGTGTTTCTGTTGGTGGGAGAATCCTGGCCCTCCATTTGAATGTCCTGTAACAGGTCTTTCAGCTTTAGGTTTTAAGCTATAAGTTTTTGCCTTCTTACTCACAAAATCATTGTTGTTGTCACACATTTTTACGAGGAATTTAAATCAAAAATTGAAATTTGATATATTAAAACTTCAAAAGAAGTTTTATCATTATTTATCAATACCACTGAAGAAAATTTTATTGCTTACTTGTAGGTATTAAGTGAATTCATAGGTGCAAAAAGTCAAATATGCTTTTATGTGGTCACTTGATTTAACTGGTCTACAATATGTAGCCGTGTTTTTATATTCAAAAAATAAAATCTGTCAGTAAGACTCTTTCTAAACTTTAAATGAATTTTACAAAAAAATAAAAAGGGATTAAGAGTCCTGTTAAAAGAAAACAATTAATCAGCTTTTATTAACTGGTTTATTATCTGAAAATATTGCAATATTAATTGGTCTATTGACAGACTCAAAATAATAACAATTTTTATGTTAAGTTAGTGGTAAAATTGTTGATTAAATATCACAATTTTATTATATAACAGGGCTTATTTTCATGAAATCACTATATAAGTGACCCCAACCTGTTGTAATTATCCAAATATTTATTTAGGGATTTTATCTACTTGTAGCCTCTTTTTGAATTTTTACTTACTGGAAGATAGCAAAAAGAATTCTTGAGGAAAGGTCCTTAATTGTCAGGCTGAGGTCAAGTACAGAGACTTGAACTAGCTTGAATGGTCAGTTTTCTAGAAGATTTTAATGGTCCTATATGAATACTGTAGTACAAATCAAATAATTATTAAAATATATCTCAATATAAGGGTCTCAGTAATTTTAATCTCACTAAATATAAATGGGTTACAATCTTATAGTTGGTAGAAAAATGGATGTAATTGTTCAGATACTATACAAAGACTTTATAAGTGCTATTTTTATTTATTGTAATTTTATTGGTTATATATTTGAATTTTAATGATAAACAATGTAGAAAACAAGACCATAAACCCCCTCCTTTTATACACAATAACTTCCCCAATGAACCCCTTGATTTACCAGTTCTATACATGATTAATGATGCCTCATTCAAAATAATAGACATGTCCAAAAAAATAAAGAGTGACCAGTAACATAATTAGAATGATATCACCCTCCAAAATCCTGTAGTAATAGGGATAATCCATCAAAAATAAAGAATAAGAAAAAAAGAGAGTATATGTGTGTAATACATTTAAAATAAAAGACTAAAAGGGAAAATTAAGACTAATTATTACTCCATATTAAAGGGGATTAAAAGTAGAAATGATGGGGCTAATCATGACATTATACTGTGTAAAATCTCCATTCAAAAATAACCAAAATTGACTGAGAAACCACTTAAAAACCCAAAAAGGGCGTGAGATGTGGGGTACCTACATGCAGTCCTTGGCAGGCACTTGCACAGGTAAATCCTTGACTAGTTTAGTCAAATTTAAGCATGGTAGTGAATTAAAGCGCCAAGCTTGAGGTTATTAATTGAATTAGTGCATATAATAAGGGTCAATGCATTTGTAATTAAACTAGGACACTAAATAAGTGCCTGTTGCCTATTTTAGCATGTTTCCCCACAGTGGGTGTAGAAGGTGGGGTAATTATAGTGTGAAAAGCTAACTTTGCTTAAAATGAAGCTATTTACATGGGAAAAATGCAGGCAGTATGTGGCCAGTACACAGAAGCCATTTCTGGCATAAAAGCCACCAAATTTGAAAAGTGTTATTTTTATGCATTTGAGTAGCCAAATCAATAGCCCTAGTTGAGAAAAATTGATTTTTCAAAGCGCATTTTTAATATTATTAAATTTATAGCACATATAGTCATTTTTAAGTGATTTAAGCGCATTTCTTGTTTTTCACATAAAACAATGAAAACAACATCTTTAAGTCTACTTAAAAATTATGTAGCCTTATATTTAAGGCTCTTAAAATTAGCCTAACATATTCCAACTTAATATTGAGTACATAAGACTTATAAAAGGTGGATATATGCATGAATATAAGATGTTATAATGACATATTTTGTATTTTATTATAAATTTACGTATGTATACTATTTGTGTAATCTAATTTATTGCTCCCATGTATAGTCCAAGTGTTTAAAATAACTTATAAGTACTTTTTACTCAGTTCTGGGGATATCCAGGCTGACAGAAACTTCAATACCTTTTAGGTTGGGAAGGCTTACTCGATGATACAAATAAAACATCTTGGGAACCAGTCATTAATGTTTCTAATGCTCCTGAACTTATCAAATCTTTTCACTTAAAATATCCTTCAAAACCTAAACCTTAACTTCTTTTGTTCTTTCTTTTTCTTTTCTGTTTCTGTTTCTTTCTTTTCTTCTCTCTTTTCTTTTCCTCTCTAAAAAGCTTAAACTTAAATCCATAACATATCTTTCAAAGAAAAACTTAAAAAACTTCATAATCATTTAAAATCTGAATATTCTTTGTCTATTCTTTTTTCAATTTCTAATTTCTTTATATATCTTTAAGATTAAATTTACTACTTGAAATAAAATAAATTAAAATTAAAATTAAAATTAAAATAAAAGTAATTATAAAAATAAATATAAATATAAAATTAAAATTAAATATAAATATAAATATAAATATAAATATAAATATAAATATAAATATAAAATTAAAAATAAATATAAATATAAAAATTAAAATTAAAATTAAAATAAAAATAAAAATAAAAATAAAAATAAAAATAAAAATAAAAATAAAAATAAAAATAAAAATAAAAATAAAAATAAAAATAAAAATAAAAATAAAAATAAAAATAAAAATAAAAATAAAAATAAAAATAAAAATAAAAATAAAAATAAAAATAAAAATAAAAATAAAAATAAAAATAAAAATAAAAATAAAAATAAAAATAAAAATAAAAATAAAAATAAAAATAAAAATAAAAATAAAAATAAAAATAAAAATAAAAATAAAAATAAAAATAAAAATAAAAATAAAAATAAAAATAAAAATAAAAATAAAAATAAAAATAAAAATAAAAATAAAAATAAAAATAAAAATAAAAATAAAAATAAAAATAAAAATAAAAATAAAAATAAAAATAAAAATAAAAATAAAAATAAAAATAAAAATAAAAATAAAAATAATAAAAATAAAAATAAAAATAAAAATAAAAATAAAAATAAAAATAAAAATAAAAATAAAATAAAATAAAGAAATATATAAAATAAAATAATAATAAAAAAACATAACATAAAATATATTCATATATATATATATATATATTATATAATAAAATCAAAATTAACTAGAAATAAAAATATAAAATAAAATAATTAAATGATATATTTTTCTTTCCTCTTTCTCTTTCTTCTAAAAATTTTTTGGCATATCATATTCTTTTCTAAAATTCTTTTCTTTCTTTTTATTTCCTCAACACTCAAAACTCTTTTATTTTCTTTTCTTTTCTGTTTCCTCAACACTCAAACCATCAAAACATTCAAATAATCAAAATCATTTTTTATCAACAATCAATCTCAAATCAAATTTCATTTATTTTCTTCTCTCTTAATTTTCTCCCTTAAAATATTTCTTTTCTTTTTTTTCTCTTGAAATTGTATCTCTTAAAACTACAAACTTTTCTTTTTCATCTTCTTTTTTATTTTTCTTCTCTTTACATAATAAATCAAAAAAAGAAGTAAAACAAACAATGAAATAAAACAATATCCAAGAATAAAAAATTATATACAAACAATAAAATATTTTACTTTCCTTTTTGTTTTTACATTATCTTTTCTTCCAACTTTTATTGAATCAATTCCTTCATCTTCTCCAGGACTTGTCAAATTTCCTTTTGACATTTTTCAAAAACCTCATTACCTTCCGCAAATACCACCTCCCCAATATCCAACAACTCTTTGGCTATATTATGCGATGCTTAATCTACAATCTTACTGACCTCGTTGCATAGTTCCTTGAAAAATGAAATGAGATGAGTGTGTCTTGGTTGCTTGGACCATAGCTGATCCAAGGCTCTGACCATCAAGTCAGTGTCCTTGACACTCAATGGATAATTTTCAGCTGGCCAATCAACCTCAGCAGGAATTTCAGGGACTGGCCCGCTGTTCAACGCTACATGAATCTTCTCCATGGTCTCCACCCCCTAAACAACAAAAAAAAAGAGAGATAATCAGCTACCATCAAAGTGATAAAATTAAATTAAATCACACTTATCCCAAATTCAGGATCAACATTTAGGAATAAGGGCTTCTTTTCCACCACCTCTACCTCTTCTTGATCATTTTCCCTGATGATTAGTTGATGTCTCTTCAACATGGAAGCCTCCTCCTCCTTTGCTTGATCTTCAGCACCTGTGATAACCTTGTCCACTTTTTCCTCTATTATTTTTCTCTCCCCCAAGACTACGTCCATAGCCCAGTCAACTATCTCCAATCTCTCCTCCTGACTAAGCCCCTCCAACTCATCCACCACCAAATCACTTGTTGTAGGCACATCCCATATGTCTTTGGCAATGGCCTTCAAGTCAGCGATTGACCAAAATTTATTGGAGGTAAATGGCTCAGTTTCATCATTGAGGATCAATGCGTTACAAGTCACTCAATGCCATTGAAAAAACTCACACTTCTTGCAAGGACCTTGAGACGTTTTACTTTCCACACAGAATAGTTCCATGTCCACACAGGCCATTCAAGGAGTCTTGAATTGCCTAGTGGGGAGCCCCCCATCCGCTCAAGGGTGAGGAGGTGTAGGGGTTGGGTTGGTATATTCAGGCATTATAATTAAAATGAATAAATAAATAAAAAATAAATATAGAAGAGGGAGATGATAGTAAAAGTTGAATAATGAAGTGTTCTCACACTCAACAGAGTTTTTGTTTAATACCTGGCATCTGTCATGTGCCACATGACACTCGAAGCAAAAATACCTCAATTACACCACTATTCAAGCCTAACTCCTAGTGATACATGAAAAGCAATATTGTAAAGAATACATTCTATTGTGTTCTTGAATTAGCTGCACCATTCAAACTATAAAGTATCCTAATTTTAAATACACTATGACTTTTCAAACTTAAGCAATCTATGTGTGCTATAGGGCTAAATTTGAGGCAATATTCAAAAGGGGTAATTATGGGTCTGAGGGTAATTAGGAGGTCTGGGAAGTGGGAACAGGAAAGAAGGAGTATAAGGTTAGATTAATTAGTAATTGGGAACTCTTTTAGATTAAGTGGGTCTGTGAGTAATATGGTGGCTGGTTTGTTAATGGGTCAGTGTGAGGAGATATAGGATATTTAAAGGGGGTTACTTTGGTTCAACTTTCTCTAGAACTAAATTATAAAACATATTTGTGATAGTAGTTAAAGTATTGTTAGGCTATTATTATATTTGTCCTTTTATTTCTTGATAATACTTTTTATTAAAATCCTAAATACTTAAATCTTCCCTTTGATTATTATGTTACAACCCTTTGTGAGATTACCACAATATTTAGTGCTCTTACATTACACATTAAACTATTTCTCAAAGAATATTAGAAACTGGTCTAGTTACTCAGCTCTATATTTGAATCACTTTCTCAAAGTAATCCTCTGTGCTTCAAAGTTGTAGTCCCCCTCATCCTTTAATCTCACTTACTTTGGGATCATCCTCAACCTTGTGCGTAGGTGGACCAGTGTCACAACCCCAGTCCTTAGGACATGGAGGTTCTGTGCACTGGGAGATATAAAAAAAGTTTACTTTGCACACAAGTAAACTATTCACTTGTTTTTTGACTTGGAACTGTTTTTACCTTCTCTGTCCTTTAATTTATAACATTCATCCAGCTTGTTTTCACCACCACAATACATACAAAACCCATTATCTTCTCTTCTTTTCCTCTCAGCCTCCTTTAATTCCCCTTTTAGATCCAATACCTTACTGATATTTCCTGGGTTCAATCTTTTTGGATTGAGCCTTTTCCTTACAATTTTAATTGAGTTTGGTTTGAGATGAGGATTGTGTTGGTGAAGGACAATTTGAAGAAGTTCTGGATTTGAAGTTCAAAACTGTTAGATTTATTGGCATGACACCTTTGTTGAAGAGGGCCTTGGTGAATGTTATCTAGTTTGAAGTTCCTATCCATAAAATCTGTTAAGGTTGTCATTTTTTGACTATGAAGGTTTAGTTGGTCAGGAGTTCTCAAAGGAAGTCACTTTTTGAAACAATACTTTAGGGCTGCATCGTTCCGACCTACTTGAGTTGGTAGAGCCCTGAAGTTTGAGAGATATTCAGAAACTTTACCATTATCGTTCATGAGAAGGAAATCTAATTCAATTTCCATGTTATCAGTCTCATTAGGGTCCCTAAATAATGTAAAGAGTTGCTCTTTTAATGTTTCCCAATGGTTGATTAGCAAATGGGTTTCCATCAAAGAAAGCATAAGCAAATATGACTCAAACCATTGTGATGCCTTTCCAGATAAGAATGATGAGGTATATATTACCTTGGTACAATCTGTATGGAAGGTTCAAAGGTCATTGTGAAACAATAATTTGCAGGTTTTCAAAAAAAGGTCACAATCTGTCAGGATGTTCTCCATTGAAGTTGTCTGGGGATTTCATTGAGTGAGTTTTAAATTTAGACTTCTCTAAAGGAGAAGGATTAGAAATGGATTTCACTAATAATTTCATGAAATCCTCAAATGAAGGAGTTGGACCAAGCTCAGAGGTTTGGCCCAAAGGGTTGTAATCTGGGGCCAATAGTGCCTCATGCATTTTATTCTCCCCTTCTTCTTCTTCCTCACTAGAATTATCAAAATCCTGAGGGATGCCATCTACAGATTGAATTGAATGTTACTATTCCCTTAATTTGAGAAGTTCAAGAGAGTGAGTGCAACAAATAGGTTGAGAAACTGTTGGCCCATCCCTGGCGCAAGCTCTAGTAGTAGCTCCCATAGGAGGAGTGCATTAAAGAGATGCCATTAAAACTTAGCCCCTCAATACATAGTAGTAAAAGTCAAAGATGAAAACTACAGAGAATTAAATTAGACTTTCACTAGAATGGCCTATGCACAAGGTTGAGGGTTTTCCTGGGTAAGTGAGATTGGAAAAAGTGATTGAGGACTATACTTTGAAGCACAGAGGAATGCTTTAAGGGAATGGTTTAAAGGTAGGTCAAAGATCAATTACTTGATTTGAGGTAAGTTTGAGAGGAATAATCCTGTATGGTAGAGTAACACTAAAATTCAAGGAATCTCACAAAGGGTTGGAACTTAATGATCAAAAGGGATTTAGGAGTTATAATAGTTTGTAGAAAAATTGATTATTAAGAAAGGTAGGAAACAATAATAGCCTTATATACATTTAACGACAATCACAACAATGTAATAATGTAATTCTAAGGAATTTCAAACCAAATCCTACCAATTATATAGAAAATTCCACCTTGCATTGACCCCTTTGATTCTCTGCCCTTAATTTATCACTGACCTTCCAGTATAACCCACAGATCCTATTGGCCGGTTGTCTAGAAGAATGGAGGAAAAGAAGAGGGAAAAGGGACAAGAGGAGGGAAACTATAATATATTATAATTATGATTAATAAAAATAAAATATTTGTAGTTGAGAAGAGAGGACAACGAGAGAGTTTTGAAGAATTGACAAAAACTGTAAAGACCTATTTAAATTGTAGTATATTATAATTAATAGTTATTATTCAATGCACAACAGTCAATGATAGTAATAATAGACTTAAAGCAACCTATAGTTATTTAGATAGTATTTTAATTAGATTTTTAGAACTAATAAAAATAATAAATAAAAGTAATATATTTAAAATATTTTAAGTGAGTGTATAATAAGTGATGATCTACCAGAGAGGTTTCTAAAGCCCTTTTATAGGCAAGAGGACCTTCTAGAGCGTTCCAAATAAAATTACAAAAAAGTAAAATAAAGTGAAAGAATTAATTAAAAGAATTAAATTAAAAACAATAAAAAATAAACCCGTGATTAAACAATTATCTTTTCCCATCAGAAATTCCTAAAAAATAATAGAACTAATATAGAAAATAACCACGTTGTAGAAAATCCTATAGTACTAGCTATAGGCCTTGACCAAGGGAGTTGGAGAAAAACCAGAGAGAAAATCCCCTGTCCCTTTAGAAAAATAGAGTGAGATTTACTTGCTAAAGTAAGTTGGTTCCTGTTTGCTAAAGCCCCTTTTTCAACACACTTGACTGCTTGATGAGCCAAGAAAGTAGTCCCCAGATAGAATACCAAACCAAAGAACTTAAATGTAGAACAATGTCCACACCAGAGACAGAAAAGATACTTGATGTAGGCTGCAAATCCACACCAGAGACAGCAATAATACTTGCTATAGCTTGCAAGACTATAACAGAGAAAACAGTTGCCAAGGTTAAGTTAATTGAAGAACTGACTTGCAACAAAACACAGCCAATTGAGGCCAGAAAACAGTGAAAACTGAGTGAGGAACAATGATATCACCTCCGGATGGTTGTATGATGATTAAGGTTGCCCCAAACTGTCTTCTTCACTATTTACACACAGACCACTAACTAAGAGCCCATGCGCACCCACCAATCTGGCGCCTGTACCCACCAAATTGAATAAAAAACCCTCCTGAAGCGCTCCCCAACCTTCTAAAACAGAGGCGGGCGGGCCGCCCGACGTCGGAGGTGCCACCTGAAGCGGCCCGGCCTCCCTGAAGCCAGAAAACCAATGAAAACACCTAATCTACTTAGAAAAATTAGCTACAACTACTAAAACCTTTAAAACACGGAATTTCACTATAACAACATTGAGACATGAAATATAGAGAAAAATTAGCTCTATCCAATGGTACTAAGCACTTAACTCTAAGGCTTAAGGTTAGCCCGTAAAACACAAAAAACAAAATTAAACAGCAATCTTTTATATATGAAAAATGAGGAAATGACCCCTTAAAGCTCAGAATATGAAAAATGTCTACAAGACATAAAATATAGAGAAAAACCAGAGCTATCCAATGATAGTACCCACATACCCGCAGACCCAATATCCATGGAATAAAACCAGAAAAATACCCAATTCCTTAACAGATGTCAATCAAGACATGCACAAACAGCACCAAATCACACAACAAAGGCCCCTGCCAATGTTGGAAGACCACAACGTGAACATGGAAAATGAGAACTATGAGAAAGAATTCTAAAGAGGGAATAAAAATAACTAAAAAAGTATAATTACATTAAAAGGAATTATTTTTACGGTTTTAAATAATTGTCATTTAGTATAAATAAAGGTAATTTAATTATTCTAACTATTCCAAGTAAATTAATGATTAAATTAATTGAAAAAATTAATTAATTTAATAAAGAACTTATTTAACATGAGAAATTAAATCTAATCATATTAAATAAATTTTTTTAATTAAGTTAGTAATTTTAGTGATACAATTTAGGGTCAAGGAAGCGCCAAATACTTATGGATATTATTATATGATGAGTTGTACTTAGTTTATATAAATGTTATTATTAAAATGGTATTACAGTGTAAGTCAAATTTACACTTATAATATAATTTTAAATAATTTATTTATACATAAAAATTACACCATAATATTATAGAATATTATATTTGTTTATGTAATACAATTTATTTAATAATAAAATTAAGTATAATAATTATTTTATTTATTCATAAAATATTTATAATTTTATTTAAATGATTTTTTGTAATTACATAAAGTTATTCCTCTATATGATTACAGTAATTTATTGTATAAATTACTGGACTCCTGAGATAGCCTGGCTGACACTCCCTCACTCTAAAAAAAAAAAAAAAAATGCTAAGATTTTTTCTTTTTATACTTTTTTAACAGAGTAGAGAGATTTGAAATTTCTTTTCCAGGTATCCATGCATCATGTTCAGATGACTTGTTCTTATATCTCAATAAATATTCAATACCTTTTTCAGGTGTGGTAATTCTATCATTGATAATTTTATCAATTTCTGCAGTTTCTGTGACTTCCTGAGGGTTTTTCTTAGGTCTTCCCCTTCTTTTGGGAAATAAGTCACTGTTGGAAGTATAAGGTTTAAGCAAAGAAATGGGAAAAACAGGATGTTTTCTATCATATGGAGAATACAATACAACTTCTACTGCATTATCACCAACCATTCCTTTAACAACAAATGGTCTTACAAAAGGATCTTTTAATTTTTTGTTACCTTGTAAATTGAAATGGACAGTAGATATCAACACTTCATCACCCTTTTTAAATGTGTATTCCTTATGGGATTTATCCCATCTTTTCTTTTCATATTCAAATGCTTTATCAATACAGCTTTGAGCATGTTTTCTGCATAGCTTTTGCATTTGCATAAAAGATTTTACACCAGGATGTAGTTCCAACTTAGGTAATTTATTATTGAGAATATGAGCAGGAGTGTTTGGGACATAACCTAACCAAAGCTCAAAAGGCTTTTTCTCAGTGACAGAATGAACAGTGCTATTATATGCAAATTCAAGACCAGGCAATAGAGTGACCCAGTCATGAGTAAATATGTCATTGTCTTTATATTCTAAACCAAAGGCACAATACCTTCTAATCATATCTTCCAGAGTTTGAATCATTCTTTCAGCTAGACCATCAGTCTGATAATGATGAGCTGTAGATAATTTTAACTCACAGCCACAAATATCCATTAAAGAGGTCCAAAACTCAGAAGTAAATTTTGGATCCCTATCAGAGATAATGGCTTTTGGAAAACCAATAATATTAAACATGTAAGACCACCATAAGAAAGCTAATTCTTTTGTGGATACATCTTTGTGGGTAGGAATAAATTTGCACATTTTTGTGAATCTATCTACTATTACCCAACAAGAGTTATAACTGTCTTTACCTGCTACAGGAAGACCAGTGACAAAATCCATGTTAATTATTTGCCAAGGAGCATTAGGTGCTTCAATTTGTTGTAGTAAAGCTGCTCTCTTACCTGTCAACCTTTTAGATTTCTGGAAGGAATCACAAGATTCAACATATAATTTTGTATCTTCAGAGATATTAGCCCACCAAGCAGTGTTTTTGATTCTAATCAATGTTTTTTCTAGATCAAAATGACCAGCTAATATGTCATCATGACAAAGTTTGAGGATAGTTTCTTTCATAGAAAGGGGAATTACAATTACATTAGTAAGCTTTCTTCTATAATAAATATAACCATCTTAAATAGAAAAATTTCCTTTCATCAAAGCACTTTGATATTTTGCAGTAAGAGTTTTAATCAATGCTTGAAATGAAGGATTCTTAGGATCATTTAAGATAGTAACTAACTTATTTAAATCAGAATCCTTATCATATGAATCCAGTATTAATTGTAATAACTCCTCTTCCATATCAAATATAAATACACCATGGATATGAACAGTATCATCTTCAGGTACATAAGCAGGATTGGAGTCATTATTTGGCAGAGGCAATCTGGAGAGCATATCAACATTAGAGTGAACATTTCCAGCTCTATGTATAATAGTCATCCTTCCTCTGTATTCCTGAACAGCAAGTTGCCACCTGAACATATGTCTGTTAGGTGTTTTGAGGTTTAAGAGAGATTTCACAGCACTACAGTCAGTTACCAATTCAAAATTTTGGTCATCCAGGTAGTAATGAAGCTTCTCAAGAGCCCAAACAACTGCTAAGCACTCTAATTGAGGGGCACCATATTTCAATTCACTATTTCTCAAGGTTCTTGAAATATAAAAAAATACAACCTCTGAGGATTTATCATTAATAATTTGTTTCTGGTGGAGGGCAGCACCCAGACCAACAAAGCTAGCATCTGTATACAGGACAAATGGTTTGTTAAAATCTGGAAGAGCTAAGATAGGGGCTGTCATTAAGCAACATTTTAATGTATCAAAAGCTTTTTGACAGTCAATATTCCAGATGAATGCAACATCTTTCCTGGTTAGTTTGGTAAGAGGCAAGGCTATGACCTGATAATTTTTAATATATTGTCTATAATAGCCACACATACCCAAAAAATTTTGGATTTCTCTTACAGAAGTTGGTGCTTTCACGTTTTGAATTGCAGCAACTTTGTTGTGGTCTACACAAATCTGTAGGCCTGACACAACATGGCCAAGGACTTTCAAAGATTAAAAACCAAATTTACACTTTTTCAAGGACAAGGTCACCACAGAAAAAATGGGGGGGTATTGCTAGCAATACCCCTTGCTTGAGCTCCGTTGAGCCACAAATCTATGCTTGAATTATGCACACATCATCACCATGTAGGAAATTGTTTGGCCTTACATTTAGTCAGAGATTTGTCACAGATTGAGCTCAAGATGAACCTACATTGATCACCGTTTGATCTTGTAAAATCCTAATTTGATCATCAGTTAAGCTCCCTTTGATCTCACTTTGATCTAACATAAGCTTTTGCATATCCAATATGTCAACTATTCACTTTCAAAAAGATTCATAATGAATTTCACATGGAATATTAGAAACGAAACCAGTAATTTTGAGTAAATGTCTCATCAAAATGATTAATCTACAACAAAATACCATCAAAATTCAATCTGATTACTGAAAACTTTTGTTAAAATGACTAATAGATATTTAAATTGGAAAATAATATTCCATTTCTCAATTTCAAATTCAAAATATAAATCCTCGTTTGAAATGTGAATTTTGTAGATTCCTTGCCTTCCTATATTATGAGTAATATTTGAGGTATTTTACACCTTTGTAAATATGGTGTTGTGCTGCTAGAAATTATGTCTGTTTCAATTCAACTTTATTGAAGCTTGAGTCCAGAATGATAAATATTTTATAACTATTTTGAGAAAAAAGTCACTAGTAATGAATTTAGCCTTTTATCTGTCCTTTATTAAACCTCACTTAATCCTACTTAAATCCAAATTGACCCACAAAAACCTTATTTGGGATATTTTTTAGCCCAGGATGATTCAAGATTGGAGCAAAATATTATTTTAAATATCCAATATGCCTATTGATTAAATTTCTTCAAGCTTACTTTAAATTCACATTAACATTAACTTTCACAGGAAATATTAAACACAAATCTTGAAAATATAGTATTTAAAATCATAATAAATATAATATAATATGCTTACAACAAAATTTTCTTTCTGGATTAATTGAAACAAAAAATTGTTCATTTGTGAAAATAGAAAAAATACTATCCATCCTGAATTTAGAATTCATTTTTAAAAATTTAATGCCCCCTCACTTTCAAGTTTATCATGTATTTCGAAAATTATATTTTTAATAATTTTGTGAATAGTACACCTGAGATATAAACTTGGGGATATCAAAAACTAAAACATCAGCAAATTGAAATGTTTTTTATTGTTATGAATGGAAATAATGATTGAAAAACACCATTAGAGCAAGTTTGATTTTGAATAATAGGCATACTTTCTCATGTAAATTTCAATAAAAATAATTTTTATTCTTACTTAAGTTGCGGTGGATACATTTGAGCTCAAAAAGAATTAAAATTGATAAAATAAGACTTCTATAGTTCATATTCAAAAATGAAATCACCCTTCATTATCTACCTGTAAACTATTTTAAATTGAATAATTTCAAAGTCAGTATATACTGATGTTATTTTTTCTTCTAAAAAATTTATTATATAGATTAATAGTCATAAACAGTTGACATAGATGTTAAATTTATATAAGCAATCTTTAATTCATAAAATGATAAAACTATCTTTTATGTAAAAAGTGATGAAGGAAAAAAATATTATTAAATTTTTGATGCACTATCAATAAAATTGAAGATAGAGCATATCAAAAGTTTAAACTTAATTTCAATTTTGATATCATCATTTTATTTTATTTTACTTGAGTAGAAAACAGATTTTAAATCTCAATATAATTTTAAATCCCATTAGTTTGTAGATTTCAACATTTGAAACTATGAAATAAATATTTATGAAAGAATTTTACAATATTTGCCCTTCTAAAAACTCATAAATCCAACTTCAAATCTTCTAACCTTCACAAGTAACCACAATGCATTCTGAAAATACTCTATATTTAAATAATTAAAGGTAAATAAAATTATGTTTTTATTCTTTATTTCAATTTTTGATAAATAATATATATATATACATATATATATATATATAATTTCTTAAAAAGTCTAAGAGGGAACTTAATAGTGGTTTTGGCATTAGATATATAGATTCAACTTTCAAAAAATTTGTTTGGAATAAATTACAAAGACAAAAAGGATATATTTTGATGAAAGAATACTGATTTAGGTTCTCTTAAAATATTATTAACCATTTTTATGGAATATTAATCCATGGTTATCATTCTTTATGATATTATCATAGAATTTTTTCCTTTTTTAATATAATGATTTTCTATTGTGTGGTATGTAGGCTAAGATAAGTTTAAAAGATTTATTGAAGATATATATACCAGAAACAGTATAATCTGTAGATTTATAACTATAACTTACTTTTCTGATGTTTTACATCATTGATAAGTAGCTCATGCATTACACAAGTAAATAATTATAGTCTCTGGAAATAATTCCTTGTGAATTTCAAATTTTTTGTTATTCTTAAAATCATTACTCAAATAAACTAAAATTTCTTCAAATATTGATTGAAAGAAGGAGTTACAAAATCTTATTTTGTAGTTATAAAAGTTTGAGTTATTTTTCATATTATCAAGTATAATGAACATTTGTAAATTTTAACTTGAAAACTAGTGATCATAGCAAAGTAATACTGGAAGAATCAGATAAAAAGGGTGGAATAAAGTCATAGCACAACAGGAAATGATACAAAATTGTTGATTTTTATCTCATAAAATTCAACTTATTTTTAACATATTTTACCACCTTTAGATAATGTTTAGTGGATTTTAACATTATTATAACAAGCAAACTTAACAATGTTTTGATTTTTTTAACAAAAATAAATATTGTTAGATCATTTTTTTAAAAAATATGACTTATTTTTATGCTTTATCTACAATAGTTAGTAGTTTTTTTTGCAGAAATTACTTGTTTTGATATTCTATTTTTGAATTTTTTAAGAGACTTCATTGCATTAAAGTTTTGTAATAATTTTTCATTAAAGCATCATATTTTAAATCTAGAGAATTGGTTTTGAAATAATATATATTTTCATGTTAATTGACTCATTATTTTTGGATTGATAAATTATGTTAAAATTGGGATTGCTTATTTCTAGTGAGTGTACATCATAGTTTGTTTTCAAATCAAAGATTAATAAATGGTGAAATTTGGTAAAATTATAAATATCTTTTAAACCTTTTTGATTTAAATAATGTTTAATGTTATGTAATCATTCTATAAGTAGAACACAGTTAAAATCTGATAATGGTACATTGCTTTCAATTTCTAATACTAAAATTCTATTCTACTTGAAACAATGTAAACTAAAGCTTGGTATCTCATAAGAAACTCACAATTTTCAAAAATCATATTTCCAACTTTTTAAACATGATACACATTAAAATATATTTTTAGAATAATTTCCTAATTAGTTTCAAATACTAGAAAATAATGACCTCAATTTATTTTAATACTTAAACCATTCTGATGAGTGAATTTCACAATCCTCTAAGTAACATATGGTTACCATTTATACACATATGCATGATTTCTCCTTTTGTTTAATTTTAGCTGAATCTAAAAAGTAAAATCACATGTTGAATATCATCTATAGATAAACTTCTTATATTAGAAGCTAATATTTCATATGAGAAATTTGTTATTGAGTTTGGGAAACATTAATAAGTGTTGGGTATTATAATTGAGCCATTTATTCAAGTAAATAAAAAAGGATGACGTTCTAAATATTTCATATATATATATATATATATATATATATATATATAATAAAAATTAATTATATAGTAGCATTTAACCATGTTTTTATACTAATGTCATATAAAAAAAGGGATTGAACTAAAACTTTCAGTAACGAAAATAAAAATAAGATAAGTTAATATTCTTGTTTATATTCTCATATTTTTGAAATGGCTTACTTAAGGGAGAAAATTATTTGGTTTTAGAGTACAAGAATTTCTAGATAAAAATCTTCACAATATAGTTTGACCCTCTCAAAAAGAAAATTGCTCAAATTTTACTATCACATTTTATATATTTGTTAAGTAATAGAAAATGGAGTTGTGTCTTTGACAATGAAGCTTTAGAAAATGAAATAAATGATTTAAATTTATAATATAATTTTTGAAACAATAAATCATGTATTCAAAAAAAATTATATATCTTACAATCAAGATAACAGTATTAATTAAGCAACTCTAACAACTTTGGAAAGAAACAAGAAAAAAATAATTAGTAAAATGCATAAGTTATTTTTGGAATTTAAGGAAACTTAATAGCTCTACCTGTAAACTAGCCTTAAAGCAGGTTTGGATTTAACATGTGGAAATTCATACATAGTACCCTTCCATCATTAGAGCAGAATAAAATTTATGTAGTTTTATTTTTTTAATTTATAATAGTATTTTTATTTTTGGCTTTTTCATTAGTATAACTATATATTTTTTAACTTTTTTGTTTTTCATAACATAACACCACGCAATATGGGGGGCGGACTTGCTAGCAAGTCCGCAACCTTGAACCCTAATTCATATCTTTTTGAGCACACATTGAGGAAGTGATGAAACCATCATGAAGAAGTATTGAATTTACTTTGAACACAAATGGGGCTACAAGGGCTGGAAAGGCTGGAGAGAGGGGTGAGGAAGGGTGTATGGGGTAGCGAAAAGGTTGGGAAAGAGTTGGAAGGGAAGATTAAGGGTTCCGAGGCATTTTAAATGAAGAAAAGGGTCTGGGAGAGGTTGAGAGGGGTGAAATGGGGATCAAAAGAGGATGGCATACAATGGGGCTGGGAGGATAGCGAAAGGCATGGGAAGGGAAGACAAGCATGTGTTGATAGAGTTGAAAGGGATGGAGATTGGTGCAAACAGAGTGTGAAAATAGGAGGATGAACTCTGTTCTTCGGGCGAAGAACAGAGTTCACTTCCATAAAATATTAGCTGAAACAAAACAGAGTGTGAAAATAGGAGGATGAACTCTGTTCTTCGGGCGAAGAACAGAGTTCACTTCCATAAAATATTAGCTGAAACATAGTTTTCAATTCTGTAAAAACAGTTGTAGGTAATAGAAAAAGTCACTGATCTTCAAAAAATACTTTGCATTGAGTAGACTCATGGAATGATTTTTTCTGGCTTCCATTCAGTTATCCTCACACTTTCACTATGTTTTCAATATAGATCCATTGTTATTTGTGTGATACTTCAAGTGAAAGTTCAGTATTACTTCAGTCTGAGTTCCATCTGATTTCCATCTGACTTCAAGTTGAGGACTTGCTAGCAAGTCCTCCCCCTATATTGCGTGGTGTAAGTTCAAAGCTGCACATCACTACTTCAAGATGAAACTCCATATAATGTAATCAATGAATGATATATTATAATGAATTTTACTAGAGACTTTTCAAAAATGGTGATTAAGAATACTTATTATAATTTTTTAAATTTTTATTATTATTCTATCTCTTGAAAGGAGATGGCCATATCTCAATTTAATTAGTTTTTCCTCAGAAAAATTTATTCTTGATCTAAATAAAATTGCATCACTATTAACTAGATGTTATTATACAATTTTAACAATTTTTTTATCTGAACATAGTTGAAAGTATGTATAAATTAAAGTGTTTCCACATAGTCTTACTATTATCCCACCATTATTTTCACATTTAGATTTCATTATAACTGTAAAATAAGTTTTTCAATAATTTTAATAATACCTTAATATTTAATAATTTAGTTACATAGTAGATTTTTTATCCTTTTTTTTTATGAGGCTTATTATATAAACACTACTTTTAGATTTTATCCATTTTGATGTCTGATAATTTAAATTTTCATTTAACTACCCAAATTATATCAAAAAAAATTCAAAAGTATATTTTTTAATGTACTCTTTTTGATAAACTTATCATTTCTTATAGGTTATTCTTCAACTATTTATTGTAATTAACTACCCACTCATTTATGGTCTGTTATTGTTGTTCATTACATACAGACAAAATAAGGATACTCTCATATTATATTGGAGTTTTAAATTAAAAAGTAAATACTAGTGGCTGGTATTAAATATGAAGTTGTTATAACTAAGTTGAACATTAATTAATTATTAAATGGCATTTTATATTACAAATTTTATTGAATGTATATAAAAATAACACTCAAGAAATATATATAAGATATATATATATAACCATTGTATATCAAAAATGAAGTACTTATCAACATGGTCTTTTTAAATGATTTTCAAATTTACTTAAAGAGACATTAATATTACCAATTCAAATTTTATATCAAATACAACAATATTATTATTTCATTTTTAATTATTTTACAAAAAATTTGAGTTTCAAAGTAATTTAATTCAGTATTTAATGAATGTTTTTGAAAAATATTTTTAAAAATAGAAATAACCCCTCACAAAAAAAAATATAAATTTTTTTTACTTACAATTTGCACCATATTTCTACCCTTAAAATATTTGTATTCTTCTAACAAAAATATTTTTTAAATAAATTTAAAAATTTTTTCATTATTCAATTACAAAATGTCAAATTTATAATTTATTTTACCTTACTAAAAAATTTAGTTGAAAATTTAATTTTGTATTTCCAAAAAATAAACTTAAATGTCAAAAATTAAAAAAACAAAATTATAAATATAATTATGAGAAAGAGGTAGATTAAATTTATAATATTCATATAAAAAAATTCATATATTTTATGGTGTTTGAATTTTAAATTTAATGTATTAAAAATTAATTATTAAATAACCAAGCCAAATGAAATTGGCTTGGATTTTTGGTATCACTAGAACTTATTTTTTTTCTTATACTCACATTTTAATTTTTAATTTTTTTTTTTCTACATTTCTCATTTTTTTTTTATGATTTTTAATGTTTTTAAGACCGAAGTTGCTTTCAAACAACTTCGGTCTAACGTTTCTCTCACTTTCCCACCAGATTGCACCTGGTAGGGAAAGTCGCTTCCATTTTAGAGACCAAAGTCCCTTGCAGGGACTTTGGTTTCTCTGTGTGCATTGCACAGCCAGAAAAAAACTGGCTGTGCAATGCACTGCATGCAGCACATGCAACATGCATCGCTGCTGCAAGTAATGCGCATTGCATGCAGCAGCAATGCAGGCTGCATGCAGCGCGCATTGCACATGCTGCGCATATCTCATGCAGCTGACTTGATATCAGCTGCATGAAATATGGTAGCGATTGTGCAACGCGCGTTGCACACTGCTTTGGCCACCTCCCAGCCTAGTAAATTAGCTGGGAGGGTGGCAAACATTACAGCAAGCAATCGAAGTCGCTTTTAGCAACTTCGATTGCTTGAAAGAGACACTTCCAGCCAGGTTTCCCCTGGCTGGAAGTACTAAATTGCAATGTAAGGGACCCAAGCCAATTTCAAAGGCTTGGGTCATAAATTAAGGTTTCTAAAAAGCAGCCAGTATAAATCTGGCTGCAATAAAAAGTAAATTTTTTAAATAAAATACATAAAAAAATAAAAATTTGTTCAAATAAAATATACAACACTCTTTCGCCAGTAAGAAACAGCCTTCCATTGTTACACATAGAAACAAAATCAAATGTTTCTTTCATCAACATTGGCTATGTTTCAATATTTTGAACCAAGTAAGATCAGGAAAAAGGTCACGGCAAAAAAATTGCATAATTAAAAGTCTCCCAATTTAATATGGTGCGGAGGTTCATATTTTAGAAATAGGTGGTGCACATTATAGTTTCCTTTAAAAAAATTCAAAAATGAATTAATTTTGGCGCAATGTAAATTTAAATGTGATGAGTGTATGTTTTTTAGCTACGTGAAACATGGTAGCTAGAATTATGTGGCGTCAATTTTTTTTAGATGTGAAATTCAGTGTTCCACAAATGTGCATCTGTACAACATGCAGCCAAGTAAATTCTAGCTGGAATTAGTATATGCATGGGAAAAAATGATCATGCTGTGTACAGTGCCTTGGCAACATCATTCTTTGAATTTAGATGAAGTTTATCATATGACTTGGTGAGCTGCATTTTTTTGAAAATGTGATCAGTGAAAATTCATGATATATACATCTGTTTGCCACCCAATTTATTTTTCCTTTCTCTTTCTCACTTACCTTTTTCAAAAATTATCAATCATATTTTTGCTTTATCATTTTGAATTATTGGTACTATTTTCTTGACCTTATCTGATTACCGGTAAGCAAATTTTTCTTGCTATTGCATTTCATATCATTTTGGTTTGTTACACTTTTTTACACTTTTGACAAGTTAATCTAATGATTCTAATTCTGAATTTATTTTTATGGTATCTTTTACTGTACCCTTTCGATTCATTATAAAATAATTCTTTTTCAGTTAACTTAAACTTTTTTTATTTGTTTGTCAATTTACTTTTCTTTATTCCTTATCAAAAATGTTCAATTTATTTATCTAACCATTTATTTTTTAAAACAGTGATTATAAAATAAACTTTATAATTAATTTTGATCAATCAGCTACAAATGGAAGAAGATTTTATAGACATGTAAGTTCATGTTTTGCTTATCATTTTTCTATATTTCTTTAATACTTTCTCAACCATTATATTATTAATATGAAAAGTAAAACATCATCTCGTACTTGCTGAAAGCATACAGGATAATGTTTTGCTTTTCATAATAATAATTATATTGTTTGTACTTTACCTTTAATTTATTGATTTTTAAGTTGTTTCAAAGTCTCGTACTTGCTGAAAGCATACAGGACAATGCTACAATTTAAAAATTAATAATTTATTGAAGTATAACTTTCTAAGTCAATATATTGATCAGAGCAAGATTTTTCATTTTATATATGTGGATATCATAATTCCGTAAATTTTTTAATATTACTAGTGTATTGGAGTTATACTTTCATTATATTATTAATATTAAGTGTAGAGCCAAATCTCGTACTTGCTGAATGCATACAGGATAAAGCTATACTCCTTATATGTATAATTTAATAAAGTATACCTTTGAAACGCTTTCTTAATATTTGAAATAAAGAAAAAGTATATAAATTTACTAATATGTAGATATGCTAACTTTTGTATTTCTAATATTGAAGATATGATAAAGTTAAAGGTATCATTGACTGATAATTGAAATTATGTTACTATTTTCTAATTTTTGATTTTTTTCTATTTTAAATCAAAATTGAATTCTCTTAGGATTGAACCATCAATGAGTAACGATTTGAAAAAAAAACAGCCAGGGAAGAACTCTAACAATAGGTGGGCGAAAGACATTGCTACTGGAATGAAACTTGTAAACGCTCTTGGAATGGATACAAACGGGAAGAAGCCACATTTCTATGCACGATCTTATGCAAATAATATGACAGATTGCAATAATTATTACAATTTTTTTCCTGGATGTAGTATTTATAAACCAAAAGGTGTCTTAATACCTAATGTTCTTGTGCAGACTTTTGAAATTCATGAGCTCAAAGAACTAGATATGTTAGAAGCTACGGTGCGATGCATTAAGGATCTTTCTTACTGCGAACATGAAATTAAAAATAATGGTTATCATCAAAGAGCTGGTGGTTTTGGAAAAATGTTTGGTGGTGGCTTTATTTTAGATAGAAAGAAATCTTTACATATTCGTAAGTATCACTTTTTTTAATTTAAATACTGAATTTTTGAATGCTTTTCCTTGCAGATGAATACACTGATGATATTGTAAAAACGGATGAATATAAAAAACGAATGAAGAGGATTGCAATGTACTTTGAATATTTTTTTAAAAAAATATCATATGTAAAGTACAATGAGGCAACTAATCTTTGCGCAAAACTTGGTATTCCTGGATTTTCAAAAGTTTCTAGTGAAGAAGAGGGTGTACCGTTTTCTAGTAATTTAACTTGGACATCTGGAGGGAATGGTAATGGGTTCTCTAATGAGGTTCATCTCGATAAGGATGCAAGTGAGTATACTTTAGGAATATTTTTTCCTAAAGATACAGAAAAAAACACCATTCATATGAAGTATGATAAGACCCAACCACGACAAATAGGTGGAGAACTTATGTTTCCCGAAATTCGAAGTAAAATCAACTTTGAAGCAACTAATGGAATAACAGTGAAATTATGGCCTGCCAATCAACTAAGGCATTTTACCTCAAGATGTCATGAAATTCCTGGCTTCACTAGGATAGGTTCTTCTATTCAAATCAGCACTAGACTTTTTCATGCTATAGAAAAGCTTAATGTTTTTGATATTGATATTTCAGAATACTTAGAAATTAAAAAAGAAAAATTTAGGTTAGAATATTTGATTAGTGCTTTGAGAGTTTTTTTGAAAAGAGATGACTTAATAGAGGAAGAAATAGAATCAGCAAAGTATTATTTATCTAATGTTAAGACAAATCTAAAAAATCTAGATATATAAATATTAAAAATTTATATTATATATACACAACTTAATGCAAATTTAAACATGATAAATACTGGGAGTAGCTGTAACATTTTCAGTTTTGATAATTATAGTATTATCTATTTTTTTTTTTTGTGAAATAAAATAATTTTTTTTCATAATATTATAAGAAAATTTGATTTACTTTTGAGGAAATATATAAGTTGTGAAATCTTTAAATGTCATTTTTATTAAATTGGTAGCAAAGGTTCTAAAATAAAAAAAACTATAATAAAGAATTTGAAATATATTAGCCATAAAAATGTGCTTTTAATGCTACCAAATTAACTGTATAGTATTTTAGGTCAAACAGGCTTATTAATAAAAAAGGTAATAATAAAGAGTTGAAGAAAGAATTTTGAATCAATAATAGAATAAATTGTATTTTTTTAAGAATGTACTCATTTAATTATTTAAATTGTTCTACTTCTGATTAAAAATGTTACAATCAACGAAAATATTTGTAATAAATAATAGATTATATAATATTAAAGGTAAAGTAACAAAACTAGAGCAGTTATCATATTTTTATATAAACAATAAAATATTTAAGAATTTAATACAAGTATTTGAAATCATATAAGTAGATTTTAAAATCTTTGTTATTGCTGGACTTACAATAATTTTTTTTAATAATTAATTTAGAAAATCATGTCAAAGGTTACTTAATAAATTTCAAAGATGGTCACATTTTTGACGTATTTGAAGGAAAATAACTTGAATTATACAAGATATATCATATAGACAGAACTTTATCTATTTACATGTTGGAATATTAATTTATTGAAAGGCTATGTTTAGCAAAAAAAGGTGATACTGGCTGAATGGAGCTCCAGTGATTAAGAAAATCTGCAGAAATAGCCCTAGCAATTCCCGGAGGACTTGGGGTATCAAATTTTAAAGGAAATGGATCACACTTGCCTATAAAAGGTTTTATTAATGTTAAAATATAGTTATTTAAATTTTTCCAAATTATTTCTTCCATCAAATGATTTTTTTTTCATGTAAATTAAGAAACTTAACTTCTGATATTACCTCCAAGCAATCAGCTGCTGAAGCCAATCTATGATCTTGAGAGCTCAGAAATAAACCACGGACACCATCAATTATATAGAATGTGAAAGATTGGTATCGGTGGTGGGAGTATTCAGAATTTATTTTGTTTAGTGCAGCCTTTTGTTTCTCTCTCATTATAGTCAGTTCAGTATTTTCGTTTTTCTCACTTGATTGTTGAGCTTCACTAGTCTTGCCACTTGATATTGTTGCAGCACAATATTTTGATTTAAGAATGATAATTGACATAATTATATCAATGATAATATTGCTGATTTGAAGAAGAGTTGACATTGATATATCACGGGTTTGAAGTGCAGTGGGACCAACTTCTAAGCCATCAGAAATCGGACTCTTCAGATTTGAAAGGTGAGCTAGAAGCTGAAGACCACGTTCAATTGGACAATCTGAGTTAATGTTTTGATGTGATGGAAGCTGGCTGAATTCATGTGCGGTCAGATAAAGTGAAGATGATATAAGAGATACCCATGAAGAACAGCAGTGGTCACTTGGGATCATTAATCTCATGAGCATTCGGATAAGATTGGATTCAGGGTGATCCGTTTTCTTTGTTGAGGAAAGAATTTCAGTATTTAAACCATCAGGATCACATAAATCTTCCATTTTTTTGAAATCAATATTATCGAGTACCCATAGCTGTGAGCTATCAATCTCTAAAAAAATATTTGCTACAAAAGGAAAAAAAAAATAAGTAAAAGAACAAAATTCAAGACTAAAAATTATTGTAACTTACATAACTCAGTAAGTTTTGAAAGCCAATCTTCTCCACAAGATTTTTCCCAATGAAAAGTAAACATTGGAATATTTGACATGGGTTCTTGGGAATAAGTAGAAGAGCGTAATTCGAGGAGAGTAACAATTTCCAACCACGACCTGAGGACCTTTGCCGTGCTGATTCTACCTTTATAAAAATTATGAATTTTACAGAATTCCTCCTGCAAATCAGATTCTTTTAGAACTGAGGGTGAATAAGTTAGAGGTTTTTTCGATATCTTGATTGGAGTTGATTTCATTGGTAGAGAAGCTTTCAGAATGGTCAAAGTAGGTAATTTAGGAGGTGATGGGTATTGCTTCTTAGAAATGAAGGAATTTGGTGATGAGCTGTTTGAATCATCATCTTTATCAAACATATCAACATGTCTTGAAGAAGATTTTAAACTTTGCTTTTTTTGATGAACAAGCATAGCTTCATATTCTGATAGTTGATCATCGCTATTTTCATTGCTCTTTTCATCATCTTCATCAGGGAGAGGGCGTTTATGGATGGAACAATCTACAGCAGGTGAGTTTCTGGTACAAAATATCAAAAGAAAGATAAAAAGTACAATATGTAAGCAATAAAAGAGATATATGATTGAATTTTAAAGATAAAAGAATAACAATAAAAAAAAAAGGAAACAAGAATATACTCATTATCAAAACCTTTGCTTTTTTTTTGAGATTTATTATTTGATACATCAGAAAATTCATTAGCAGAAGCCGGTTTAATACGTCGAACAAAAGAGGAGCCTTGGGATAATCTCTTTTTCTTGGAGCGGATAACAGGTGTTTCAAGATTTTCCTTAGAAGTTGAAGCATGAGTTGAAGCTGATGGTTCATCTGTCTCATCATCATCCCTAATGACAATGACTTCATCAGGAGGAATCATACCCTCCTCATAAGCTACAAATATATATGAAGAAAAAAAAATATTAATAATCTTATCTACTAATTTAAAAGGAGACAAAAAAGGTGATGAACATACATTTTTCAAGGCTTTTCACATATTGGAGTAATTCATTACAAGGGTTAGATAAATATGAAGGAGAAGGATTATTGTTAAGGATCTTGACAAGCTCTTCTGTTTTATCTCTAGCCAATTCAAGTAAATTGCGATACTGAACTCTTGTTATTTCCTGCCTCTCATTGCTAAGTACAGGAGGGTTAGGTGCCATGCCATGTGGCAGACATGGTGCAAGCTCAAAAGCTTCAAAGCGAGTATCAATCAGAGAGTGGGATGAAACACATTTGGGTGCTGGAAAATCAAATTTTTGAAAAAAAAAGATATAGAACATAAGTGAAATATATAAATTAAGAGAGAGGAACATGATATACATACAAAGTGGAGGTGTAGGATTTTGTATACTAGACATATTGATTAATGAATATTAAAAAAAAGTATTCGATATCAAAAAATTATGATGTAATATGATGAATAATTATAAGAAACTCTATTCTAGAAAATTGAAGTTGATATTTTAATAGGATAAAAAATTGAATAAGATTAAAATTAAAGTGAGGATGAAAGAAACAGAAAACATAAAGAGGGGGATTTTATATTATTTGAGCTTTTTTTAACATGTATTATTCATAGTGGGGTAAACTGAGTAACATGCTAAATCACAATCTGTTTATATTGAAGCGAAATTTGATGTAGCTAACAGAAAATACTAGTAATTCTTTGGGGACTTTTAGTGTGAAAAACAAATAATAACAAATTTATATCCCATATTCAAATTGCCACGGGTAAATACAAAATTTTTTAAATTAGAATTTACTCCTAAACAATGGAGATACACTTAATTAGTATATTATATGAAAAAAAAGGATAATCCTTTATGAATATTTGTTAAATTTAATTTCAGATGACAATGCGAGATTCACATATATACTGATATGCCTCATCAAACAAGAAATGAATTATAAATATAAAATTGGTAACATTAGAATTTAAGATAAGAATTTGTTTTTTAAGTGACAGGAGGAGTGTCAGGCTAGGGTGTGGGCACCGTGACCAAACCTTTGATAAACTTGGATACAACTAAGGGAAAAAAAAAAATTGAATAGTTTTATTTTGCAATATATCTTAGTCTGCACAAGATATTGCATTGTTGTCCCTAACTATACCAAAATTGTTACTTTTCAAAAGTTATAGGACTACTAAGTTGATAAAATATTATTATGAATCACCCAATGAAATACCTTAAGCAACATTCAAAATTATTAAAATATTAATATTCAATTTGAGATTTGGATTAGCTAATTTTTCACAACTTACCACAGTTTTGATTAATATAATAAAACTTGAAAAAAATTGTTGAGATAACCTAGAAATGGGTGCAAGAAAATGATGAAACATATGACTTGAAACTTAACTCATACACTATTGATAAACTTCATGGATCCTGATTAATTTCTATCGAAATTAATTTTGAGACTAGCATATTGAATTTTAGCTATGACCAAGTACTGTAAGTGCCATGGTTTGTATTCAATATATTGGTGTTGAAATTAATTTTGATAGGAATCAACAAGTATCAGATGGCACCATGCATGAAACACTGACAGAAACCATCAAATTTATGAGGCAATGAACCTCATAATTTCGATCGAAATTAATATAGACCCCTTCATATTGAATACAAGCCATTTCACATGGACTACACAGACATAGATAAAATTCAACATGCATGGCTTAATATTAATTTTGATCGAAATTAACCAAGGCATTAAAACATCAATTTTTATATGGTGTACTTGATCAAACCATTTTATCTAACTGCTTAGCTTACCTATACTTATAGGAATTTTATGCATAGTCCATGTCCATATTAATTTCAATCAAAATTAATGTTGACTAATACATAATGAATACATGCTATGCCACTTACACTTTCCAGGCATAGCTACCATTAAATATGCCAGTATCAAAAATTAATTTCGATCGAAATTAATGAGCATGATAATCATGAATTTCTGGAGTCAACTGCTTATTTTTATGCATGGTGCCTTGCCAACATTAATTTCGATCAAAATTACTTTTGATACTGGCATATTGAATGTATATATGCCTGGAAAGTGTAAGTGGCATAGTGTGTATTCATTATGTATTGGTCAACATTAATTTTGATCGAATTTAATGTTGACATTTGCATATTGAACCCAAGCCAGAAAACAACCCAGAAGATTCTTCATAAAACTTCCCATTAATTTCGATCGAAATTAAGGCTGACCATATACATATTGAATGGTAGTTATATCTGGTCTGAGTAAGTGGAGATTACTTATATTCAATATGTATTGGTCAACATTAATTTTGATCAAAATTAATGAGCATTTTGATCATGAACTTTTTCAGTCAGTTAGTTGTTTCAATGCATAATGGCATTCCAACATTAATTTTGATCAAAATTAATGTTGAAATGATATAATGCTTTTTTGCATGACATGTAAAGGACGGCAAGTATTTTTAAGTATTGAAATTTACTATACATGTTGAGGGTAAATATAAAATTTACATATCCATATTAATTTCTATAAAAATTAATGTTGACCAATACATAATAAATAGTAAATATGCCTGGCTAGTGTAAGTGGCATAGCTTTTTTTCAATCTGCACTTGGAAACATTAATTTCGATCGAAATTAAGGTTCATGATTATCATCAATTTATTCAGTCAGTTGCTTACTGTTATGCATGGTAACATGTCAACATTAATTTTAATAAAAATTGAATTTGACATGCTACCAAGCATTTTTATGTAAGATGAAAAGTAGGGCACTCTATTGTTAAGTAAACACATTACAATGCATATTGAGCATGTAAATATCATTTACACATTAATATTAATTTCAATCAAAATTAATGTTGACCAATAAACATTGAACACAAGCTTTACAACTTACACACACCAGATATAACTACCATTCAATATGTATATGGTGCTCACTAATTTCGATCGAAATTAATGAGCAGTTTTATGAAGAATTTTTTGGGTCGTTTGCTGGTTTGGGTTCAATATGAAAATGTCAATATTAAATTCTATTGAAATTAATGTTGACCAATACGTAATGAATACACACTATGCCACTTACACTTTCCAGGAATAGACACCATGCAATATGCCAGTATCAAAAGTAATTTTGATCGAAATTAATGTTGGCAAGGCACCATGCATAAAAATAAGCAGTTGACTCCAGAAATTCATGATTATCATGCTCATTAATTTCGATCGAAATTAATTTTTGATACTGGCATATTTAATGGTAGCAATGCCTGGCAAGTATAAGTGGCATAGCGTGTATTCACTATGTATTGGTCAACATTAAATTCGATTGAAATTAATATGGATACATAAATGTGACATAAAGAGGTATGGACCATCAATTTGTTGAAAATACATTTTTATATCTCATACACACCACGCAATATGGGGGGCGGACTTGCTAGCAAGTCCGCAACCTTGAACCCTAATTCATATCTTTTTGAGCACACATTGAGGAAGTGATGAAACCATCATGAAGAAGTATTGAATTTACTTTGAACACAAATGGGGCTACAAGGGCTGGAAAGGCTGGAGAGAGGGGTGAGGAAGGGTGTATGGGGTAGCGAAAAGGTTGGGAAAGAGTTGGAAGGGAAGATTAAGGGTTCCGAGGCATTTTAAATGAAGAAAAGGGTCTGGGAGAGGTTGAGAGGGGTGAAATGGGGATCAAAAGAGGATGGCATACAATGGGGCTGGGAGGATAGCGAAAGGCATGGGAAGGGAAGACAAGCATGTGTTGATAGAATTGAAAGGGATGGAGATTGGTGCAAACAGAGTGTGAAAATAGGAGGATGAACTCTGTTCTTCGGGCGAAGAACAGAGTTCACTTCCATAAAATATTAGCTGAAACAAAACAGAGTGTGAAAATAGGAGGATGAACTCTGTTCTTCGGGCGAAGAACAGAGTTCACTTCCATAAAATATTAGCTGAAACATAGTTTTCAATTCTGTAAAAACAGTTGTAGGTAATAGAAAAAGTCACTGATCTTCAAAAAATACTTTGCATTGAGTAGACTCATGGAATGATTTTTTCTGGCTTCCATTCAGTTATCCTCACACTTTCACTATGTTTTCAATATAGATCCATTGTTATTTGTGTGATACTTCAAGTGAAAGTTCAGTATTACTTCAGTCTGAGTTCCATCTGATTTCCATCTGACTTCAAGTTGCGGACTTGCTAGCAAGTCCTCCCCCTATATTGCGTGGTGACATTATTTGTTTTTCTTAAATAAAATGTTACTCTCTCTCATATCACTTTATAACATTTACCAAGCTGCTTTGAAAAAAAACAGAATACATAAAATTCAATATATGATAGCTATATTACACAGAAGATCACCGTTATACCTAAGTTATGATGATGTTGATGCTCTATTAATTGATTCCCGAATCTTTACCAGATCAATATCAGCTCCAACCCCAAGTGACTCACGTTCATTCACAGATAATCCTTGCAAAAACGTTGCTGAATAGCAATTCTTGGGGAGGTATTTGGGAACATTGAATATACCATTTTGTGCAACTGTCCTTTCTTATGACCGTGAATATGTTTTTAATGCTGATTTTTTTTGAGCTGGTGTATGGGCTAAGTCCTTTGTCATCTTATCCATTTTTTTAAACAAATCATTGAGTTCAGGATTTCGCCATCCAGGAATAGCTCGGATAGGTGCAGTTGGGGCTGGTGCTGGGCCTTCCTCGATATCAGAGATGCACCTAGTATCATGAAAAAGCACAACAAAACCTGGCACATCACTGCAGAGATCTCTTGCTAACTTGTAGCGTGCACTAGCAATCTGAATTCCAACTAAATCAGCTTCATAATAACAAAAAGCAAAGTAAAATTAAAAACTTACCTTGGTCCGATAACGTTTTACTTGTGCCCTTGCCCTCTTTTCAATCTTTTCTCTTGCTACCCTTTCCTCTTCTTGCCCAAACAACCTTATCATCTCCTTCCCCTTATTAACTACCCATTTCTCAATAACACATTGAGTGAACTGAAGCTTTGACTGATAGATTGTATTCAAGGTGGTGAGCCATCTGGTACAGTGGTCACATACTATGCTTCCCATGACTTGATTCCAAGTTGATTCTGAAAAATCACGGCAAGTCCAATCAAACGCAAATTTCCGAAAACCTTTTTCTTGCAATTCACGCTCTAAGTTTCTTTTGACAGAAAGTGGGATCGGTGCTCCTCCTTTTAGTCCTCGAGGCTCAGGTGCTGGAAAAAATTCGGGTAGTCGAATTTTGGATCGCAAGAAGGCTATAGAATTGGTTATCAGAAATTTTCGATCAGCTGCAGAATTGGCACGGTTAGAAGATTGGACTTGGGTTAGGACAGTTTGAATGGTTTTTAGTTTGAATTGGCTCCAATCTTTCCAATTTTCAATCTCCAAAGGTGTTGGGCTCGCAGGATATTTTGATATTTGTGTTGGTCCCCCAAGACAATACTTCAGAAAGTGGAAAATATTTCTATTTAGACTGTCCGAGCTCCTGGGAACATCATTCCTTCTAACTAAGCCTCTTACAGCCCTTAACCCCCGTTCTCGCTCATGAGACTCTGCTGAATTGAGTCTGTGGTAATCACTGATACCCATAATGATTGAGGGATTCACTAACAATTCAAATAAGTTAATTAAATTGGTTATTTTTCAATAAAAGAATACACTACAAATTTTACTTACCTGCTCCACTTGTGCTTGCTCCTTGGTTAGGCTGAGCAGATGATGATTGGTCTCCGAAAAATTCCCTCAATACTTCACTAGCCCAATCTCTTCCTAGCTGATCAGCTTGCTGATCAGCACTTTCAGAAGCAGAAGGATGATTGGGATTAAAATTTCTCGGTTCTGAATGAGACTCTTGGCCTGGATTGGGATTAGGTGGTGGGTTAGGATTAGGTGGTACAGATTGAGATGCATCTGGAGGTGGATCAGCAGAGGGTGGTGGAGGAGTATTTCCAGTATTAGTATGTTGAGGCGGAAAACAATCAGAATCGGTTGGGTCAACAGACATCCCTTCAAAATTATCATCCATAATGAACTGTAATAAAATAAAATAAAATAAAAATAATCAGTTGTTAAAATTTATACCTATCAAAGCTAAAGTAAAAAAAGATACTATGTATATAGTCTTGTAAACGTGTATGTTCTCTTGTCGAAAAATAAAGTGAATAATATATAGCTATCAGCTAAAGTTGGAAGGTCAAACTATTTATAGTAGATGAATGAGCAAGAAGATCATTCATTAAGTAAAAATTTTATCATATTTCTCATTATCATGATTTTATTTCTTTCATTCTTACATTTAAGATAAAAATGACTCATTGAAAGCATGGGTTCTCTCGCAATAAAAGCAACCAAAGTAATTGTTCACTGGTTTATGATAAGGTAAGTTGGATGCATTGCATTTTTTAATCGAGCATTGAATTATTTCTTTCACCATTTACAAATATCACCAATCCCAAATTAACACAAAGATGTTAGTCAACAGAAAATAAATTTGATTAATTTTTTCACTCACTACTGTCTGCAGTCCAATGGCAGTGACAACCTCGTCTTTGATTCCAAACATTCCTTTTTTGTGCTCGACAGTAGCTGCATGTCCAATTATTGCATCTTTCTTAATCACAATTTGAGTTGCTTTGGCTACTCTTACTAACCGACAATGCACTTGTGGGAAAAGCTCATAGGGATCCTTTGATGTTTCTTCTGGACGGAGCTCTTTGAAAGGACTTACTATTAAATATATTTGATCAATCTCTTCCTTTGATCTGAAAAGATCATCAATTTGCCCAAACTGGCTATCTTTTCCATAGTAGAATTCAATTGTTGAATTAGCAATGTGTCGATGGTAACTAGTAAACCTCTTTCCATGTATTAATATGCTTGCTACATTTTCAACTACCCGATCCCCACTTTTCTCCGATGGTGTCAAAGCCCGTCTTGAAGTTTCTTTTCCCATTCGTGCCCTTACCCATTTAGTAAATAATGCCATACTTAGATGGATCCATTTGTTTTGTTTATCGAGATCAATATGGATTTTTTTAGTCTCACATTGATCATTATCTTCAGCTTCATCAAGATCTAATACCCTAGACTTCCGATACCAATGTTTGAGCATTGTTAGCGGTATCTCTCCTGTGGTAAATATTAATAAATTAGCACAGCTGAGTTTTTAAATCATTTCTTACAAACATTACATACGTGGATGGTGATTGTTTGGAATTTCAGATAATATATGATTCACCCGCTCTCCAGACCAAGTAGCTGTACCTGATGGTGGACCAAGACGCTTTATCATTTCAGGATAATGTTGAGTGATATGCAGATTTGGCTTTGCATTAATATTCTTCCAACCCTCTTCAAGGCACTCACGATACTCTAACAGAAATTGATCTAGATCTTTAAGCTCATTAGTCTGTATATTTTTTAATGTCAAAAAATTGGTGATTGAGCATAATGTTACAAGTGACTTGAGAAGATAATATTCTCTTGGTTTATCAGCTGAGGAAGCTGAAGATTCAGATTCTTTAAATTTTTCAAACCAAAGGGGTATAAGTGACAAAGGGAAGTAGAGAGTATACAGCATGTGCCATTCTGCTGCCTTGAGGGATCCTGCCTTTTTAGATCCTACTGATTTTGGAACTCGTGTTAGCCAGGAAGGTCTTCTTACTTGATCAATCATCTTCCATACAACCTGTAGCTCTGCTGCTGTGATTCGTGGATTACTACTACCTTCATTTTCTTTCTCCTTACCTTTCCTTTTATTTTCTTCATCTCTAGCTGTCTCATTTGATGAGTGAGATCCTTCACTCTGTGATATGCTAATTCTTCTTTGCCTTAAGTTATACAATGAATTCCTACTGTCACTGCTTTGAGACTGTACTGAGGCCACATCGCTATATGGAGGAATAAATTTGGAGCTGGATGACCTACTCTGGCTTCTTGATCGATTTGTTCCCAATCCTTCATTATCTAGTCCATGATGACTTGATGACTGTCTTGAACTCGTACGTCTTTGCCGCTTGTGCTGTCTCGTGTGTCCTGTATCATCATCATCATTATTCGTGGTGCTTAAGCTACTTCTACGTTTTTTCGAATGTTTGTGCAGTGAAGTATCAGAAAAGAAATCATCATCTTCTTCTCTTACATGCCAATTTTTATCCTTTTCCAGCTTTCTTTCTAGATCTTTTTCTGCATTTTGGATTTGAAAATAGCTTAGACTGTGATCTTTTAGGTTGCCAAGCATATGTGAATGCATAACATCAATTGAGCAATATTCAGTTGGACGCCAATATTCAAGGTTATTCAGCTCACTCCATCGTACCTCATGATTTTGAACAATTGATACACGCTCCCAATGTGACTTAGAATTTTTCCACTTTGTTGCCCAGCACATATGATCCTCATGATTCCATAATGAAAAATTTCCCACATTCTTTTCACTAATTTCATCTTTAGAGATATTACAGAAAGAGCAGAACATTTTTGCAGAGTGACTCGAAAAGCCAGCCAATTTTCATATTGCAGGAATGTCACCTATCAAAGAGAACAATGCAACTCTTAATTTCCGGCCTCGTGGATAAAGATGTGTCTTTTCAATCAATATACCATCCCATAGAGTTTGTAGATCATTAACCAGTGGTTTTAGAAGGTGATTAAGCTGTTCACTTGTGGGTTCTGTTGGTCCGGGTATAATAGAATACAAAAAAAGATTTTCCATTTTGTATCTATCTTCTTGAGGTAGGTTCATACACACCATCATAATATTGCCTACAGACTTCTGATGACCTCCAATCCTATTGCCACCAGGCCTAAACCAGTCGACATATAAAGTAAACATTAAGTTGCCTGAAGTTATCGTATATTCATCATCATTGCTATCCAGAGCTGGAGTGGTTATGGGAAAGTTTTTCCAAATTGAACCATCACAAACATCCTTCATCAAATCACACTCTACACGTTCTGCCACAGGGGTTTTCTTCTCAATCAGAAGCTCAAATTTGAACAGTTTGATCTTTTCCTTAAGCCAGTCGATAAAAGAATGGTGATGAAATGTTTTAAGAGATAAGTATTTTACATGTTCTTGATGTTCCTCCATCAAATACAGCCTTTCATCACATTTAACTGCAATTTGTCCTGCTCCAAACATTTTTAAATAGCGCTTTGATGATGAAAGAAACGGTTGATTGCAACATAGTATAGATGGTTGAGATTCAGAGTTATACTCATAAAGAGCAAAGCATTTAGGACAGCATGTTTTAGTGAAAAATGATTGATTGAGCTTTAATCGACTAAAAACTGTATCTATCGAGCGTGGGACCAGGCGGACAATGCTATCAGAATCCAGTATTCCACTATCACCTAGAAGTTTGAGCTTCTTAATTTCTTCATCCAAAAATTGAGTACAACCTTCTTTGCTCAAATGATGAATCAGAGAAAGCTTTGCTGCCTGCCACATAATTATTTGGCTATACCGTTCCCCAAGATTTGAGTTTCTAGAGACTGTTGAAGATACTTCTGCCCCCAATAGCAACTGCCCCTATGTAATAAATCATTGAAACATCATAAAGACTTTAATTCTCACATTGAACTATAGATATACAGCTTACTGTTTCTGTGGAGCGGGAACTTCCAATGTTAAGTGGATTGTTGGAAGAAATAACCATCTGGGCCTTCCTATTTCTTTCCTCTTGATGTTTTGCATAAGAATTAGAGCTTTTGAAAGCCATACCAACTTCAAAGGACCCAGAAGAAGTTTGATACTTTCTATTGACACATCCAAGATCTTGACATTGACATACATGAAAAAATGGAGGCATTGTAATTGTGATAATTGTAGGAATAAGTTAGCTATTCGAAGTTACCGATTGAAGGTATTCCTTTTTTTGAAAGGCACTAGCTAATATAAGCTACATTTTTTTATCAAAAGAATATGATGGAATATGTGTTGAAATTATTTAAGTTTAAATGTTTAATTTTTAATCGGATAAATTATATATTAATTTAAAGTTATGCAGTCTACTTTATTTGTATTCTGTATACTCTCTGCATTTGTACAACAATGCATGCATGTTTATCAGAATATTTTCTATCATAGAAAAAATTCTGTTGTACGCACAAGCATCTTAATTATTTTTCTATCAAATGCCTTCTGAGTTATATCTAACTACCCTATAATTATTTGATTTTGATAAAAATTCTTAGTTATGGACTATAAGAAAAGTAATCCATATTTTTAACATAATTATTTAAAAAATTACTCCAAAAATCAAAGTTAAACCCAAAAATAAGTTTAATATTTTGTAAAAAACAATCACAAACATATTTCTTTCAACTTGAAAATTGGTCTGTACTAGGTAGAATTTTCTATAAAGAAAAAATCAAAAACACTCAAATAATAGATGCTACAAAAGTGTAAACCTTAAAGAATTACATAAAAGCTGAAACCTTGTATAACTTTTCATACATAAATGCGATGAAGTGACACTCTAGTCTATTTATTCAGGTTGAAAAAAATTACTCAAAAGAATATGTATTACTATCATATTGGACCAAAAATAATTTTTTGGTAATCAAAAAATGAACATAGCCTCACATTTAACAAATTATTTTTGTGGAAGAATTTTTTGAAAAGAAAAAAAAATCCGTTTCTTAAATGAGTCTGCTTTTATCACATAATCATTCTCTTTATTTTATACCATTCCTTTTGAGTTCAAGTTGCATATAAAAATATAATTTATGCATATTATAATTCCATAAAGTCGAAATATTTCTTATTCTTAATTTTTGTGATATTTCTCCTTAAATCAACTTTGATCATAAAGTTTTGGAGCTCAACAATTTATCCTTCCTCTTTGTTTAATTTAATTGAACACTTTCTTAATCTAATTATTTATGAACCCTAGTAGCTCTTACTTTCCTCATGGAAACCTGCCCACAAACACAAGAACACTTAATAGAATTTTTAATGAGACTTTGCCTCCATTCAATTCTCACTTTTGTAGATCTATACACAATTTTTGTCGTTCGCTTTTGGATATGTCACCAGAATCAAATGGATGGAAACAAAACCCTACTGAAGAGCAATTAGACAGATTTTCATCATTCGACATGAATTCTTGCAACATTGCCTTTGAACTACCTCATCCAGAATCAAATTCAGTGGTTTCAGAAAAGTTTCCACCAATTTTCCGTGAATCTTTTATTGAGCACCTTCGCATGTGTGGTTTCCCAGGATCAACTTTCGCTTGGAACCTAGATTGGTTTGACAAATGGAACCAGGTCTTGGCAAATATTCTCATTAAACACTGGGACAATGCCTTAAAAACCAATAATTTGATTGCATATCCAATTGACTCAACTCAAATTAGCTTCTCAAATCAAATAGGAGTTCTTCACCGTTGGTTTTTAGGTCATGCTGATAGATTAAGACTTGGGAAGGATTCTCATAGCTCTCAAGAAATAATCAAAGTGAGAAAGCATAAATATAGAATAAAAAAAAAAGTATGAAAATCCCTTTTTTTTCAACCGTTTTTATTTATGACCTTTATTTCAAATAACAAAGATTCTTAGAATTCAGTTAACCGAACTAAACTTCTTAAACAACTTCCACATTGTGAAACTTATCACAACCTTTTCACAAACATCAAATGTTGTTCAGACACCGAAATTGATAATGATGGATCGTTAAGACGTATCTTAATGCAATGGAGGTCTGAAGATTTTTCTAAAGTTGCACAATATCTTGACCAACAACACTTTGATATTCGAGATAATTCAACCTACTCTGGCAGTGTGCTAAAGGACTTGGCCTTGTACAAAAGAATCAGTTTGGTTTCAACATTATCCCCTAACCTTAATCCTTCTCATGTCCCCCGGGGTTTGCCGAATGACTGTTATTCTCCCTTATATCTTGCATCTCTAAATCCTCAACAACTCAGACTTTTAAATCCTCAAAATCCCATAAATTTACCTGCTCTCCTTGAAATTCTTTGTTCCTCTAATGTGAGTGATTGACAAACTCCCTTAATAATAGGTTTGCACACTCATACTCCTCATTTCCACTGTTTGGGACACTTAGCCTTGAAAACAAAAACATAATTTTAATGATTACTATTATCATTAAAATTTATAGAAATGAAATTTGGCTTACATTGTTAGCTCCATTTTTTTCCTTTGAATCTTATACATGCTGAATTCTATACTTCCTTGTACAAAATAATTCAAAACATTTACTTCATTTTGCTGCCCCATTCTATACAGCCGATCAACAGCCTGTTGCTCAACTGCTGGATTCCAATTTGGCTCCTATTTCAACATTGAACATATAAAAAATTTAATATTTTTGTTCTTAATATGAAATAAAAAACATTGAGCTCACCATTATATATACATTTTGAGCACACCTGAGATCTATACCCACTCCTGCAGCCTGAATCGTTCCAACCAAAACTTGGCAATTTTTATTAAAATGGAATTCATGCATATTTTTGTCTCGCTTTGTCCGGCTGAGTTCACCCGTAAGCTGGGTATACCTAATATTGTGGTCATCTAAAGCCATTTTTATTCTATTTTGAAATATTAGAAAATTGTTTTTAATAAGCCAACACAATTTTGTAAAACAATTCATTATAGAATCACTTACATCTGCAAAAAGTCTGCAAAGTTGGAGAATATAACAGCTTTTGGAAAATTTATATCCCTTTCACCAGACAAAAAGTTTTTTAAGTGGCCTATAAGATGACAAATCTTTGCGGAATGCTGCCAGGTGAAATCAAAAGTTGGAGTTTCATCCAGATTTTCGTAGATTGGATGGTTGCAGAATTTTCTTAAAATCATCAGCTCTCTTAGAAACTCAGATGAGTCCCAAGGGAAGTCAGTGCTTCTGGAGGGCCCATATCGCTCAGTGAATCCTTCTTGAAGCACATCAAGTTTAGACCTCCATGGATCTGCTAATTGAACCGATATCCCCCTTTGAATCTTTTTTGGAAGAGACAAAATTGCATCCTTTGTTCTACGTAGGCTTATGACTTTCATTAAGTGATTGATTGATTTAATAGAATTAGCCTTTCTTTTTTGCAAACCTGGAAAAAGGAAATTCTTCCATAACCAGTCTTCTTGCCACTTTTCGATTCTAAGAAAAAATATGAGACTTTGAAGGTCAGTGGGCCTGTTCTGAAGTGGAGTTCCAGTCAAGCATAGTCGGTGTTGGGATTCCAAGTCAAATATTGTTTGAGCCCTCTGCGAGTAAGGATTTTTAATGTAACTAAAAGAATATTTATAAAAATTGATAATAAAAATTAAGTTTTAAGTTTTAGATATAGAATTGGGTACTAACTGAGCTTCATCTAAAACAACTCTATACCAAAAGAGCATTTGAGTCACCGGTATCTTTTTTTGGCTTTGATTTTTTGACATCGTTGGGCTAGCTATTTCATAGGTCGTTAAAACAATAGCAGTGTCCTGTAGCTCATTGACATTAGTATTTTGACAATCCTTCCCATAAAGAACCTTGAAAGGAAGTGCATTATCTTCAAAGTGCACACTTATTTCATTGATCCAATTCGATAGTGTTGCCAGGGGGCATATAATCAGTGTGGCTGAACTCCGATTAATACCTTCTTGATTTTCTGATACCTGGAATTGTCTTGCTTCACCTTGAGTTGCACTTATAAGAGAAAGAGTTGAAAGTGTCTTTCCCAAACCCATATCATCAGCAAGTATTGACCCGTTTCCTTCAGGCGGCAATTGATTGTTAGGAAACTGATCTTTATAGTCATCGAATCCAGTTCTAAGCCAATGGTTGTCCTGGTGCCTCCACATGATATCCAACTTTTCCTTTAACATTCGTTCATTGTCAATCATAAAATTTATTGCTTGAAGTTGATGTGTTTTGAGAACTGTTTTGATTCCTCGGATAAGTTGATCAGCTTTCCAATCTTGAGTACTCTGAGATATTTGGAAAGAGCCTTCAAAAATTACATGCGGGATATTAAAAAAGATAGTGGAGTCGTAGTTCAGGATTGGACATAAATCGATTTGTGCAGAAGAAAATGCTTCTTTAGCAAGACTGATTAGTTTACTTGAAGAAAAGAGGCATCCCCAAAGTTGATACTGATTACCAAAAACTGGAACCAAGTAAGCATGAAAATAGAAAGGCTTCATAGGATTCAAGGCACTTCTTTGGTTTAAATGGTGAGATCCAGAGCCAATGTCACCCAATAGTGGTCCAATGTGCTGACTCTGCACTTGAGAAAGATTACCAACAAGGGTTGGTTTTCTTTCTTCAAATAGTCCAAAAATATGAACATTCGAATGGCCTCGCTGTAAAATCGTGGGGGTCGGTGAGTTTTGAAATCTTGAAATTACATTCATATAAATTTGATCGATTGTTATTGAGAACTGTCCAACACATCTGAGACTTGACATATTAAGTAAGAATAGTATCTGAAGATAGTGGTTGTTAAAAGATGAATTGAAGCAAAAAATGAAGAATCAGTTTTGAATAAAACGACAAAATAACTTTTTAGCATATGCTATGCTAAGCTCATAATTCTTTCACATGTATTATTATTATCTTTTTAATAAATATTGGAAGTAAATCAATGATAACTGAAATGAATAATATGTCTTAAAAATAAATCTTGAGCCTATAGAGTAAATTTTGGTTTGTGGAGGAAGAAAAATTTTCTCAATAAAAATGTGCATTATTGTTACATTATAATCACAAAATAGAATAATTTCACTCTTATTACACTTATTTATGTTTCTGTCTAATAGTAAAATGCTTTAGATGTCAGTTCAAAATCCAAATTGAAACTACTACCTAGAACGATATCTTGATACTAACATACTTTTTGTAAGTCTTTGGAAAGACACTTATGGTGATCTCAATAATATTAAAATTGATTTGAATTGTATGTTTTATCAAATATCTATGTAGTCTAGTGTAATAATTGAGATACTACAGTTTAACCTTCTGTTACCAACTTGGCAAGAAAATATATGTAGATATTCTTAGAACGAATATCAAATTTTGCTTTCCACAAGATGGGAAAGTGAATATTATGATATGTTAAGTGATATGTTCAAGCTTTGCTCAATCTGTGCTCAGCTCAAAATCAAAGTAATCACCAAGCTCCAAGAAACCTGTGATTGAGTTTGGTTGAACCTAGGTCTAACTGATTACCAAATCTTTGTCCAATTAATTTAAATCTGGTTTCACAATGAACTCCCAACAGCCTTCCAACAGCTTTCCAACCACTTCCCAACATTTTTAAATGAGGGGTATTGCTAGCAATACCCCCCCAAATTTTCTGTGGTGAGGTTATATTTATTTCATCCATTTTTTGGAAAACCCTTTTTAAATGAACCATATGTTCTTCAAAAGTTTTAGAAAAAACTATGATATCATCAATAAACACCATGAGCCATCCCTCAATTATTTCCTGAAGGAAAGTGTTATCCATGACTTTTTGGAAAACTGAAGGGGAATTTTTGGGGCCAAACGGCATTCTAACATACTTATATATTCCCATATGAGTAGCAATAAGCAAAAAATTCTGAGAATTTTTCTCAACTGGAACTTTATGATACCCTTTGTTACCATCTAGACAACTAATAAATTTTGCACCTTGCAAGGTAGCATGAATTGAATTAATTCTGGGTAAAGGATAAATATTGTCAACAGTATAAGTGTTTAATGCTCTGTAATCTCCATATAATCTAGCTTTATCTTTTTCATAAGAAATCAAGACTGGGGAGATGACACAATATTGGGGGGTGAAATCCACTTTCTCAATGATGTTCATTTTTAATAATGTGGAAATATTATCTTCAATATCCTTTCTTTTTGTTGGAGAAGTAGGATATGGTTTGTTCCTAAGACTAGGAGGAATATCATTCAAGTTACAGGATAAGGTAATTTTCATTTCTCCCTGAACACTTCCTAAGACATGAGAACCATGAGCAAAAGCCATAGGGAAAGAAGTAATTGAGGAAATAATAGAATCCTTTTCTTCACTAGTTAAATGATCCCCAAAAGAAGCAGTATTTATTTCATTTAATAAATCATCCATTTCAATTGTTGGTCTGCCTTTACACTGGATCAGTGAGTTACAAGACTTTAACAGCTGCCCAGAAGGTTTTCTAGGGGAGGAAATTTTGAATTTTCTTTTGCCATTCAATCCCAAGGTGAAGCAATTATTTTCTGGGTCCAATTTTACACCAAACATGGTCAAAATATCATTACCCATAATAAACCAATTGCTTAAATTATCATTTTTCATGACAACAAACTCACAAATAGCTCTGACAAAACCACCATTATATTTGAAGAATACAGAGGTTTTGTATTTGCCAATAGGAATTAAGGTAGAACCATACCCTCTCCATTTTTCAGAAGTTATAGGTAATAATTTACTCAGATAATCCTTATCTACTGAAGCTAAAGCTTTCTCAGACACTACACTTCCCCCAGCACCAGAATCAAGAACTACATCAACATTTTTACCATTAATGATAACAGGTGCCTTCAAAGGGGATATGGCTATAGGATTGTTAGTAATATCTTTAATTATCTCAGCATTTTCTACTGAAGATAACTCCAATAAACATTCTTCAGATATATTATCTAAATAATGGACATCCTGTTCCAACATTAAAACATCTTTACTGGATTCATTGTCATAGGAGATATTACTTTCACAGTCACTAGAAGAATCATTGACATTCATTTCAACCTCATCAGTGTCCTCATTGTGTTCAACAAGATTAATTTTCTTGTCAAAAACATGACCCTTTTTCCATGGTTTGTTACATTTATAACAAGTATTTGTTGCATATTTTTTAGGTGCAACTGGGGAAGAGGGTCTACCAGATTTCTCTGGGGGCTTTGTAGAGGGTTTATTCTGATCATTATAAGATATACCAAGGTAATTCTTAGGTTCATATCTATGGTTGAGTAGAACCTCATTACAAATGATAATGAAAGAAGAATGTTCCCTCACATGCTCAGTTCTAGCTACAATTAAATCTCTAAGAGAATTTGGCAATTTATACAAGATTTTATCTCTCCAAATATCATAATCCATCTTTGGATCAATTGCTCTCAGGATCTTTGTTACTTTCACAAGAAAAACAATGAGTTTTTCAACAGAAGAGGATACATATCTAGTATTCTCATACAGTCTTTGCTGAGCCAACCTAAATTTTGAACCACCAAATTGATTCTCAATCAAGGATTTCCACTCATTCCATGTATAAAGGTTATTATCTAATAGAACAGATTCATACCACATCAAAGATACATTGGAAAATAAAGAAATTAGCTTGGAAACCATTTCTTCATCAGGTATTTTATAAGATCTCTTTAAATTATCAATCCTTAGTATAAATTATTGCCAATCAGATGAAGAATCACCATCAAAGGTAGGATATTGATCCAACTTAGGCCAATTTTTCTGGCTATTGGAATGTTCCATCCTATGGTTTGAATTATTCAAGGTTATCAGTTCTTGAAGCCTTGAAAGGTGTTCAGATATTTCATTATTCACAGAGGCAGCTAGCTCATGGTGAGCATTAAATTTCTTTCTGTTTGATGCAATAGATTTTTCAGAATGAAGTTCAGCTGGTAAAATTGGTACATTGAAAGGGAGAGAAGAACTACTCTGTTCAGGCTGTTTATTATTATGATTAACAGCAGTATGAGCAATATTTTTTAATTCATGATAATGAGTAGCCTGGACAGTTTGTAATGCAGAGAATAGTTTCTCAAGTTCAGATAATTTATTTCTCAAATCAGGAATGTAAGATAATTGATCATTAATTCTAGAAATAGATAAAACATTTCTGTCCTCATCTACAGAGCATTTATTACTTAAATTCTGAGAATCAATTTTCAATTTTCTTTATTCACTGTGCAAAAGCATGTTGTCATTCTTTAAAGCAGTATTTTCATCTTTTTAGATTATCAAGAGTTTTGCGTAGGTGACTATATTTATCTGAAAGTGATTTGTGGTCAGCTTTAATAGACTTTTGTTGAGCCAGGACATTATTTAATGTGTCTTTCAATTTGAAATAAGCAGTGTCTTGAACAGAAGAACTCACTTTGCAATGTAAATGCAAATTATTTAATCTATCACTCTCATGTATTAACAAATCTCTCAAATGTTTATCTTTCACAACATTAAAATCAAGGGTATCTTTCAATATTTCTTCAGAAGTTTTCTCAAGTAAAGTGTAAACTTCAGGGGAAACAGAATCATTCTTGATTGCAAGAGAAGGGTTAATTAAAGAAGTAGAAGTCAAATGTAAAGGTTCATCAAATGATAATTTGCTAATTACATCAATGGGGCTGCTTATTACAGGAAGTTGTTTGTTCAAGGGTTTAACTGTTCTTTCAGAGTCCACATTATTACCTGAAGAAGGTTTGTTATTATATATACCAACGTGCTTATCAAACAAATTACTTACCATGGCAAGGAAGGAATTTTCCCCTGTGCCTTCTTTCTTCTGCCCCCCTGATAAGGATGGTGCTGAAGAGATGGATTGTAGTTTGGTGTCCTGGATGGGCCAGGGTGTTGAGTTGGTTGTTGTACATTCTGTTGGTAGTGGGTCATCAAGTAATCCCATTTCCATTGTTCCACTTGCAGAATGCCTTGATTTTGGTTGAGGGAGCTGGATGCCTGAATGGCCTGAGGTTGAGGCGGAGGTTGGGAAGCTGGGAAATGAGGAGGTTGACCCTGTTTGGGATTTAAAAGCTCCTGCATCTGCTGCCAGAGTGTTTCTACCTTTGCCTTGTACTTCATGCTTTCTGCTCTCAGTTCCTTAATATGGCTTGACAGATTGTTTACCTGCTGTGCTAGAGGAATCTTTTTTATTTTTATACCTCTGAGTGGATTGTCCTGATGTACCTGAGGTTTTACTTCCTTCAGAGTTGTTAGGTGAGAGGGGTTTGCCACTTCTCCTGACATTTCTACGTCCTGAAGGTTTTTTGTCAGCTGAATTATTTTTGTAAGTTACTTTAGAAGAACATACAGATTCAGTGTCAACATCCACTTCAGTCTCATCCACATGTAAGTTATCCATGCTTTTAGCCAAACTACTGGACATTTAAAACTGTGAAAAGGAGAATCAAAAATTAATCAATGATTAAAATTGTTATTTCAAAATAAAATACAATCAATTGGATTTAAAAAAAATTATTAAAAATCAATTAATTATAAAACAAAATGTAATACAAATAAATGAAATTACAATGTTTATTAAGAATTAACAATAATTAAAATGGGACCAACCAATAAGGTTTAAGAAGTCAACCAAAATAATTAATACCAAAATTAATATAATGGTAAAATGGGACTAAGAACTGAGTACTATTATGGTCAACCAATATACAAAAAATAATAATAAAATTAATTTAATAATTTATTAAATATTAATTGTCTTCTAGGACTAAGAGTTTTACTCTATTATGGTCAACTAGGAAAAAAAATTTAATATAATGAAAACTTACACTCAGTGAGTCAGCAATTAAGCCACAAACACTGTTATTGCAGTAAAAATATAGTACTATGAGTGAGAGGTGCAAAGGTGAACTTACTATAGTGATCGTAAAATCACTTCAAAATAACACTACAAACATTCTAATGTCGCATCAACCCTGATGCGTCTTTCCATCACACACATTTGGCGGGGGATGCGTGCGACGGACAGTCGCATTAGGCATGATGCGTCATCAAAATGTTTGCAGTGTAATATATAATTTAATTGAATATAAACCTAAACTATTGAACCCAAGTTTGAAACACGGTCGCGGCAAAAAGTTTACTTTTTGGCTTGGGTGGTCCGTGTGCTTTGTCCTTTGTTGCAAGGTTTCATTGTCGTCGTTTGGAAAGGTCCTCAATTATCGGCTGGTCATCTAGAAGAATGGAGGAAAAGAAGAGGGAAACTATAATATATTATAATTATGATTAATAAAAATAAAATATTTGTAGTTGAGAAGAGAGGATGACGAGAGAGTTTTGAAGAATTGACAAGAACTGTAAAGACTTATTTAAATTGTAGGATATTATAATTAATAGTTATTATTCAATGCACAACATTCAATGATAGTAATAATTGACTTAAAGCAACCTATAGTTATTTAGGTAGTATTTTAATTAGATTTTTAGAACTAATAAAAATAATAAATAAAAGTAATATATTTAAAATATGTTAAGTGAGTGTATAATAAGTGATGATCTACCAGAGAGGTTTCTAAAGCCCTTTTATAGGCAAGAGGACCTTCTAGAGCATTCCCAATGTAATTACAAAAAGGTAAAATAAAGTGAAAGAAATAATCAAAAGAATTAAATTAAAAACAATAAAAAATAAACCTGTGATTAAACAATTATCTTTTCCCATCAGAAATTCCTAAAAAAGAATAGAACTAATATAGAAAATAACCACGTGAACATGGAAAATGAGAACTATGAGAAAGAATTCTAAAGAGGGAATAAAAATAACTAAAAAAAGTATAATTACAATAAAAGGAATTATTTTTATGGTTTTAAATAATCCTCATTCAGTATAAATATAGGTAATTTAATTATTCTAACTATTCCAAGTAAATTAATGATTAAATTAATTGAAACAATTAATTAATTTAATAAAGAACTTATTTAACATGAGAAATTAAATCTAATCATATTAAATAAAATTTTTAATTAAGTTAGTAATTTTAGTGATACAATTTAGGGTCAAGGAAGCTCCAAATATTTATGGATATTATTATATGATGAGTTGTACTTAGTTTATATAAATGTTATTATTAAAATGGTATTACAGTGTAAGTTAAATTTACACTTATAATATAATTTTAAATAATTTATTTATACATACAAATTAGGCCATGATATTATAGAATATTATATTTGTTTATGTAATACAATTTATTTAATAATAAAATTAAGTATAATAATTATTTTATTTATTCATAAAATATTTATAATTCTATTTAAATAATTTTTTGTAATTACATAAAGTTATTCCTCTATATGATTACAGTAATTTATTGTATAAATTACTGGACTCCTGAGATAGCCTGGCTGACAGATCCTTTAACCTTACTCCTATTCCTACTCACAGACCTTTAATTACCCTTAATCACACAATAACCCAACATTGAAACTATACTATTTTATCCAAGCACTATTACACTGTGCATTTGCTTAAAGTTGAAAAGTATAATCAGATAATTGACTACTTTAGATTTAAAGTTTTAGATAGTGCAGTTACCAGTATGTTCTTCACATCAAGACAACAAAGGAGAAAATCAGCGGCTAGGTAGATGTTGCTTTCTGCATGTTGAGTATGGATTTGTGTATTGATATATGGATTAAAAGATTGACTTTTGCTTCAAGTGTCATGTGGTGCATCACAGATGAGTGAGAAGGAATCGGGAATAAAGCTGATGAGGCACACTTGATGGGACACAGATGGGAGGGAGAAGTGGGGAAAGCTTTATTCTTTAAGATATATATATATATAAGATTTTTTTTTTTTTTTTTTAAAAAAAAAAATCTCCCCCTTCCCCCTAAAAATAAGAACCAGAATGAGTGAGAAGGAATGAGGAATAAAGCTAATGAGACACGCTTGATAGGACAGATTGGTCAGATAGGATGGATAGGAGGGGGAAAGTGGGAAAGCAGGGTGAAGATGATTGTACTGGGTTGATTGTAGATTTTGGGGTAACATAGACTTTTACCCCAACACTGAAAGATCAAGATCTGCAATTAATGTCAAATCTGTCCATGTTGGGATACTTAAATTGCTGTGTTTAAGTGGCTTTTTTGTTGGCTTGCTGCACCAAGTGTCACCAAAATGGCTGTGCATACCCTCTCTCATCTCATATTCCCTCATCATCCCTCACATCATCAACCTATTTATCTATATCCAAATGATCTCCCCCTACCCATGATCAACATTTCATTTCAAATTCACTCAACTTTATTTACTCACCACAATAAAAAATGAAAAAGAAAAGAAAAAGAATAAAGAACTAGTTTTGCTCTTACATATCTAAAATCTATTCATCTATCCATATTCATAATGGGAAAATGATTACCATCACTATCACTATTACCATCATCATTATCATTAACATCACACTACCCATCTCAACTAGCTTGTTCCTTTTCCAGCATTCCTATTAACATCATCATGGATATACTATCCAACTCTAACATCTATCCATTTTAACCAACAGATAACTTTCCAACTCCACTACTCAATCCACTATCATCACCCCCTCCTGCTCCTCCAGCATTAGGTAAATCAAGTAACTTGGTCACTTTCCCAATTGCAATAGTCTTCCCCTCATCTCGTAAGGTAAACCGACCTAACTGTGGATATTCTTTAAACCTGTTTTATATTCCCATTACATATTACAAGCATTAGTTTTTTATTTATTTATTTTTTTTTTTTAAAAAAAAGTCAACATCAATAAAATTCATTAGGAACATTGATGAGAAAAATACGTACGTCTCAACACAAACCGGCGCGCAACATTCAACCACTGCCACCACTTTCATTCCTTTCTTTGCAAACTGAGGAGCTTTTCTACTCTTTTTTCCCGTCTTTTTATCATAATAATGTAACAACGAACTCAACGTAACTTCTTCAGCTAACGTATGAACATGCATCACGGCACCATAACCGGCACAAATAATATTTTTAGAATCCAAGATCGCTAGTTGAGCTTCGAATTTGCTGACCGCTCGAACTGGATTTACTACGTCCGAAAGGACGAATCCAGTCATCTGAGAAACAACAACAAGAATGAGTTATCACATTCAGTTGAGGACAATAAAATAAAAATAAAATAAAAATAAAAAAAGGAAGGAAAAGTAAGAAATAGAGAGAGAGGGAGAGAGGGGGGGGTGGATAAGAAGGCAAAATAAAAGGAAAAAAAAAAAACCAATGGCACTAACAACATCTTCATCTTCAACGCCTTTTATTCGAATCCTAACATTATCGCCGCACCACGCATGAGAAACTTCTTCCTCCATTTCATTATAGATAGCAGATACCTCAACGAGGTTCTGATTTTTTAAAAAAAAAATAAAAATAAAGGAAGATTGTAAGATTAATGATTGAGAAGGAAAAAAAAAAGAAAAAAAAAAAGAAAGAAAGAAAAAGAAACAGAAACAGAAATCTGACTTTATTAGGCATAACGAGAACATTTTCACCCTTTGAAATTTTACCTGATTCGATTTTGCCAACAATGATAGTACCCATATCTTTATATTTTTCAGATATTGGCATCATCAAGGGAGCATTATATTTTCGATCGGTGAGCTGTAACCCATCCAGTAAACCAATCAGAGAAGGGCCACTATGATGACAGAGAAGAGATGATGATGATGAGAAAGAAAACAAATCAAGAGAGTTGAGTCGTGATGACCAGATATCAAACATTCAAAGATGAACGAACCTGTACCACGGACAAAGATCTGGATCGAGTTTGTCTTTGAGATTAGCTCCGGTGTAGCCGGAAACAGGAATATAAGTGATATCAGTTTTTGGATTGAAGCCAGTAGACTTGAGAAAGGGAGACAATTTAGAAATGATTTCATCATAACGAGATTGATCCCATTTGACGGTGATGTCGTCCATTTTATTGATGACGACGATGAGTTTGGATACACCGGTTGTTTTGACTAACATGGCGTGTTCACGAGTTTGACCACCTCTTTCGAAACCGGTTTCGAATTCACCTTTACGAGCTGAGATGACGAGGATAGCGATATCAGCTTGTGAAGCGCCGGAGATCATGGCAGGAACATAGGTTTTGTGACCAGGAGCATCGAGAAGAGTGTAACGACGTTTATCGGTTTCGAAATATGCACGACCGATTTCGACGGTTTTGCCCTGAGAGCGTTCTTGAGTGGTAGAGTCGAGGGCCCAAGAAAGATACCAGGTTTCTCGACCGGCCTCTTTTGCATCTCGTTCATATTTCTCCATGGTTCGTTTGTCGACCATACCGGTGAGAAAGAGGAGATTACCGCCCATGGTCGATTTGCCAGCATCGACATGGCCGATAAAAACGAGATTGACATGATCTTTTTGATCAGGGTTAACAGGACGGTCGAGATCGGCAGGTTTAGATTTAGATTCGTACAAATCCCTGAGGGTTTCTTCGTCGACAGCAGCTTCGACTTCCGAGCGGATAGCGTCGGCATCTTTGAAAGTTTTCTTTGGATTTGAATCTGCAGGAGGAGGAGGAGGAGCGGGAGGAAGAGGAGCAGTTCTTGAAGGAGGATTAGGATTGGAAGGTTTTTTGGAAGAAGGAATAGTTTGAGAGGAGGAAGAAGAAGGTTTAGGATCGGGAGGAGGGAGAGAAGAAGTGTTGGAGGAGGGAGTGGGTTTTTTCGAGATGTTTATAGAAAGGACCTGTTGTTTATCAGAAGGAGGAGGTTTTGGACGAGTGGAGGAAGCAATGGAGATAGTTTTGTTGGGCTGATCGGATTGTTCGGATGGGATTTGCCTGGTTGCTGATGGTTGTGGTAGTGGAGGAGAAGGACGGTTAAGGGGTTGCTGTAGAGGATTTTGATATTGATGCTGAGGATAGTGATGATATTGTTGGTGATAATGTTGTTGTTGTTGTTGTTGATGTTGATGTTGATGTTGATAATGTTGATGATGATGAAGATGTTGATGTTGATGTTGATGTTGATGTTGTTGCTGTTGATGTTGTTGTTGTTGTTGTTGTTGTTGTTGTTGTTGTTGCTGTTGTTGTTGTTGATGATGATGATGATGATACTGCTGATGGGGGTTATGAAAGAGATGAGGAGGATATTGCTGTTGATAAGGATTGTTTAGATGAGGAAGTGGATGGTGTTGATAGCTGTATGATGGATGAGGATTGTTGTGATGGTTGTTTTGATGGTTGGTGTGAGTGTTCTGAGTGTTGGGGTGGGGATCAGTGGGCTGACCAAATGCCGGGGCGTGAGGATTCATTGGATGAGAATTGAAAGTGCGGCCGAAAAGAAAAGTGAGCAAGGGTGTTAAGTGTCAATACTAAGTGTCTAAGTGTCCCTACTAAGTGTCTAAGGGTCCCTACTAAGTGTCTAAGTGTCATTACTAAGTGTCTAAGTGTCGTTACTAGGTGTCTAAGTGTCAATACTAAGTGTCTAAGTGTCCCTACTAAGTGTCTAAGTGTCCCTACTAAGTGTCTAAGTGTCATTACTAGGTGTCTAAGTGTCGTTACTAGGTGTCTAAGTGTCAATACTAAGTGTCTAAGGGTCCCTACTAAGTGTCTAAGTGTCCCTACCAAGTGTCTAAGTGTCCCTACTAAGTGTCTAAGCCCCCCTACCAAGTGTCTAAGCCCCCCTCCTAGGTGTCTAAGTGCCCCCTAAGCGCCTCTCTTGGCCTTCCTCCGCCGCTTTCCAACTGCCCGCTTGCCATGTCTGCTGCACTGTCAGTTCCTTCCACTCTTTCTCTTTCTCATCTTTCATCTCACAACTCTTCTCTTCTTATCTCAGAACTCAAATACAAGACGACGAAGACGATCTTAAACCCTCTCACACCGCTGGATACAACCCCGGCGCCCCTAAAACTATCACCGAATATGCTGCTCTCGACGCAAACGATGAGAGTCTTGCAAAGTGGAAACTCTCCCTCGGCATCGCTCCCAATGCTACCTCCGCTTCGGCTCCAAAGGTCCTCTTCCTTCCTTCTATCTCTCAACTTCTTCTCATCCTCTCTCCTCTTTTTTCTCAGGTCTCCGTCAAATCTCTCTCTCTCTTCTCCCCCGATCGTCCTTCTCCTATCGTCATGGATCTCTCTGACCCTGAGGTCGTGGCTAATTTCAAAAAAAATCCCATCACCATCAAGGAGGGCGCTGAGTATAGCGTCGAAATTTCCTTCCTCGTCCAGGGCGGCGTCGTAAGCGGTATCAAGTATCTTCAAGTCGTCAAACGAGCCGGTATCAAACTCGACAAGGTCTCACATTCCTTTTTTTTGTTTTTTTGTTTTTTTTGTTTTTATCTATCCAACTACATTTCACTCACTCTACTCTCTTATTAGCTCGAATCCATGATCGGATCTTATGGTCCTTCAGATAGTATCCTTGTCAAGCGCTTTGTCAGCGAAGAGGCTCCCTCGTCAGTTATCCTTCTGTCTCTCTTTCTTCTACTCACCACTCTGTTTCTCATCTCTTTGGGTTCCCTTCTTGTGTGTTTTCTTGTCTTATCCGACCTCAGTGGTGTGCTTGCACGATCAGGTACTTATAATGCTCGCAGTCGCGTCGTAGATGATGATGGGACCGTTTGGGCAGATTTTGAGTGTATGAATCATTTTTCTCTTCATCTCTCCTCTCATCTATCTTTGCAATCGTTCATGTTCATTCATCTTTAGGGTGTTTCAAAATCGGCAAAGACTGGTAGAGTGACTATACAAGTCTCTCTCTCTCTCTCTATCTTGAACAATCCTCTTTTATCTCCTCCATCAATTCCCTTAATCGTCGATTTTGTTCATTCACCGACCGGGTCAATCTATTTTTAATAGTTTTATTTATCTTATTACTTTATCATCCTTTCTAAATTTCGGGCATATTGATGGTGGTTTGCTTCTCCTCCTTTTGGCTCTTACTTCCTTCTCTTCTTTCGCTCAACCCCCCCCATCTCCTTTTTTTTACAGTTTTTTTTTGCACGTGACAATTCCATCTCTAATATACATTTCAGCTAGATTTTTTTATCATGATCAGTCTAGCTTTCAGTGTATCTTTTGATGATAATTTATATTTCTGGTTTTCTATCTATTTATCTTTATGATGATGATTGTTGAACATGACAATTGATGTTGAATTTAACACTTTTTTTTTCAATTTATATCTATATTGTTATTCAAATTCATATATATATAAATATATTTATTTATCTTAAATATATATGTGATTTATTCCTGGCTTATTTTACTCATTTATTTATTTATTTATTGATGGTGAGGCAGGTATCGAAGAATTGTTTTTATATTTTTAAAAAGCAATTATATTAATGCTTATTTTCTATTGTATTGGGGATATGAGAGGGTGGAAATGGAGATGAAGATAGCTGAATTGGGTGTTTGGTTTGAGGGCATGCGTCACTTGTTCAAACAATTTCCCGGTTGAGTTGACCCCTCTCAAAATCATAACTTGAATGACCTTGAACATGCATCCATTCATGGACTTGGACTTATGCTTGCATATATTGTGAATAAATACATGGGGCAGTGCATCAGCTGGCCAAAGCCCAACCCACCACACTTTTCTCCCACAGAGATTCCTTATTACTCACTGAATCTAATGAAAAGCATAGATCACACAGTATCCTTGTATCTACAAATATATATGTATAATGCAAAATAACACATAAAACATGTTATTGGCCGGTCGTCTAGAAGAAGGAGAAGAAGAGAGAAAGAACAGAGAAGAGGAGGAGGAAATAGAGGGAAAGGGTTATAAAAGATAAAGAAATAAAATAATAAAAATGAAATAATTATTCTAAGAGAAAGAGGCGACGAGATTCCTTGGGATTTGATACAGTAGTGAGGGTTATTAAATGATAATATATTTACTTAAATAAGAATTATTTTCAATGCGCAGCAAACACTATTATTAGTATTATTATTAGACCTATTGCAACCTGTAGTTATTTATATAAAAGTTAAATTAGATTTTTAATACTAATAAAAATAATAAAAAACGTGTTTATATTAAAAGTATGTTCAAGTTTGAGTGTATTATAAATGATGCAGCTACAGGAGATTATCCAAAGCCTTTTATAGGCAAAGGACCCTCTGAAGCATCACAAATGAGTACTTACAAAAGAGTAATAAAATGAAACAAGAATATAAAAGAATAGAACTAAAACATAGAGATTGAGAGAAAAACATGAGACAATAAACTAAACCTGTGAGTAAGTAACCAATTTTCCCACTATAACTTCCCAAAACAATTAATTAAAATAATTAGTAACCAAGTAAGTCTGACACATGAGAACAGTGAGTAAAATAACCTAAAACAGATATTACAGTGAGATGTAAAGGGTTTTGTCAGGCTAAGGTCAAGTACAAGGACGTGAACTAGCTTGAATAGTCAGTTGTCTAGAAGATTTTAATGGTCCTATATGAATACTGTAGTTTTAATCCACTAAGTTGTAAAATATAATCAAATATAAAGGTCTCAGTAATATAATTCTCACTATTCTTATATGTGGCTTACAATCTTTATAGTTGGTAGAAAAATAGATTATATAAATTCAGATACTATTCAAAAGTCTTATAAAAGTACTAATTTATATGTATTGTAATTGATTTGGTTATATTGGTTAAATTGTAATGATAAAGAATGAAGAAATACAACCCAAAAACCTCCTCCTTTTATAAACATTGAGTTCCCCAATGATTCCCTTGATGTACCACCCAATACACAGTTAATGATGCCTCTAAACAACTAATAGACATGCCCATCAACATTCCCAGTAACCCATGACATAATTAGAAGAGTAACAACCGCCAAAATCCTGTAATAATAAGGGAAATCCATCAAAATTAAAGAAAAGACAAAAAGAGAGTATATGCGTATAAAACAATAATATTAAAGACTAAAGGAGACTTTTTAAGGTTAATAATAGCTTAATAATAAGGGGGATTGACTGTAGAAATAATGGGGCTAATCCTGACATTATACTACGTGAAATTCCCATTCAAAAATAACCAAAATTGACTGAGAAACCACCCAAAAACTTAAAAAAGAGCGTGAGATGTGGGGTAACTACATGCAGTTCTTGGCAGGCGCTTGCACGGGTAAATCCTTGACTAAAATTAGGTGAATTTAAGCGTGATGATGAAATAAAGTACCAAGAGTGAGGTTATTAATGAAATTAGTGCATATAAACAAGGTCAATGCATTATTAATTAAGCTAGGACACTAAATAAGCGCCTGTCGCCTATTTTAGTGTGTTTCCCCACAGTGGGCGTAGAATGTGGGGTAATTATAGTGTGAAAAAGCTAACTTTGCTAAAAATGAAGCTATTCACACGGGAAAAAAGCAGGCAGTATGTGGCCAGTACACAGAAGCCATTTCTGGCATAAAAAACACCAAATTTGAAAAGTGTTATTTTTATGCATTTAAATAGCCAAATCAATAGTTCTAAATGAGCCCAATTGATCTGTCAAAGCGCAATTATGATATTCTCAATTTTATAGCACATATAGTCAACTTTTAAGTGAAATAAAGCGCATTTCTTGTTTTTTGCATAAAACAATGAATATAACAGCTTTAAGTGTACTTAAAAATTATGTAGCCTTATACTTAAGGTTCTTAAGATTACCCTAACATATTCCAACTTAATATTAAGTACATAAGACCTATAAAAGGTGGATATATGCGTGTATATAAGGTGTTATAATGGCATTTTTTGTGTATTATCATAATTTTACTTATGTATACTATTTGTGTACTCTTATTTATTATTCCCATGTATAGTTCATGTGTTTAACATAACTTATAATTACTTTTTACTCAGTCCTGGAGATATACAGGCTGACAGGTTTAATTAAAACAATTAGAACTATTTTCACACCAAAATCCATGTAATCAATTCAATCCAGTATAAAGCAATTTTAATTAATTGTTTTAACTATGTAATTAATTCAATAATTAGTTTAAATGAAACATATAATTAATTTAATGATATTTCTAATTTAAAGTGAGAATGTTAATACCATGTTATTAAATAAATGTTATAATTTATTTAATAATTTTTCTGACACAATTAAGGGTCAAAAAAGCGCCCAATATTATTGTTTAATAATATATAAAAAAGTTTTAATTAATATATAAATTAAATTAATTAAATTAATTACATTATAAGTCAATTTTCAACTTATAATTATAATATATGTTTATCATTAATTAAATATTAATTTATAATTATTAAATACATAAAAATGCAACATAATTTATAGAATATAAAATATATCATGCTTAATTTCAATGTATAAAAAATTTATATAACAATAAAATTAATATAACACTTATATTTAATAAGATATTTATATAATTTTATTATGCAATAAAATATTAATTTATATACATAAAAATGCATAATGTACACCCTTTTTCAGGTCCAATAAATTAACATAACATTTACTGGACTCCTGGTATAGCCTGGCTGACACATGTTGACTAGAGAGAACATTGATTGATGTAAGAATAGCAGTTATAAATATTCATATGAAGATAACAATGATTAGTGCAAAAAAGATAGAAATAAAAGATAAAAAAAATATAAAAATAAAAAAAATAAAAATAAATAAAAATGAAAAAAAATAAAAATAAAAATGAAAAAAAATAAAAATAAAAATATAAAACAAAAACAAAAATAAATATAAAT